>CM042182.1:16995412-17022912 GCA_023376005.1 Doryteuthis pealeii
TATGGTCTCTTGACTATGCCGTCGTGAAGTCCCGGTTTCGATTCCCTGTGGAGGGAGGTCGTTAGTATACATCGCTGAAGAGACTTTAATAAATCGAAACCAGTCTGTACGTGTTCTACATAGCGCAGCCATCCTTTGCGCGATTTTACTTGTCAAGATTATTCTTCAGTAATTATCGAATCTTATTCGATACATGCATTTATAATTGCCTTCAAGCAGAAATATAAATAATATATATATATATATAACATACATATATATATGGAAGAATGGAAAAGGAATGATCGACGAATATAGGAAAAAATTGAGTAAAAAAAAGAAATTGTAATGGATAAAATGAATTTATCGATATCACATTAATCGATAATCACTTACACGTGTGTTTTCGGTCAATTATAATATATATATATATATATTATATATATATATATGTTGAGAAAAATAAACAAAAAGAGATGATGCCTGAATGGATAAAATAGATATTACTAACACATGTTTTGGCCAGGAGTTTGTTCATGTACACATGTATTCTATTTATTATTATTTTAGATATAAAATATAATAATGATAATAATAGAAAACTACATAATCGGTGCCTTGAAATGTACATGAACAAACTCTGGCCCAAACACGTGTTAGTAAATCTATTTTATCTATTCAGCATTCTTCCTTTGTTTATGTTTTTTTCAAACATTGCGTCAGAGTCGCTTCCATTTTCAACCTATATTATATATATTATATATATATATATATATATATATATAGAGAGAGAGAGAGAGAGAGAGAGAGAGAGAGGGAGGAGAGAGGGGAGGAAGAGAGAGTTAAATAGAATAAGTAGGAAAAAGAAATAAAATAAAAGGAAACGAAGCAGAGATAGACTAGAGAGAGACTGAACAGAGAGAAGAAGACTGACAGAGAGAGAGAGAGAAGAAGAGAGGAGAGAGAGCAGAGAGAGAGAGAGAGAGAGAAGAGGAAGAGAGAGAGAGAAGAGAGAGAATATTAGGGAGGGATTTGCTTCTTTGAAGCAAATTGAAAATTTCCGCTCACCTTGATTCTATTTCATTCTTATCAAAAATGAAGAGGCTGATGCCGAGGAGGCAGAAAAGATGACGCCAACAAAAGATGACATGAACCGGGAAAACCGCACCACCCTACCCAGGATTTTGTATGGGACAAAAGGAAAAAAAAACCAAAAAAAAAAAAAAGACTCAAAGTTTGAATAATCGTATTTTGTATCAATGAAACAATTTTTTTTTCATTTCTTAGATTTCTTTTGTCAATTTCACTTCGTCTTCCTCAATAAGCTGATAAATATATTTTTCCCGCTCTTTTTCATGCAAATTAAATTAGATTGAAAATAATATTTACGAAATAACAATGAACAAGGCGTCTTCTTCGAAGGAGAAAAAGCATTTTGACACCGGTAAATCTTAGTAATCGAAAATTTTCTCTAGAACTGAGAACGTGTGTTTGAAGACCAAGAGAAGTGCGTATAAACGGATTAACGTCCTTTTCCCCACCGTGGTTCCGGTTTATATCATCCGCATCTTTCCGCCCCCCCAGGGATGTTGGGTTGTCATCCCCCGGCCAACAAACGACAGCAATCCTCACTAGCCTACACCGCCCTGCTTGGCTGGGGCGTTAGAATGCACCGACTGCACCTCTGCAGAGGGTAAGGCTCCCTCAAACCTGTGACCCTGTGAGGCTTAAGGATGGATTATTGGCGGACGAGCAGTCCATGACCTGCAACACTCCACTTAGTCCTTTACTTAGGCTAGACGGGCGGTCGTTGAGCCCCCCTCCGACCAATCGGCTGGTCATGTTGTCAAGCCCTAGCAGCTATATGATTGCCCCGAACCTATTTGCCCTTATGGAAAGCCCCAACCCTTTTTTATTCACATGGGTGCTAGAACACAGCCATTTTACACCAAGGAATTGATTGTGATTTGTTTATTTTTAGATGTGAGATGTTTTTTCTTAAAATATTGTAGAAATAGTTCTGATTTTATGTTAGGTTAGTCGTAAATATGTACATGTCGTTTCTGATGAATATTGAAATCAACTGCAACAACAAAGATTTTTAGGGCTTCACATACGTTGGTATTTATTTCTACTTGTGTCTCACTAATGAAATAATGGAAATGGCTTTATCTTAACATGAGAAATATTAATGGAATTATATATAATTTATATATATATATATATATATATTATATATATATATATAGTATATATATAATACGAGGCGGCCGCTTCAATAAGTAATGACCTCTGACCCAACTTCCCAGTTGTTTGATCTTGCTGAAATTTTGCAGTGTGCAATTATTATATCTCTATAGATTAAGCGACAAATTACAGCTCTGAACTAGTTGTGATTTCTGATTTACAGGTGTTTGAACTGAGTCAAGTGTGGAAATGGAGCCTGTTGAGTGTCGGAGCAGTGATCCGGTTTTTGTATTTGAAAGGACGCACACTACGGGAGACTTATTTAAAAACATTTTTTTCAAAAAAATGTTAAATCATACTGTCGGATTAACTTCCATTACTTTCATACTGTCCTTTGAAAAAACAAAATGACATGGATTTTTAACTTCTCCGGACGCATATAATTCTACGTCACTGCGGATTTGTCAACACTACTAATTCTTTGAAACTTTAACTCCTTTCTTCAATGTGCTGTGGACTTTTAACTTCTTTTGTTGCTGGAATATATCATGAACATTTTTATACTTATATACACTTTTTTATATATTTATATTCAAACTCTTTTGCAGTTTTTATTATGCATTATAATGCTTCTGATTTTTTAAAAAATAAAATTTATTTTTCTTTAACACAGAATAGCATATTTTTTAAATTCCAGCATCGAACACTAGCGTTCGTTTTGTACCTCCTATTCTAACGGTTATTTTATTCCGTCTTTCATTCATATGTTGCTTCTTGATGAAAGACCGCTCTATTTAAAAGGTCCGAAAACAGATTCTGTCAGCCAAACTATTAACATCATTTGTTTTTAAAAAAAAAAAGTTAAAATTCATACTGTCGGATTAACTTTCATTTACTTTCATTTATATATATATATATATATATATATATATATATATATATATATATATATATTATTATTATATTATATTATATTATATTATTATACTAAAGCTGAGATATCAACTTCCATTTCCTAAAGGCTTTTATTCTATTTATGTTAAGGACAACAGTATTTATACTAAAATATTTCTGTTAATGTTTGAAAAAAAAATTCAGTTTAATTGGTTTTAATTAGTCGTAATTAGCAAATTAAGTCAAAAACTGACCCGTCCCTCACTGTTATTCTACGTATTGCTCTCACCCTCTATGTATGAGTAAGATTGAGTAAGAGAATAAAGTGACGGAGAGTTATTGTGTTAGACATTTAAATATGTTAAAATAAATTAATATAGGAGTAAACTGGTTAAAGACCATAGCTACCTTGGGCTAAGCAGTGACTTAGACCTTCCAAAAACCCGTATCTCCAGTCAGCATAAAAAAAAGTTTTTCTGAAAAAAGGTTTTCTGAAAATATTTTCTGAAATAAACTCTGAGGATGAAGCTCTAGCTTTGAAATCGATTAGACATATAAAACATCTTTTTGTCTTTATTTTTTACGCATTGTATTGCCTTCGAATTTTATTATTTTATAAAGGAATTTTTGTTTTTTTGCTTGGACGTCAGGGTAGGGGGAAGCAGTTTGTAGCTAGGTACCATTGTGTTGTGAAATCTGTCTTGTTCAGGCTAACATTTTTTTCCGGTAAAAGAGTTTGTAAGTCGTTACTGCTATTGAGTGAAACATTATATATTTCAATTTAAATTCAGTCAAACGTTTCCTTTTTTTAAATCTTACGAAATGATTTTAATGTTTTTTTGTTTTTTAACCTCTCTGGTCGTATTTTTAACCTGCCCTCGCCAACTCAGCGTATGAGTAGAACGGGATCTGTGCTAGTAAAGTGAGGAGTAGGTGGTAGGTGTCATGCTCCTTGGTATAGCGTAAAATGGAAAAGAGGAATAGACTCTCACTGTATGACTGTTATGACTGATATATCAATCAGTCAGTCTAGAGCCTCCGCCTGGGAATCACAAGGTGCCTGTTCGATATCTGTCTTCAACAACAGCGTATATGTGTGTTTTGTTTGTGTAGTTTAGCCTATGCAGCTTAATATCCATTTTAGTTGAAATACAAACAAAATGGATTTTAGCGCGACTTTCAGCAAATGATTTTTAGTCGTTGTAAATATCGACGATTTTTTTTCCGTAAATTATTATTATATTTGCATGATGAACACATGTGTTTATCTGTACGAGGGCATAAAGTAAGACAAATTGAACCAGCAATGTGTAAACAAGACGGACATTTCCCGTGTAAGTAAATTAATGTAGATTAAATATTTGCTTTCAAAGATTAATTTCATTCTTTGAAACAAACAGACAACCAAACATTTCTTTGTTGTTGCATAATAACATTTTGGCGGGCTTTACAGAGAATCCTTATTTGGATTGCACGTGCAACACAAAGACGATGAGTCGAAGCGAAAGGCGATGGATTTTTTTTTTGTTTTTTTGTTTGTAATGGTTGCAAAATGAAAAATAAAAGTAATTGATGTTTGCTAACGTTGCAGTTGAGGTTCTATTCAAGCATTTTTTTATTTCATTTTTTTTCCTTTTATCTTCCTCTATTTTCTTTCAAATATCTGCGGGAAGATTAAAATACACGTGCAAACTAAAAAAGATGACAGCGTATTGCATTAGCATAACCATCTCTATATCTTTTATCTTATTGTATTTATTTTCTTTTATCATAGGGTATTTATTTTCTTTCATTTTACTGTATTCATATTCTTTTAAACTTACTGTATTTATTTATTTTATCTTATTGTATTTATTTTCTTTTATCATACGGTATTTATTTTCTTTCATTTTACTGTATTCATATTCTTTTAAACTTACTGTATGCATTTATTTTATCTTATCGTATTTATTTTCTTTCATCATACGGTATTTATTTTCTTTCATTTCACTCTATTCATATTCTTTTAAACTTAACTGTATGCATTTATTTTATCTTATTGTATTTATTTTCTTTTATCATAGGTATTTATTTTCTGTCATTTTACTCTATTCATATTCTTTTAAACTTACTGTATTTATTTATTTTATCTTATTGTATTTATTTTCTTTAATCTTACGTTATTTATTTTCTTTCATCATATTGTATATATGTTCCTTCATTTTACTGTATTTATTTTCTTTAATCTTACTGTATTTATTTTCTTTAATCTTATTGTATTTATTTTCTTGCGTCTTACAGTATTTATTGTCTTTCATCTTACTGTATGTTTTTCTTTCATCTTGTAGTATTTATTTTTTGTCTTACTGTATTATTTTCTTCCATCTACAGTATTCATTTTGTCTTACTGTATTATTTTCTTTCATTTTACAGTATTTATTTTTTGTCTTACTGTAATTTATTTTCTCTCATCTTACAGTATATATTTTCTGTCTTACTGTATCTATTTTTTTGTCTTACTGTATTTATTTTCTTTTATCTTACAGTATTTATTTTTGTCTTACGTATTTATTCTTTTCATCTTACTGTATTTCTGTCTTACTGTATTTATTTTCTTTTTGTCTTACTGTATTATATTTTCTTTTATCTTACAGTATTCATTTTCTTTTATCTTACTGTATTTATTTTTTCTCTCATCTTACAGTATATATTTTCTGTCTAATTGTATTATTTTCTTTTTAACTTACTGTATGTATTTTCTTTCATCTTACATATTCATTTTTTGTCTTACTGATTTATTTATTATGTTACTCTACTTATTTTTTATATTACTGTGTTTATTTTCTTTCATCTTACCCTATTTATTTTTTTATATCTTACTGTATTCATATTCTCTTTATCTTACTGTATTTATTTTCTTTCATATTACAGTATTTATTTTTTGTCTTACTATATTTATTTTCTTTTTATCTTACTGTCTTTATTTTCTTTCATCTTACGGTATTTATTTTGTATCTTACTGTATTTATTTTCTTTCATCATATTGTATATACTTACCTTTTATCTAACTGTATTTATTTTCTCTTATCTTACTGTATTCATATTCTTTTTATCTTTTTCTATATACTTTCTCTCACATCACTATCTTTATTTTCTTTCATCTTACTGTATTTATTTTCTTTCATCTTACTGTGTTTATTTTCTTTCATCTTACTGTATTTATTATTTTTTTATATCTTACTGTATTCATATTCTCTTTTTCTTACTGGATTTATTTTCTTTCACAGTATCTAAGCTGTGCTTTTCCTTTGAGAAAATAGAAAATCATTATCATTAGTATGGCGATAAACCGCATCTGATGATGGGACTCCAGTTTCGATGAAAGAAGTGTGGAGTACCTCTTCACTGCCATTACTCCCAGCTCAACTCAAATTCGTGGCAGTAGTATTAGTATCAACAGGGATCCTATCTATGAATAAAATCTGTTTGAAAATGAAAAGAAGAAACTACACAAAAATGTAAATACAAGATGTTCCCCCCAAAACAGAACCCAAATAAATTATGCGTTTTTCCATGTCTGATTCAACAGCTGGGCACGTCAAGTCCTAGCTAGACGGTCGGTCGGATAGGCCCCCTCCGATCAATTGGCTGTTCAGGTCAAGCCCTAGCACCTATATGATTGCCCCAGCCCTACTACCCTTATAGCAAGCCCCAACCCTTTTTTTCATATGGGTGCTAGAACGCGGTGGCTGAGGGTCTACATGTCCTGGGAATGACGTTAAATTCTATCTGACGGTGAGGTTCTATTTCTGGAGATTTGGAGATTTGCGGAATGTGGAGCACCCCTTCATCACCATTGCTCCCTGGTCCACTCTGACCCGGAGTGGTAGTACCTGTTAGTGTCCCATCTATGGGTTAAATAGAAAAACATGTTTATAAACAAAATTGTATTATGCATTGAGAATGAATTCATTTCAAAACTTTGTCGGCATTAAATGACCCACTGAGGTTGATATGCCGTAAAACAAAACAACCAATCAACAACAACCATGTCCGATTCCGTAAGCTTTTGCTTTATTTGCATCTTGTAAGGATAGAAATGAAGATCTGATATAAGAAACCACCGCAAAGATTTTGCACAGTTCCAAACTCTCTGAATTTCTGAACCCAATAAAAAATCATACTTTTTGATGGAACACAGCGACATCGAAAATTTCTCCAGAAATTGGCTTGAACTACAGCGTATGACATTTTGGTTAAATAGGTCTCCACTCAAAATGTGTTTTTCCTTGGTTGACCATGACATATTCGGGTAAATAATAGGGCACACTTTCCTTGTGTAATGGTTAGCAAGTTAGATTTGCAGACCATTGTTAGTGAGTTCGATTCTCTTTGGCAGCCCCATACTTCTAGCCTTGTGCCACATCTAAGCTAAGCTTAGTAAATAACTATTGGGAAAAATTATTATCACAATATTTTAAGCGCTTAGTTTACTGTATATTCTGAACGAAAAAATTAAAATTAATAGTTTTATTACAAAATTTGTGGGCTCTGTTTTTTTCTTGGGGTGAGTCGGGAGGGGTCACTCTGAAACGCGATTCCCAAACCGCTAGCATAGAAATGTTGACATACAGAAAAAAAATGTTTATCCTCGGGTTGACCATGACATATTGGGGACAATTATTATCACAATATTTCAAGCACCAAGTTGACTGTATATTCTGAAAGAAAAAAATCAAAATTAAAATTAACGGTTTTATTACAAAATTTGTGGGTTCAGTATTTTGAGGGGAGGGGGTCACCCTGGAACGCGATTCCCAAACCGCTAGGCATAGAAGTGTTGACATACAGAAAAAAAGGGAAAGAATGTGATGGACCTTATAATTTCTTTGCTTCATTTTTCAGATAGATTAGATTAATGCAGTTCTTATAGCACGGATTATCGCTGAAAAAAAGAATTACAAGAGACTAACTGAAAGAAAAAAAAGGAAGAAAGAAAGAAGAATAGACTGAAATGAATAGACATAAACTAACTTGAATAGATAACACAGACAGATAGATAGATAGATAGATAGAAGATAGATAGATAGATAGAGACTCACTGAAAGAAAAAAAAGGAAAAAAAAAGGAAGAAAGAAAGAAAGAAAGAAAGAAAGAAGAATAGATTGAAATGAATAGACATAAACATTGAGGTATCCAATGATGAATATTTACTGAATGGATTTAATAAAGATTCAATCAACTTCATAGCAAAGAAAATGAAACGGTGGTCGTCGTCATGGACGTTATTGAAGTAAACTTGCCAGTCGTTAGATTACCTTTACCTACTGTGTTTGTAAAAGAGAAGCTAAAAGGATTCAGTGTTCGTAAATTAAATTCAAATAAATGCGGATATATTTCTGAATGTAATGAGAGAAAACGATATAAGCCAATTGTTGTTTTTTTTTGTATATCCGACAGCAAAAATGGTTGGCAATTATATTCCTCCCACGATAAAGAAAAAAAGGAACGTTTTTGTTCTGGTTTAAGATTGAAAAATGCTAATGCTGCTTTTTTCGTGTTTATGATTTTCTTAGGAATATTTTGGATTAAATATAAAAGACCATGAAGGATAATATATATATATATATATAATATATATATATATATATATATATATATATATATATATATATGTGTGTGTGTGTGTGTGTGTGTGTGTGTGTGTGTGCGTGCGTGTGTTTGTGTGTGTGTGTATGTGTGTGTGTGTGGTATTAGGACAAATTTGCATCAACAGATAGGATAGATATAAACTGAATATATATGACCTTAATGAGAGATAGATAGATAGGTATATATATATATATATGTATATATATATATAGAGAGAGAGAGAGGGAGAGAGAGAGAGAGAAAGAGAGAAAGAGAGAGAGAGAGAGAGAGTAAAAAAAAGACAGAGACATATTGATAACTAGATAGCAGACGGGATACATATATATATACACACCCAGACACACACACACACACACACACACATATAATATATATATATATATATATATAATATATATATATATATATATATATATGTGTGTGTGTGTGTGTGTGTGTGTGTGTTGTGTTTATGGCGAATTTGCATGAACAGATAGGATAGATACAAACTGAATATATATGAGCTTAATGAGAGATAGATAGATCTCTTCTCTCTCTCTCTCTCTCTCTATATATAATATATATAATATATATATATATATATATAAGAGAGAAGAGAGAGAGAGAGAGAGAGAGAGAGAGCGAGCGAGCGAGCGAGCGAGAGAGAGAGAGAGAGAGAGAGAAAGTCACAATGAGACATATTGATAACTAGATAAGCAGACGGGATACATTATATATATATACATACATATATATTATATAACATGTGTGTGTGTGTGTGTGTGTGTGTGTGTGTGTGTTTATGACGAATTTGCATGAAACAGATAGGATAGATACAAACTGAATATATATGAGCTTAATGAGAGATAGATAGTATATTGATAGATAAAGAGAGAGAGAGAGAGAGAGAGAGAGAGAGAGAGAGAGAGAGAGAGAGAGAGAGAGAGAGAGAGAGAGAGAGAGAGAGAGAGAGAGAGAGAGGTGGGAGAGTCACAAAGACAGACATATTTCTAAATAGGCATCTGAATTCAATCTGATACCGTCTCTGAAAAATGCGGACGCATTACATCACCCTCAGAGGACACACATCCGAAAACCATAAGGATTTGGGGAAATTTAATCTGCATGACACGAGGAGTGTCCTTTGGACTGTTATGCAAGCCATCTGTTATTCTTTGTGTTGTGCTTTTGAACTTGGTAAAAAAAATTTCTCATCGGAAAAGAACCAGATTGTGTTTGGTTCAGCAGATTGTTTCACTTTGCTCAGAAATTTCTTCACCTTTGTCAGACGATTTTCACGGGCCTTTTCTGGGAGCAGTTGACCTCTGCGACGCTTGTATGATTAGTAACGAAGGTCTTCATTGAGTGCAAGCTTCATGGTAGAGGCTGAAAAATTCAATTCCCATGACAAAGCCCGAATTCCAATGCCTGGGTCCTCCAACACAATTTTCTGCAGATTTCGAGGAATTCTGCTGTACGAACGCAATCAAATCGTCTGTTACGTTACTTTCTTTGAGCCACAGTCTCATAGTCTCCATTGCAATTCTCCAGTTCATGACTGATTGTATTTACAGTGTTCAGGGAGCATTGGGCAGCAACCATACTCTCCTTATTTTGATGGCCGGGGCAGATCAACATGATACAATTTATTCTCTTCCATGTTTTAGGTGGGTTCCCGTCATCCATTCTATCTGTCATCACGTATATGAATGAAGAAAGGTCCAAGCTTTTAGATGATGCGTAGTGTGCATCAATACCTCCAACCTAAAGAGGAAAATAACCAAATATAAATATGACAAATTGATTCCTGAACCCCTATATATATATATATATATATATATATATATATATAGATGTGTGTGTGTGTGTATTTGGGCAGCATTCTTTCATTTATACATGTAGAATTAAACAAAAGGCACATCTCCTGTTTAACAATTTTATTAACGATCTTTTGGAGCTTTCTGTCCAACTTTTTTTTACATTTGGATGGAATCTGTAGATTAGTCCACCGAAGTTTTTATTCCGAGTACTTTCGGCACTTCAAAGTGCCATCATCAAGCGTCGTTTAACAGGTTTGAATTCAGAGTTTTCCTTCTCCTAGACTGGTTACCTAGCCATGGTTCAAGAGCCCATTCTGCCCTACTATTTAACCATAGCTGGAGGGAGGATTGGATTCATACATTTCCCAAGGGTATTAGCGCTATGTGAAATGCAAACAGCTTCGTCCAGGAATTGAACTCGGTTTGGCGAGTCCATTTCCTACGACTCTAAACATTAGATCACGTGCCTCTCTCTCTCTCTCTCTCTCTATATATATATATATATATATATAGAGAGAGAGAGAGAGAGAGAGACCACGCGCCTGCACACACACATATATATAAAGTCGTAAAGTCATCAGGGTGGCCTAGTCGGTATCAGCCAATCAGCGAGGGAGTCTATCCCCTTTTCTCTAGCGCTAGACAAAGGAGATTGTTTTTCCCTCTGAGCTGGAGCACCACCCCTACCATCAGCTTCTTACTTTACCGCACAGATGCCTGTGCCACTCATAAGCTGAGTTGGCGAGGGCCGGTATCGAACTAGGAACCTTGCGGATTCTAGCCGAACGAACTACCGACAGCTAACAAGGCCCCTATCTCTCTCTCTCTCTCTCTCTCTCTCTATATATATATATATATATATATATATATATGTATGTATGTGTGTGTGTGGGGGGTTTTGTGTGTGTGTGGTGTGTGTGTGTGTGTGTGTGTGTGTGTGACATTTATGAGAAAATGTAAAGATCTTTTTATGTTTTTATCTCTTTCCAAAAGCCACAATTGCCTTCATATCTTATTTGAGCCGAAATGAAAATCTTTTCCCTCTCATCAATTTCGGTAGCCAATCAGCTTCGACGAAAAACTACAAAAATCCGAAAAGAAATAAAAAAAATGAATTTGTAATATTAGAAAAAAAATAAATGACACGAATTGGCAATCGTAAAGTAAATGCGTCTTTAAAACCTTCAGTTTTTTTCTCTGATATTAATTGTCCTCATTTTCTGCCTGGGAATTCAAATGAGGACAATGGGCGGAGTTTTATCCAATAAGAAAATCAAGGTTTGGTTTGGTTTATTTTACGGCATATCAACCTCAGTGGGTCATTTAATTAAGCCTTTATCGAAGTGTTTCTCTTCCGTAATTCAATAAACTTTCTTGTAAATTAATGATTGTTATAACGCGCTTAGCGAATAATAAGAAGTGTAGCCCAGTTGACGTTAACTGCGAGAAGAACTCACTTCCGCCTTTTTATTTGCAACAATACAAGATGTCTGAAACAGTACTTCCGTTTCATACAAACAATGTTATAACCGGTGCTTCCGGTTCTTAGTATACCACATGATATATAACAACGTTATACGATACTCGTTCATTTAACACCGTTGTCCGTTACTTCTAAGCGTGCCAATAATAATTTTTAAAAAATCAAGTGTTTATGAAAAACAGTCCAAATGTGTTGCCTCATTAATTGATTTTATGGTATCTCATGTGAAATATGTCTAGATGAGTAACTGCGCTTGCCAGAGATAAAAAGGTATGTCTCTTTTTATGTGGGATTAAGTTGATAAATTCCCAACATAAATTGCATACCAATTTTAAATTTCTATTTCAAACCACTTTCCCATCCATCGATGACAAAACAAAATTATTTCTCTGAATGTTTGAGATGAGGCTTGTATTATCTGCGTTATTCTGACTATTGTCCCCATCTTCATTGTTATTTGTACAACGTTTTGGCCGATATACCCTCCGGCCTTCTTCAGGTATTTCTGGTCGGACTCGGGAACTTTCTCGGACTCGGGAACCTTCTTTTCGAACTCGGGAACTTTCTTGTCGTATTCGGGAGCCATCACTGAACTTTGAACCTAACCCTTTATTTATTCCACGGGGATATCATTCCGCTAACCATAGCTGGGGTAGGAGTTGTGCTAATTAATTATTTTTCTAATTGCTTTCACTCAGGATTGAACTCGAGATAACTGTCACTTAGAACTGTTTTAACCTAACTGCCTAATCCACTCGGCCATGTGTCCAATTCGACAATTGAGTTTGAATTTTCGGAACTTATAAACCTAATGTCTTGATTTGGCTAGAATATCTACCTATTTTACTTATGTATGATTTTTACCTAGACTCATATTGTGTTTTTTTTTGTTTTTTTTCAATCTGATCTGGCCTTTTTACTATGAGTAAACAAATTATTTCCAAATTATTAGTATTAAAAAAAAACAAAAAAAAACACAATATGGTCTAGCTGTAAAAAATCTATACATAAGTAAAATAGGTAGATATTCGTAGCCAAATCAAGACATTAGTTTATAAGCTTCCGAAAATTCAAACTCAATTGTCGAATTGGACACATGCCGAGTGGATTAGGCAGTTAGGTTAAAACATTCTAAGTGACAGTTATCTCCGAGTTCAATCCCTGAGGTGAAAGCAATTAGAAAAATAAATTAATTAGCAAACAAACTCCTACCCCAAAGCTAAGGTTAGCGGAATAATCCCCCGTGAATTAAATAAAGGGTAGGCTTCAAAGTTTCAGTGATGGCTCCGAATACGACAAGAAAGTTCCCGAGTTCGAAAAGAAGGTTCCGAGTCCGAGAAAAAGTTCCCCGATCCGCACCAGAAAGACCTGAAGAAGGCCGGAGGTATATCGGCCAAAAGCGCGTTTGTACAATAACCAATGAAGATGGGGACAATAGTCAGAATAAACGCAGATAACTTACAAAGCCCTCATCTCAAAAATCATTCAGCAAAATAATTTTGTTTTGTCATCGATGGATGGGAAAGTGTTGAAATTAGAAATTAAAGATTGGTATGGCCCAATTTATGTGGGAATTTATCAACTTAAATCCACATAAAAAGAAGGACATACCTTTTTATCTGTCTGGCAAGCGCCAGTACTCATCTAGACATATTTCACATGAGATACCAAAAATCAATTTAATGAGGCAACACATTTGGATGTTTTTCATAAACACTGATTTTTAAAAATATTATTGGCACGCTTAGAAGTAACGGACAACGGTTGTAAATGAACGAGTATCGTTATAACGTGTTATATATCATGTGGATATACTAAGAACCCGGAAAGCACCGGTTATAAACATTGTTTGTATGAAACGAAAAACTGTTTCAGACATCTTGTATGTTTGTTGCAAATAAAAAAGGCCGGAAGTGAGTTCGTCTCGCAGTTTAACGTCAACTGCGGCTACCACTTTCTTATTATCGCCTAAGCGCGCTTATAACAATCATAATTTACAAGAAAGTTTATTGAATTACGCGAAGAGAAACACTTCGCATAAAGGCTTAATTAAAATGACCCACTGACGAGTGATATGCACGTTAAAATAAACCAAAACCAAACCTTGATTTTCTTCTTATTAGATAAAAACTCCGCCCATTGTCCATTGAATTCCCATGCAGAAAATGAGACAATTTAGATATCAGAAGAAAAAAAACCTGAAGCTATTTAAAGACGCCATTTTACTTTTACGATTGCCAATCGTGCTCATTTATTTTTTTCTAATTATTACCAAATTCATTTTTTATTATCTTCTTTTCGGATTTTTGTAGTTTTTCGTCGAAGCCTTGATTGGCTACCGAATTGATTGCAGAGCGGAAAAGATTTTCATTTCCGGCTCAAAAAGATAGAAAGGCAATTGTGGCTTTTGGAAAGAGATAAAAACATAAAAAGATCTTTACATTATTCTCATAAATGTCAAACAACAACACACACACACACACACACACACACACACAACACCACAACACCCCCCACACACACACATACCATACATATATATTATATATATATATATATAATATATAGAGAGAGAGAGGAGAGAGAGCAGAGATAGGGGCCTTTTAGCTTTCGGTTAGTTCGGTCGGCCTAAGAATCCGGCCAAGGTTCAGTCGATACCGGCCCTCGCCAAGCTCAGGCTATGAGTGGCACAGGCATCTGTGCTGGTTAACAGTAAGAAGCTGATGGTAGGGGTGGTGCTCCAGCTCAGAGGGAAAAAAACAATCTCCTTTGTCTAGCGCTAGAGAAAGGCGGATAGAACTCCCCGCTCATTGGCTGATACCACTAGGCCACCCTGATGACTTTTACGACTTATTAATATTGTGATGTGTGCAGGCGCTGTCTCTCTCTCTCTCTCTCTTCTCTATATATATATATATATATATATAGAGCAGAGAGAGAGAGAAGAGGAGGCAACGTGATCTAAATGTTTAGAGTCGTAGCGAAATGGACTCGCCAACCGAGTTCAATCCTTGGACGAAGCTGTTTTGGCATGTCACATTAGCGCTAATACCCTTGGGAAATGTATGAATCCAATCCTCCCTCGCAAGCTAATGAGTTAAATAGTAGCGGCAGAATGCGGCTCTTGAACCATGGCCTAGCGTAACCAGTCTAGGAGGATAGGAAAAACTCTGAATTCAAAACCTGTTAAACGACGCTTGATGATGGCACTTTTGAAGTGCCGAAAACTCGCCGGAATAAAAACTCGGTGGACTAAATCTACAGATTTCCATCCAAATGTAAAAAAAAGTTGGAAGGACAGAACTCCCAACAAGATCGTATAATAAAATTGTTAAACAGGAGATGTTTTTATGCCCTTTTGTTTTAATCTACATGTATAAATGGAAAGAAGCTGCCCAAAATACAAACACACACACACTTCTATATATATATTATATATATATATATAGAATAATATATGGGGTATCAGAATCAATTTGTTCATATTGTATATTTGGTTATTTTCCTCTTTAGTTGAGGGTATTGCATGCACACTACGCATCAATTCTAAAAAAGCTTGCGACCTTTCTTAACTTCAATATACGTGATGACAGATAGAATGGATGACGCGCGAACCCACCTAAAACATCGAAAAAGAGAATAAATTGCTATCATGATTGATCGACCCCGCGCCATCAAATAAGGAGAGTATGGTAGCTGCCCAATGCTCCCTGAACCACTGTAAATACAATCTGTCATGAACTGGAGAATTGCAATGCGAGACTATGGAAGACTGTGGGCTCAAAGAACGAGAACCGTAACAGACCGATTGGATTGCGTTCGTACAGCAGAATTCCTCGAAATCTTGCCCAGGGGGAAAATTGTGTTTGGAGGACCCAGGCATTGGAATTCGGGCTTTTGTCCATGGGAATGAATTTTCAGCTCTACCATGAAGCTGCTACTCAATGAAGACCTTCGTTTACTAATCATACAAGCGTCGAGAGAGGTCAACTGCTTCCCAGAAAAAGGCCCGTGAAAAATCGTCTGAACAAAGGTTGAAGAAAATTTCTGAGCAAAGTGAAACAATCTGCTGAACCAAAACACAATCTGCGTTCTTTTCCGATGAAAAATTTTTTTACCAAGTTCAAAAGCAACAAACACAAAGAATAACAGATGGCTTGCATAAACGAGTTCAAAGGGACACTTCCTCGTGTCAATGCAGCATTAAATTTCCCCAAATCTTTATGCGTTTCGGATGTGTGTTCCTCTGAGGGTGACTGTAATGCGCCGCATTTTTCAGAGACGTATCAGATTGAATTCAGATTGCCTAATTTAGAAATATGTCTGTCTTTGTGACTCTCCCACCTCCTCTCTTTCTCTCTCTCTCTCTCTCTCTCTCTCTCTCTCCTCTCTTCTCTTCTCTCTCTCTCTCTCTCTCTCATCTCTCTCTTCTCTCTCTTTATCTATCAATATATCTATTCTATCTTCTCATTAAGGCTCATATGATATTCAGTTGTATTCTTATCCTATTCTGTTCCATCGCAAAATTCGTCATTAAACCACACACACACACCACACACACACACACACACACATGTATATATATATATATGTATTTATATATATTATAATGTATTCCCGGTCTGCTATCTAGTTATCAAGTATGTCTCATTGGACTTTCTCTCTTCTCTCTCTCTCTCTCTCGCTCGCTCCGCCTCGCTCCTCTCTCTCTCTCTCTCTCTCTCTCTCTCCTCTCTAATATAATATTATATATATATAACTATATATATATATTAGAAGAGAGAGAGACGAGAGAGAGCATCTATCTATCTCTCATTAAGCCATAATATATTCAGGTTTGTATCATATCCTATCTGTTCATGCAAATTCGCCATAAACACACAACACACACACACACACACACACACACATATATATATATAATTATATATATATACTAGAGATATATATATATATATATATGTGTTTGTGTGTGTGTGTGTCGAGCGTGTGTATATATATAATGTATCCCGTCTTGCTATCTAGTTATCAATATGTCTTCCGCTTATTTTTACTCTCTCTCTCTCTCTCTCTGTGCTCTCTTTCCCTCTCTCTCTTCTATATATATATATACATATATGATGATATGAATTACTAGTCTATCTATCTCTCTATTAAGGTCATATATTTCAGTTTTTATCATCCTACGTTGATGCCAAATTTCTCTCTAATACCACACACACACACATACACACACCACACAAACACACGCACGCACCACACCACCACACACACCACCACACACACACCACACACATATATATATATGATGTGTAATATAATATTATATATATAGATATGATATTATATATATATATAATATTATCCTTCATGTCTTTATATTTAATCCATAAAAATCCTAAGCATAAATCATAAAACACGGAAAAAAAGCAGCATTAGCATTTTTCAATTAAACAGACAACCATAAAAAACGTTCCTTTTTTTCTTTATCGTGGGAGGAATATTAATTGCCAACCATTTTGCTGTTCGGATATTACAAAAAAAACAACAATGGCTTATTATCGTTTTCTCCATACCATTCAGAAATATAAATTTGGAATTTTAGATTTACAGAACAGCTTGAAATCCTGTTTAGCCTCTCTTTTTACAAAAAAAACCCAGTAGGTAAAAGGTATCTAACGACTGAGGCAAGTTTCTTCAATAACGTCCATGACTAACGACCACCGTTTCACTTTTCTTTGCTATGAAGTTGATTGAATCCTTATTAAATCCATCAGTAATATTCATTCATTGGATACCTCAATGTTTATGTCTATTCATTTTTCAATCTATTCTTCTTCTTTCTTTCTTCTTTCTTTCTCTCTCCTTTCAGTGAGTCAATCTATCTATCTATCTATCTATTATCTGTCTATCTATTCAATATATATCTATTCATTCAGTCTATTCTTCTTTCTTTCTTTCTTTCTTTCTTCCTTATAAATCTATTACAAAGTCTCTATCTATCTATCTATCTATCCTATCTATCTATCTATCTGATCTGCTGTTTTGTATCTATTCAAGTTAGTTTATTGTCTATTCATTTCAGTCGTATTCTTCTTTCTTTCTTCCTTTTTTTCTTCAGTCTCTTGTAATTCTTTTTTTCAGCGATAATCCGGTGCTATAAGAACTGCATATAATCTAAATCATCTGAAAAAAAATGCAAGCCAAAGAATATAAGGTTCCGATGCACATTCTTTCCCTTATTTTCTCTGTATGCTCAACACTTCTATGCCTTACGCGTTTGGAAATCGGCGTTCCCAGGGTGACCCTCCCCTCAAAATACTGAACCACAAATTTGTAATAAAACCGTTAATTTTAATTTTGATTTTTATTCTTTCAGAATATACATCAACATGCGTGCTTGAAATAGCTGTGATAATAATTCCCCAATATGTCATGGATCAATCAGAATAAACATTTTCTGTATAATGTCAACATTTCTTATCTTATGCGGAACCCCTCCCGACTCACCCCAAGAAAAAAACAGGAGCCCACAAATGTTTAAAAAACTATTAATTATATCTCAGAACACACACACAATAAGCGCTAAAAATATTGTGATAATAATTTTCCCAATAGTTTATATCTAAGCTTACTTAGATGCTGGCACAAGGCTTAGAAGTAGGAGAGAATCGAACTCACTAACAGATGGTCTGCAAATCTAACTTGCTAACCATACACAAGGAAAGATGTGCCCTATTATTTTCCCGAATATTGTCATGTCTAACCAAGAAAAACACATTTTGGGTGAGACCTATTTAACCAAACATGTCATACGCTGTAGTTCAAGCCAATTTCTGGGAGAAATTTTCGATGTCGCTGTGTTCCATCAAAAGTATGATTTTTTATTAGGTTCAGAAATTCAGAGACGTTTGGCAAAAACTGTGTCAAAATCTTTGCGGTAGGTTCTATATATCAGATCTTCATTTCTATCCTTACAAGATGCAAATAAAGCAAAAGCTTACGGAATCGACATGGTGTTTTTTACGGCATATCAACCTCAGCTGGGTCATTTAAATGCCGACAAAGTTTTGAAATAATTCATTCTCAAGCATAATACAATTTTGTATAAACAATGTTTTTCTATTTACCCATGAGCATGGGACCACTAACATGACTACCACTTCGGTCAGAGTGCGACCAGGGAGCTATATGTTGATGAAGGGGTGCTCCCACATTCCGCAAATCTCCAAATCTCCACACTAGAACCTCACGTCAGATTAGAATTTAACGTCCATCCCCAGACATGTAGACCTCATCTCTATCTCTTACTTACTCTCTCATATGAATAAAAGTTCTTGCCTATAAGGATGACATTTCAGGCAATTCATATAGGTGTAGCTGACCTGAACAGCCAAATTGATCGAGAGGGCCATCGAACCGACCAGTCATCTAGACTTGACGCTGCCCAGCTGTTGAATCAGACATGAAAAACGCATAATTTATTGGGTTCATGTTTGCGGGGGAACAAGCTTTGTATTTACATTTTTGGTCAGTTTCTTCTTTTTCATTTATCAAAACAGATTTATTCATAGATAGATCACCTTTGTTGTGATACAATACTTACTGATCCAACGAATTGAGTTGAGCCGGAGAGTAATGGCAAGTGAAAGAGGTACTCCACACTTCTTTCATCGAAACTGGAGTCCCATCATCAGATGCGTTTACCGCATAACGAATTGATAATGATTTTACTATTTTCTCAAGCAGGAAGCCACAGCCTTATAGATACTGCTGAAAGAAAATAAATCCAGTAGAAAAATGAGAATATGAATACAGTAAAGATATAAAAAAAATAAATACAGTAAGTGAAAGAAAAGAAACATCAGTACACACACACACACAATAAATACCAGTAAGATGAAAGAAATAAAGATATCGATTGAGAGGAAAGTATATAGAAAAAGATTAAATATCATATGAATACAGTATAAGATAAGAAAAATAAATACAGTTAGATAAAAAGGTAAGTATATACAATATGATGAAAGAAAATAAATTACAGTAAGATACAAATAAATACCGTAAGATGAAAAAAATAAAGACAGTAGATAAAAAGAAAATAAATATAGTAAAGACAAAAAAATAAATACTAATATGAAGAAAATTAAATTACAGTAAATAAAGAGAATATGAATTACCAGTAAACTATAAAAAAAAATAAAATAGGGTAAGATGAAGAAAATAAACACAGTAATATAAAAAATAAGTGAGTAACATAAAATATTAAATACAGTAAGACAAAAATGAAATACTGTAAGATGAAAGAAAAACATACAGTAAGTTAAAAGAAAATAAATACAATTAGACAGAAAATAATATACTAAAGATAAGAGAGAAAATAAATACAGTAACGATAAAAAGAAAATGAATACTAGTAAGATAAAAGAAAATAATACAGTAAGAAAAAAGAAATAAATACAGTAAGACAGGCAGAGAGTGACAGTAAAAGATGAAAAGGGAAAAAAATACTGTAGACAAAAATAAATACTGTAAGATAAAGAAAATAAATACAGTAAGACAAAAAATAATACAGTAAGACAGAAAAATATATACTATCTATACTATGAAGAAAATAAATACAGTAAGACAACAAATACTGTAAAATGAAAGAAAATAAATACAGTTCAGACAAAAAATGAATACTGTAGATGCGAAGAAAAAAATACAAAGACAAAAAATAAATACTACAAGATAAAGAAAAATACATACAGGTAAGATGAAAGACACAACACTGTAAGACGCAAGAAAATAAATAACAATAAGATTAAAGAAAATAAATACTAAAGATTAAAGAAAATAAATACAGTAAAATGAAGGAACATATATACAATATGATGAAAGGAAATAAATAACGTAAGATTAAAGAAAATAAATACAATAAGATAAAATAAATAATACAGTAAGTTTAAAAAGAATATGAATGATAAAATGACAGAAAATAAATACCCTATGATAAAAGAAAATAATACAATAAGATAAAAAAATGCATACAGTAAGTTTAAAAGAATATGAAAAAGAGTGAAATGAAAGAAAATAAATACCGTATGATGAAAGAAAATTAAATACGAATAAGATAAAATAAATGCATACAGTAAGTTTAAAAGAATATTGAATACAGTAAAATGAAGAAAATAAATACACGTATGATAAAAGAAAATAAATACAATAAGATAAAATAAATAAATACCAGTAAGTTTAAAGAATATGAATACAGTAAAATGAAAGAAAAATAAATACCCTATGAAAAGAAAAATAAATACAATAAGATAAAAGATATAGAGATGGTTATGCTAATGCAATTACGCCTGTTCATCTTTTTTAGTTTGCACGTGTTATTTAATCTACCCGCCAGATATTTGAAAGAAAATAGATGGAAGATAAAAGAAAAAAAAATGAAATAAAAATGCTTAATAGAACCTCAACTGCAACGTTAGCAAACATCAATTACTTATTTTCATTTGCAACCATTACAAACAAAAAACAAAAAAAAATCCATCGCCTTTCGCTTCGACTCATCGTCTTGTGTTGCACGTGCAATCCAATAAGATTCTCTGTAAAGCCCCCAAAATGTTATTATGCAACAACAAAGAAATGTTTGTGTCTGTTTGTTTCAAAGAATGAAATTAATCTTTGAAAACAATAATCTACATTAATTTACTTACACGGGAAATGTCCGTCTTGTTTACACATTGCTGGTTCAATTTGTCTTACTTTATGCCCTCGTACAGATAAACACATGTGTTCATCATGCAAATATAATAATAATTTACGGGAAAAAAATCGTCGATATTTACAACGACTAAAAATCATTTGCTGAAAGTCGCGCTAAAATCCATTTTGTTTGTATTTCAAACAAAATGGATATTAAGCTGCATAGGCTAAACTACACAAACAAAAACACACATATACGCTGTGTTGAAGACAGATATCGAACCAGGAACCTTGTGATTCCCAGGCGGAGGCTCTACTGACTGATTGATATATCAGTCATACAGTCATACAGTGAGAGTCTATCCTCTTTCCATTTACGCTATACCAAGGAGCATGACACCTACCACCTACTCCTCACTTTACTACACAGATCCCCGTTCTACTCATACGCTGAGTTGGCGAGGGCAGGTTAAAAATACGACCAGAGAGTTAAAAAAACAAAAAAACATTAAAATCATTTCGTAAGATTTAAAAAAAAGGAAACGTTGACTGAAATATATAATGTTTCACTCAATAGCAGTAACGACTTACCTCTACGGAAAAAAAATGTTAGCCTGAACAAGACAGATTTCACAAAACACAATGGTACCTAGCTACAAACTGCTTCCCCCCTACCGCTGACGTCCAAAGCAAAAAAACAAAAATTCCTTTATAAAATAATAAAATTCGAAGGCAATACAATGCGTAAAAAATAAAGACAAAAAGATGTTTTATATGTCTAATCGATTTCAAAGCTAGAGCTTCATCCTCAGAGTTTATTTTCAGAAATATTTTTCAGAAAACCTTTTTTCAGAAAAAATCCTTTTTATGCTGACTGGAGATACGGGTTTTTGGAAGGTCTAGTCCACTGCTAGCCCAAGGTAGCTATGTCTTTACCAGTTTACTCCTATATTAAATTTAATTTTAACATATTTAAATGTCTAACACAATAACTCTCCGTCACTTATTCTCTTACTCAATCTTACTCATACATAGAGAGGGTGAGAGCAATACGTAGAATAACAGTGAGGGACGGGTCAGTTTTTGACTTAATTGCTAATTACGACTAATTAAAACCAATTAAACTGATTTTTTTTTTCAAACATTAACACGAATATTTTAGTATAAATACTGTGTCCTTAACATAAATAGAATAAAAAAGCCTTTAGGAAATGGAAGTTGATAATCTCAGCTTTAGTATAATAATATAATTATTAAATAATATAATATAATATATATATATATATATATATATATAATATATATATATATATATATAAATGAAAGTAAATGAAAGTTAATCCGACAGTATGAATTTAACTTTTTTTTTTAAAACAAATGATGTTAATAGTTTGCTGACAGAATCTGTTTCGACCTTTTAATAGAGCGGTCTTCATCAAGAGCAACATATGAATGAAAGACGGAATAAAATAACCGTTAGAATAGGAGGTACAAACGAACGCTAGTGTTCGATGCTGGAATTTAAAAATATGCCTATTCTGTGTTAAAGATAAAATAAATTTTATTTTTAAAAATCAGAAGCATTATAATGCATAATAAAAACTCAAAAGAGTTTGATATAAAAATATATAAAAAAGTGTATAATAAGTATCAAAAATGTTCATGATATATTCCAGCAACAAAAAGTAAGTTAAAAGTCCACAGCACAATTGAAGAAAGGAGTAAAGTTTCAAAGAATTAGTAGTGTTGACAAATCCGCAGTGTTGTAGATTATATGCGTCCGGAGAAGTTAAAATCCATTTTTTGTTTTTCAAAGGACAGTATGAAAGTAAATGGAAGTTAATCCGACAGTATGAATTTAACATTTTTTGAAAAAAATGTTTAAAAAAAGTCTCCCGTAGTGTGCGTCCTTTCAAATACAAAAACCGGATCACTGCTCGACACTCAACAGGCTCCATTTCACACTTGACTCAGTTCAAACACCTGTAAATCAGAAATCACAACTAGTTCAGAGCTGTAATTTGTCGCTTAATCTATAGAATATATAAATAATTGCACATGCAAAATTTCAGCAAGATCAAACAACTGGAAGTGGGTCAGAGGCATTACTTATTGAACCCCTCGTATATAAATTATATTATATATAATAATAGTATTATATATATATATATATATATATATATAATTCCATTAATATTTCTCATGTTAAGATAAAGCCATTTTCATTATTCATTAGTGAGACACAAGTAGAAATAAATACAACGTATGTGAAGCCTAAAAATCTTTGTTGTTGCAGTTGATTTCAGATATTCATCAGAAACGACATGTACATTTTTACGACTAACCTAACATAAAATCAGAACTTATTTCTACAATATTTTAAGAAAAACATCTCACAATCTAAATAAACAAATCACAATCAATTCCTTGGTGTAAAATGGCTGTGTTCTAGCACCCATGTGATAAAAAAGGGTTGGGGCTTTCCATAAGGGCAATAGGGTTCGGGGCAATCATATAGCTGCTAGGGCTTGACATGACCAGCCGATTGGTCGGAGGGGCTCAACGACCGCCCGTCTAGCCTAAGTAAAGGCCTAAGTGGAGTGTTGCAGGTCATGGACTGCTCGTCCGCCAATAATCCATCCTTAAGCCTCACAGGTCACAGGTTTGAGGGAGCCTTACCCCTCTGCAGAGGTGCAGTCGGTGCATTCTAACGCCCCAGCCAACAGGGCGGTGTAGGCTAGTGAGGATTGCTGTCGTTTGTTGGCCGGGGATGACAACCCAACATCCCTGGGGGGGGGAAAGATGCGGATGATATAAACCGGAACACGGTGGGGAAAAGGACGTTAATCCGTTTATACGCACTTCTCTTGGTCTTCAAACACACGTTCTCAGTTCTAGAGAAATTTTCGATTACTAAGATTTACCGGTGTCAAAATGCTTTTTCTCCCTTCGAAGAAGACGCCTTGTTCATTGTTATTTCGTATATTATTTTCAAATCTAATTTATTTGCATGAAAAAGAGCGGGAAAATATATTTATCAGCTTATTGAGGAAGACGAAGTGAAATTGACAAAAGAAAATCTAAGAAATGAAAAAAAAATTGTTCATTGATACAAAAATACGATTATTCAAAAACTTTGAGTAAATTTTTTTTTTTTGGTTTTTCATTTTGTCATACAAAATCAAAAATAGGGTAGGGTGGGGTGGGGTATTTCGGTTCATTCATCTTTTGTTGGCGTCATCCTTTTTGCCTCCTCGGTCAGCCTTTTATATTTTGATAAGAATGAAATAGAATCAAGGTGAGCGGAAATTTTCAATTTGCTTCAAAAAGAAGCAAATCCCTCCTAATATTCTCTCTCTCTCTCTCTCTCTCTCTCTCTCTCTCTCTCTCTCTCTCTCTCTCTCTCTCTCTCTCTCTGTTCAGTCTCTCTCTATCTATCTCTTCGTTTCCTTTTATTTTATTTCTTTTTTCCTACTTATTCTATTTAACTCTCTCTTCCCCTCTCTCTCTCTCTCTCTCTCTCTATCTATATATATATATATATATATATATATATATATATATAAGTTGAAAATGGAAGCGACTCTGACGCAATGTTGAAAGAAAACATAAACAAAGGAAAGAAATGCTGAATAGATAAAATAGATTTACTAACACGTGTTTGGGCCAGGAGTTTGTTCATGTACACATTTCAAGCACCGATTATGTAGTTTTCTATTATTATCATTATTATATTTTATATCTAAAATAATAATAAATAGAATACATGTGTACATGAACAAACTCCTGGCCAAAACATGTGTTAGTAAATCTATTTTATCCATTCAGCATCATTCTTTTTGTTTATTTTTCCTTCAACATATATATATATATATATATATATATATATAAATTGACCGAAACACACGTGTAAGTGATATCGATTAATGTGATATCGATTAAATTCATTTTATCCATCTACATTTCTTTTCTTTACTCATTTTTCCTCATATCGTCGGATTCAATTCCTTTTCCATTTTCACATATATATATATATATATATATATATATTATATATATTATTATAATATGAAAATAATCTATTAACTTCAGCGATGTATACTAACGATCCCCTCCGACAGGAATCGAAACGGGACTTTAGTCAGAGAATTCCGTTTACATAGCGAACAATCCTTTAAATTAACCTTGTCTAATGAACTACTGAATAGCAGGCAAGTGGATTTTTTTAGTAAACAAAGGCCGTTGCTCTTCGGAAAAGTGAATAAGATTTTTGGAACTTTTTTTTTTTTTTTTATAGAAGCAATGAATAATTATTATTTATATTTCTGCTTAATATAAATGCTGTTTAGTTAAAATAGGAAGTAAAGAATGATATTACAGTTATTTCTTCTTGTTAAGGGATTTCTTTTAAGATTTATTGAAGAGATTTTTGCTCATATTCAATAAGATAAAACTAAACAATTAGAAATCAATAATACTAAGCACATATTTATTAAAATCAATTTTTTAAGATCAATATGCAAATTACCCTCCCCATTCACACTGTAAACCGCTATTTTGTTGTATATATAAATACAATTGCATGTTATTAGTATGTAGATATGGTTAACAGTATTAATAATGTAAAACAATTTATATTATAATTGAGCTTAAAATAAAAATAAAATCATTGAGAATGTGATATCAATAACAAAGGGAATTGTGACTCGAGTAGTGATATAGTTTCGGTTACAGATAGAAAAACACACAATCTCTATTATAATAAGATGGAGAAATGTAGATAAAACACGGGATGTTACACTGAGTTGAAGTTTATTATTTGTCGTAGTGACGATGTTTGAACGTTTCGGTTTACATAGAAACCTTCATCAGATGATTTTAAAAATTTTAACCGATGCCATAGCTCGAGTTTGGGGCAAACAGCAAAATATCTTTTTGGTACAAATAATGTTCAATATATGTGATAATAATATAGACAAAAAATGTCTTAGATTCAGTGCCACATCGGATATTGATCTTCCTATGAAAAAATGAAAAAAAATCATCAATAACTTAAATTTGGTTAACTTTAAAATGTTAATCAAATAACAAGAGAATCTTAACAAGTCAATGATTTTACTTATGAAATTAAAAATTGCCCTTTTTTCAAATGTCACTCTCCAACGAATATTCTTTATTCCCTAACCGTAACTGTCAACAAATGTCACTACTTTCTAAAACTGTAAAACGTTCGCAAACAATTTTTTTATCTTTTTTTTTAACTCTTCAAAATTCTCTGTATTTTGACCCCTTTAACTTCAAATATCAAAAATTTTAACCCGGAGAAGGCCGTTATTCTTTGTATGTCTAAAGATTTTATCATTTTCTATTATGATTTTATTTTATATTTAAAATGATAATAAATTGAATACGTGTGTACATGAACAAACTCCTGTCCGAAACACGTGCTGGTAACTCAAATTTAATCGATTTTATGTGAATAATTTTTATCCATTCAACATTTTCTTTTCTCAATTTATTTATCCTTTCAACATATCGTCGAATTCCTTTCCATTTTCAGCTTACACACACACACACACACACACACACACACACACACATATATATATATATATATATATATATATATATATATATATATATATATACATGAATTGACAAATCATATACTCTTGTACAAAAATAAAACAAAAGTCATCAACACGCACCAGTCGAGTAGAGTAAAATCTAAAATG
Organism: Doryteuthis pealeii; assembly: GCA_023376005.1. Classification (NCBI taxonomy): domain Eukaryota; kingdom Metazoa; phylum Mollusca; class Cephalopoda; order Myopsida; family Loliginidae; genus Doryteuthis; species Doryteuthis pealeii. The sequence goes on from CM042182.1 coordinate 17,022,814, forward strand.
AATGGATATCTGTGGCAGAATACATATTAGTTTCATAAAAGAAAATGCAATCCTTGCGCATAGAAAGGACGATATATATATATATATATATATATATAT
>CM042182.1:17027912-17037912 GCA_023376005.1 Doryteuthis pealeii
ATGTGTACATTGTTCTATCTATTAGTATTTTTAGATAACAAAATGAAATGAAATAATAATAATAGAAAAAATGTAAAAATGTTCTGCACACAAAGAAATATCGACCTTCCTCAGAGTAAATCCTTTTTTTTTTTAATTTACTCTGAGGAAGGTCGATATTTCTTTGTGTGCGGAACATTTCTACATTTTTTCTAATATTATTATTTCATTTCATTTTGTTATTTAAAAATGATAATAGATGGAACAATGTACACATGGATAAACTCCTGACCGAAACACTTGTAAGTAAAATTAATTAAAATATCCTATTTTATCCATTCAATACTTTCTTTCCTTTATTTCTCTTTTCAACATACCGTCGGATTCACTTCCATTTTCATTTCACACACACACACACACACACACACACACACATATATATATATATATATATATATATATATATATATATATATATATATATATATAATATTATATATATATGGGTGACTGAAAATTCCACCAGAGTAAACAAAGACAACATGTAATTGCAGTTAATACTGGAAGTTAGTTTTTTTTGTCAGTAAACGAGTATACAATTACTTTCCAGCCAACAACATCCTAGGGTTAGGATTAGGGTAATTACAGTTTGTGCTGGACGCTTTTTTATGGGTCTTATTTTTGTCAGGAAATGAATATACAATTACCTCCCAGCCAAAAATATATTCTTTTTTTAATAAGTAAATATCAATTTAAATGCAGACAATCCATAACAGACCGATAGAAATCGCATGGTTCATTGTGAGCTAAGTATCGCAACGAGACTTTCTACTCAAGAAACAAACAAACAAAAAACAAGGTTAATTTTAACGAACTCTGAACCGGTACGAACTGCTCAATGGATTCTACTACTACTACTACTACTACTACTACTACTACTAATCTATTAATAATGGAGATTCGCTTCCGGCTTTTGTCTGTAACAAAAACTACGTCACCCCTACGTCACATTACTCAAAATCGTCATAACATAGAATAAATACAGTCAAAATTTGAATATGCAACATTAGACAGTCCTCATTGTTTTTTAAAACAAGTTTTAATAAATACATGACTGGTATTATATATTCATATATAGTTTGTTTTATTTTAATACATATTTAAAGTTTACATTTCAAATTGTTTTATCTTTTAATCCTTTAATGAATTTGATGATTTTACTTACTTAGGGTACAAATTCGCTGACATTGAATTGTTAACTCCCACCTAAAAATCTATTTTACATCGCCCGGAGGGTGTTTTTTATTTTGCTAATGATTATAATAATAATAATAATAATAATAATAATAATAATAATAACCCAACAAAATAGTAAATGTAGACTTTGCGGTTATAGAGATGAGACTGTAAACCATATACTCTGCGAATGTAGCAAACTAGCACAACGAGAATACAAAACTAGACACGACTGGGTTGGGAAGGTGATCCACTGGGAGTTATGCAAAAAATTAAATTTTGACCATACAACAAAATGGTATATGCATAAACCAGAATCTGTTCTTGAGACCGAAACGCATAAAATTCTCTGGGACTTTGAGATAAAAACGGATCACCTTATCCCAGCAAGAAGACCAGATCTAGTGTTGATAAACAAAAAAGAAAGAACTTGTCAACTGGTGGATTTTGCAGTCCAGCAGATCACAGGGTGAAGCTAAAGGAAAATGAAAAATGGACAAATATCTGGATCTTGCCAGAGAACTTGAAAAAGTTATGGAACATGAAAGTGAAAGTGATACCAATTGTGGTTGGTGCACTTGGAACAGTCCCAAAAGGATTGGAAAAGGGTTTGGAAAGTTTGGAAATCAGAGGAAGGATTGAAACCATTCAGAACACTGCACTGCTGCAATCTGCCAGAATACTTAGAAGAGTGCTGGAGACCTGAGGATACTTGCTGTCACTCAGACTCCAGTGAAAGACCATCAGCTAATGCTGATGTGAAAACTCAAAAGGAGTAAAATCTTATTATAAGGAGATTGTGGGTTTATCTGTCTGTAACCGAAACTATATTACTATTCAATTCATAATTCCCTTTTTTATTGACATCACAATCTCAATGATTTTATTTTTATTTAAATCTCAATTATTAATAAAATTGTTTTATATTATTAATGCTGTTGACCATATCCACATATTAATAACATGCAATTATATTTATATATACAACAAAATAACGGTTTGCAGTGTGAACGGGAAGGCTAATTTGCATATTGATATTTAAAATGTGATTTTAATAAATATGTGTTTAGTACTATTGATTTCTAATTGTTTGGTTTTATTTTAATGAATATAAGCAAACATTTCTTCAATGAATCTTAAATGAAATCCATTAACAAGAAGAAATAACTGTCATTTTATTCTTTACTTCCTCTTTTAACTAAATACTTAAATTAGAAAAAATAACAATGAAAGACGAGAGTGATGGAAGTGTAAGTTTCAGTTGTTCTATTTTTCGATTCAGTTTCATTAGCCTTTCTAATTTAATGTAATATTTTATTACATTAAAACTTAAATACTTGCACCCGGAGGGTGCATATATTTACTAGTAATAATAATAATAATAATAATACAGCAACGTCGACGATCTCGCCAACTGCATCACCTTTTTATGTATTTTATTCAATTCTAATTGTAATCATGTTTGAGCAACCCAAGAAAGTTTTTATGCAAAAAAAAAAGTAAAATGAAAAAAATATACAAAAATGGGCAACTATAGCGTTTTTTCTTTTTTTGGTTCGTAGAATTTTAAGGCATGGCAACCCATGTTGGGTTATTTCATACCGAAGACGTTTTATTCTAGTCATGCTTGATAAATATTCATTTTTTTAACTCAAATTTTTTAAACAGATTTTTTTTAAACTCATTCATTACTATTTAACCTATAGAGTGCAGTCCGTATATTCTTCTGTCCAACCCCCTTAAATTAGTAGGTGGCAATATCTCATCTACAGAAAGTGATGTCAATATATGTATAGGAATATAAAAATATCTAAAGTAGAGTTGTCGTCCTTGATCTACGAGCCTCTCTTTCAACCAACCAATCACAGGCCGGTAATCCGAAGATAGCAATTCTTCCTTTTTTGAACCAGCACTCGCAGAAGTTGGACGAGAATAAACGGCGTCCCTTATATTCATCAGTATGAACCAGAGAGCTGTAGTTTGGTACTTCGTTAATTCACGTACCTCAAGGACTTTCAGTTAAGTAGACTGTATTATATTTATATAAATAACATTCCTGCAGACAAAACCTTCGTTTGCAAGTAATTCAATTATAATTTCTTTTGTGTCTGATAATACAAGTTGTTTGAAATTCCATGTCGAGTTCATGCGTCTTCTCTTTTTAAGTCCTGTCTGCCTAACACTTGAGGCGTGAAAGATGGACTGCTATAGATAGATTAATGATCAAATTTAAATCTGATCTCTCTGATAAGATAAGTCGAGTATTCTTTCAAGTTCTAGCCGTATCAGTACTACTGTACGGCTGCATGACTTTGACTCTAATGGAATACTCAGAGAAAAAGTTAAATGGGAACTACTCAAGGATGCTGTGTGCTATCCTGAGCAAATCTGGGAAGCAACATGCCACAAAAAAGCACAAACCATCTGTGATGATTCAGACCACGAGTGGTGACAGACAAGTTAGAGTTAAAGAAGTAAAACAAACACAAACTTAGAATTGGAATAGATATGTATTACTGACTTACATAATAAATTGTTGCAAACTTTGGTTTGTCTGCGGGGATGTTATATTGAATAATTGTCCACTTAGCTGAAATCCTGAGGTAGGGGAATTATCGGAGTCCCTTGCTACAGATAATCTGGTGGATATAAGAGACGTCCTTTTTTGTGGTCCGACTCCGGTGCTGGTCGATCAGAAAGAGGAAGAATTTGAATCTTTGGCTTTGCCACCAAAGTATGCTGGCCCTTGATTGGTTGGTTTGATAGTGAGGCTCGTAGACAAGGACGATAACCTCTACCTCAAATTTCTTACACATCCAAGTAAGATGAACAAGACATGTTGAACACTGCTCGACGGGGACAAGTATGCATAGCTTATTGTAGTTTGTTGCTATTAAAACCGGGAGTACTGTTTCATTTGCTGCTATTTTGAATAAACTCAAAACAAATATTTTTTCGGCATTTTTTGCTATATACCGATTTCAAAATTGCAGTCTTAGTATACAAAATGCTGGCAGAAATGCTTTCATAAAAAATACAATATTTATTGAATGACCCTCATATTTACTTGGGTATCGCGTTCTAATGTAAAAGATAGCAAGCTTATCTAACTAGCTTTCATTGCTACTGAATAATAAGTTCAAATCTCCATAGATACTCTATACTAATGGCCTTGAGCTAAAATGTAAGGTATGATTTAAAGACACGTATATTTAAAGACACTATGTCAGGCTTACATCTACCTCTCTTATTTTACAGTTTGTTTATTTAATTCGATCTTCGTTGTATTCTCCATACTTCTGACCTTGTGTCAAATTCTATCCGTGGTGAACGGGTTGGGCGAATAGTTTGTCTTTATAATACTACTACTAATACTTGCAGTCCATCGTATCCGATGAATCATTTTTCTTCAATTTATTCAGCCTCTGGTTGCGTCTTGCCAACTGCCTATGGGGATATTCAAGTCCTTCAGGTTTCTTTTGATGTTGTCTTTGTACCTGAGCTTTGGTCTACCGATTCTACGTGATCCCTCTCTCAGTTGAGAGTACAGAATCTGCTTTGGTAGTCTGTCATCCCCAAGTCTGTTTAAGTGGCAAGCCCATCTCAGGTTGCGTTGGACAAGTATTTCATGCATGCCAGAAAGTCCAGTTCTCTTCAGGATGGTCCTGTTTGAAACATGTTGCCACCACTTGACATTTAATATACTGTGCAAGTGACGCGTGTAGTAGACATGTAGTCTATGGGTATCTGCTTTGTATATCGTCCAGGCTTCTGCACCGTACAGGTGGGTTGAGAGAACTATGGCGCGGTATACTGCACATTTAGTTTTCAAGGAGATGTCTCTGTTGAACGAGACTCGCCTCTTCAGTCGATCAAATACTTTGTCACTCGGTCGATATTTTGCTTTGTGTTGTGTGCTATAACTTGCTATACGAGCAAGCTTTGGATACGCTTATGTTAATAAATTCACTAAAACATCTGTTTCCAAATTTATTACATCAAAGAAAAATATTATTTATGAGAAAAAAACATAAAAACATTACAGTACATAATTCATTGATTCTATTTTATTTTAATTTCATACAATGCAGTGGTATTTTTCTTATTAAAAAGAAGTAACCAAAAAGCGTGTTTTTGGGACTGGAACGGATTAATGGTGTTTCAGTTTATTTCAATAGGGAAAATTGATTTGAGATACGAGTTAATTGAGTTACAGGCGGAACGAATTAACCTCGTAAGTTAAGGTACCACTGTGTAAATACTACAAGAAATAATCCCTCTGAAGACGATCATGGCCGTGGTCGAAAGCGCTTGGGGAAAATATGGGTCAACTTCTCTACCATTTGGACTCCGATATAAGATTAATAGATTAATTATTTCCCGCCACAGAAATGTCTCTTTTTATAATAATTAACACAGCTTAACACTTGTACCCCAGCTAGGGTTAGCGGAATGAGAACAGGATATCCCTGTGGACTGAATAAAGGGTTAGGTTCAAAGTTCCGTGATGGCTCCCGATTACGACAAGAATGTTCCCGAGTTCGAAAAGAAGGTTCCTGGATCCGAGAAGATTCCCGGGTCTGATAAGAAATGCCTGAAGAATGTCGGAGGACACATCAGCCAAAACGTTGTACAGATAACAATGAAGATGAGAACAATATTCCGAATAATCTAAATAATACTGAAATTTTAAATAAGGGGTTAGGTTCAAAGTTCAGTCATAGCTCCCGATTACGACAAGAAGGTTCCCAAGTTCGAAAAGCAGGTTCCCGAGTCCCAGAAGGTTCCTGAGTCCGACAAGAAATACCTGAGAAAGGCTGGAGGGCACATCAGCCAAAAACATTGTACGGATAACAATGAAAATAAGGACAATAGTCCGAATAATACAAATAATACTAAATGTTGGAGCTCCCGAGTCCGACAAGAAATACCTGAAGAAGGTCGGAGAGTACATCGACTGAAACGTTGTACAGATAACAATAAAGATGAGAACAAAAGTCCTAATAATACTAAATGTCTAAGTTGTTAGACCTTTATGCTATTTTATTAATGTTAGGTTTGTTGTTTTTTATACAAATTGGCTCAAGAATTTATAGATGTTTTTTTATCGCACGGATAACTGCTGAGTGGTTTAAAATAGTCAAATAGTAAAGTCATAGTAAATTTCTACATTTTTTTCTAAATGTTGTTCACGTTTATATTTAGTTTTCATGATGCAATGGTCATGAAGACATATTGAAACATGGTTGAAAGGAAATATTCTGTATATTGTTGAAATTGTACAAGAATAAGAGGAAATGAAGAAGCCTATAAAAAACGGTAAAATTCAAATAGGAATCCTCTTTTTGCTTTTTTCAAAGCAAAAAGAAGATTCCTATTTGAATTTTACCAAAAGCATTGGAGTTTTTCTTTCTATGATAAGAATGTAACTACAGAAATGCGTAGTTAGAAAAATTCAGAATAAAAAAATATAGACGGACGAAGAGAGTTAAGATTTTTTTTATGTCATACACAAAATTAAAACCGAAGTTAAATATCAAGGAAGAAAAATGATAAAGAGAAAAGTAGGAAAACATTTAAGAAATGTGTGGGTGAGTGGTAAAGCAGCCCGTCTGATGATGAATCGGTCGGATTTCCATCCCGGCTTGCGGTAGCTTGCAAATGTCAAGCCACACTGAAGAGACGTGATACGTTGAAACACGGTGTCTGTGTATGACCATATATACTCCCCATTCCCTAGTGGGTTGGGCACTTTGGAGGGGTTGTCGCTTACGACCGCCAACTAAGCTTAAAAAAGCAACGTTCTCATTTAAAAACGGATGGAGCATTCGCTGGCGGCCTTTACATATACACATATGTATAAAGTCTCTCTTTTGCTTAGCACAGAGATCACCAAACGTTTTTCAAGGTGGGCCGGATCATTGAAAAATAACGAGCGTAAGCCACATTATTATTGTGTTCAATATTTGCTAGCCAGAACGAAAGCTCTGAGAAAAAGATGTAAAAAAAAACTTATCTTTCTATGTTATATTCATGCATGAGTGGCGTAAGATGCACTCAAACAAATTTAACCAACATTTTTATTTTCAAAACATTTTCAAAGAATGCAACATTAGCTGAAAGGTTTAGTGATATTTGTGAAACTGGAGTTTATCTTTCAAGATATCGTCACTGTTTGGTTTAGAATTGCTATATCCAATCAAGAGAATTGCTTGCATAGTCAGCACATGAGTAGAACAACTTGGATAATTAGACATGCGCTGTAAAGCAACTGAAAACTGGCAATAGGTGTGGTGCTCCACCTAAGCAAAACAACCTTTCTGGTCTAGTTGCAGTAAAAAGGGAATAGACAAACTCATTGTTTTTTGTTTTTAGATAGGCCAGTTGTGTGTATGTATATGTCCGGAGGAAACTTCGAGAATAATACAATTAATGATAAAGTATATATATATACACATTAAATATCACCAGTTCTTGTTTTTTTAGCAAAAATAATGAAGGTTTGATTTATATTAATGAAGATACTTAAAAAATAAAATTTAAATGATAATAGCATAGATTTTTTTTTCATTTGATATTTTAAATAGTAGAAATTATTATTTATTTCTAGAATGGCTGGATCAACGCAAAAAATAACGAGTGCAGGCCACATTATTATTGTGTTCAATACTTGCCACCCAGAACGAAAGCTGAGAAAAAGATATAAAACAAAATTTATCTTTCCAAGTTATATTCATGGATGAGTGGTGTAAGATGCACAAAAACAAATTTAACCAATATATTTATTTTCAAAACATTTTCAAAGAACGCAACATTAGCAGAAAGGTTTTGTGATATTTGTGAAACTGAAGTTTATCTTTCAATATATCGTCAATTTTTGGTTTAGAATTTCTACTGTTGTATACCCTTTTCTTTACTTATTCTATTCTTCTTCTGACGTCTTTTCCATCTTAAGTTCTTCTAGCGTCTCTTCTAACATCTTAACTTCGTCTTGGTGACTTCGTCTTGGTGGTCGGTCGCACTTAACTCACTTCTTCTTCTATATCCCGCCCTGTCGGCTGGGGCGTTAGAATGCACCGACTGCACCTCTGCAGAGGGGTAAGACTCCCCCAATGGGACCACCTGTTGGCCGTGGGTGGCGACCCGTGATGCTTAATGATAGAGCCCAGGTGGATGAGCAGTTCATTACATGCAATACTCCACTTTGGCCTTATCTTGGGCTAGACGGGCAGTCGGAGAGGCCCCCTCCGATCAATCGGCTGGTCACGTCAAGCCCTAGCACCTATATGATTTTCCCAACCCTATTGCCCATATGGCAAGCCCCAAACCCTTGTTATCATATGGGTGCTAGAAAGCGGTGGCTGCGGGTCTACATGTCCTGGGAATGACGTTAAACTCTATCTGATGGTGAGGTTCCAGTTTTGGAGGTTTGGGGAATGTGGAGCACCCCTTCATCACCATTACTCCCTGGTCTTCTCTGACCCGGAGTGGTAGTACCTGTTAGGGCCCCATCTATAGGTTAAATAGAAAAATGTGTTAATTAAAAAAATTGTATTATCCATTAAGAATTGATTTATTTCAAAACTTTATCGGCATTAAATGACCCACTGAGGTTGATATGCCGTAAAACAAAACAAACCAAAACAAAAAACAAAAAAAATCTTCCATATCAGTCTTGTGACCAAGACATTCACCAACTACCAGACCGTGTTATTTTCTTAAGCTTTTATTTCCTTAACTAAACATTGCATGTAACTAAACATCTGACTAGCATAGCGTGCGTATGCAGGAGTTCCAGTTAAAGCAGGACATCTTCACTGCCTGACGTCCAACTGAAACTGAGGACCCAACCAGGTCCCACGTGACTTCACGTATTTCGCGGGCTTTCTGTACTATTCCATGGAAAGTCCCGCCCTTGATATGAAAAGGGCCGTCCCTTTAAAAATACAGGGGATTGACAATAATCTTATGTAACCGCATAGATTATGTAACACTACATCCAATCAAGAGAATTACTTTCAAATGTTTATCAGTCAATTTCGTTTGATGGGTTGATTTCACATATTTCAATTTTGAAAAGGTTTGTTCGCATACGTAAGTTGTACGTTTTAACAAACAAATTTAAGTACCGTCGGTAGGCCTGATAAAATTCCTTCGCGGGCCGAATCCAACCCGCGGGCCGTAGTTAGGTGACACCTGGCTTAGCGGGTCACGTAATCAAGCGAGTCAGTGAAAGTAGAATGATAAGTTAGGGAATTAAAGTAGATGTGTTTGATGTAGTATTTTTTCTTTGTAGCTAGGTAATAATATCTCATCTACAGAAAATGATGTCAATATACACATAGGAAAAGTATGGACTTTTATAGACAGATTATCGATCATATGAAATTTGGGTTGTACCTTTATGGTACATACATGAAGTTATGTTAAAATTATTTAGGCGTACAATTTTCAAGAATTACACTTTAAGGTCTGTTACATACGCCTATCACTCAACGCTATACAGCGCTTTCCATCAGAGATACCAAAGAAAATGAAAGGTGCACAGGCAAAAAAACTTGGCAAAAAACAATACAACACAGTATTATTTTAAAACACAACATTTAATTCAAGGTTATAGTCTTTGGGAATCATAATACGAACGCCGACAGGCTAGAGTTTATAACGTCATTTTGGTTGAATTTCTTCTTTAAAATCAATTTGGAAAGGTTCATAATGAAAGGACTTTGCACTTATCTTTATTTTATGGGTGATTTGTTTTCCGTGATAATGATTATTCCGGTAT
>CM042182.1:17042912-17047901 GCA_023376005.1 Doryteuthis pealeii
TACGCTCATACTAAGATAGATAGGGACATACTAAAATAGAAACACACTATAATGGATAGATAGATAGATTGATAGATAGATAGATAGATAGATGGATGGATAGATAGGAACATTCTAAGATAGATAGATAGACAGATAGATAAATACGCTCATACTAAGATAGATAGGGACATACTAAAATAGAAACACACTATAATGGATAGGTTGTAGTGATCTGAGAAATTTTGCAATTACTCCTAGTCTGATCAGTCACCGTATCAAAAACTACTAATGGAAAATTCTTTAGTAGAAAATTCTCATGAAGATGAGAAACAGTTCTTTTTAGAGAAGGGTCTTTTACAGCTATGCTGCCAAAAGGAGGGAATACCAAAAAGTCTTTTAGTACAAATTCTTCAAGGGTTGAAATTCTTCTTTAGGACTGTTTCGTCCCAATGATTTCTTCCTGCAACCGTGTGTCTTCGCCGGAAAGCGAGAATTATCAACCTTAGATAATTCTTCGAATTAAGCTGAATGCAAGTAGCTCGGTTAAAGCAATAAAAGAGGAATACCAACTGTCATAGAAACTTCAACATCCCTTGACGAAGACAGGCTCTCAGGAAAGTCGAACTTGGAAATTTTGTCGAGGGAAATATCTGTTAGGGTCCCATTTATCAGTCAAAAAGACATGCTACATCAACATCAACACATAGGAGGCATGAAAAGAAGTGAAAAAGAAAGAAAAGAAGCTGCCACAGCAAAGAGAGCCAGAAGGAAGGAGAGACAATAACTCCAACAGGCATCACTATTTGTTTGCATCCACTGCACTAGAGATAGCCATTCAAAAATTGGCCTGTTCAGCAACTCAGGCAAATGTGTAGTATACTCTCTTTACTTCTATTATTCTTCTGCTCATCTTTGGTATCTTACGTTCTTCTTCTAGCGTCTGGACTTCGTCTTGGGGACTTCGTGTTTGGTCTTCCATTGGGGATTTCTTTTTATCAGAAGCCCTGTGTCATTGGTAGTTTTTTAGATAATAACACAAGACTTGGATTTGCTTTAGATCATATTTTATTCCGAAATCCCCACCAGACTACCTGCGCAGATTGAGTCAGCCGTGCGCTTAACACGACTTACCACCGTCGTGGTTTGGCCGATACTGACTAAAACTCTTTTTCTAATATAAACCAGAAGAGGGTCTTCTCCACCGATTCTCACGGTATCCACTGGAAGGATCAGGATGAGGTCAAGCCTTTTCAATCAATCCTTCAAGGCCGCCGGCTGCAACTCATAACAGCCATTTTGGTTTCTACACTACTGTAAATAAGTGTTAGGTGACTAACAATTATGTAACAAATGTAAAAAAATGGACACTATACCATCGTCTTTAGCAAACGAAAGGATTCCAACAAGAAAAATTATTCGTTATTGTTAGGACCGTGTGCAGAAATAAAAACCCTTGAGAAAAAACTTCACAAAACATGCAAATATGAACGTACTATGATGGTTGGTTGTTTTGTGGCACATCAATAATCTTTTAGGTCATTTGATGCCTAATCAAGTCTTTTTTTTTAATAAACAAAGGACTCGGGTGGTTTATATTATCTGCTGTTGTTTAAGTGATCTACCAATTAAGTATTGAACAGGCTTAAAATATTCTTGTCGTAATCGAGAACCTTCTTGTCGTAATCGGGAGCCATCACGGAACTTTGAACTTAATCCTTTATTCAGTCCACGGGGATATCTTGTTCTCATTCCGCTAACCATAGCTGGAGTACAGGTGTTAAGCTGTGTTAATTATTATTCTATTGTTATTATAACAATGAAGATGAGGACAATTGTCCGAATAATGCAGATAATACTAATCATCAAGTCCCATCTCAAAAATTGAGAAAAACCGAAACCTTGAGTTTCCCAACCGAACACTAATTATAATAACGAAGGGGAAGAGGTTTAACTATATGGCAATAAAAGTGTCCTCGAGACTCTTCAGAACACCAGAACTGGAGTTTCGCCATCAGATATAGTTTAGTGATATGCCTAGAACATAGTTTGGATGAAGTTTTCACAATTTGTGATGGTTTTTTCTCGTTATTTAATGGTGCATTAACCTTTGTGGGTTATTTAATGCCAACGCCACTCTTGTAGAATTGTTATAAACCCCTTTGTATATCGGGTATATAAATGATCAGAAGAAGAATTGTCACCATACAGACCACAGCACTGTTGAGATAAGATAGAATACTTAAAAGAGACTTGAGGAAACTTGCTATCACTTAGACCAGTGCTTCTCAACCTTTTTCGGCTTATGGACCATTTTTTATTAAAAAAATTCCCATGGTCCAATCCTACTTTTCTTGAATGTTGCTGCGAGTGGCTAGCACATGTGTTAAAGTAAGACAAGACAATTCATTTTCCGCCGATCATCGACGTGCGCTTAAATAGAGATTTTCAACTGGGGAGGGTCATTATAAGAAGCGCTAAATTAGTTAAACTTTGTGAAATGGCTAAAACATTTTTGTGGCTTCGAACTCTCAGTGGACCACTAGAAATATTCTGTGGACTACAGATGGTCCAGATGGACCACGTTGAGAATCACTGACTTAGACTCCAATGAAAAAATACCAATTAGAGTTGGAGTTAAAAACTTACAGGGAGTGTAGTAAGTAAAGTCGTCGACAGAGTGGCCTAAAGTTGGTATCAGCCGAGGTGGAGCGCCACACCTACCCTCAGCTCCTTAATTTACCGCACAGATCCCTGTGCTACCCATCCGCTGAGTTGATGAGTGTCGTTATCGAACCAGGAACCTTGTGGTTTCTAGGCGAACGCTCTACTGACTGAGCTGAATCGGCCCTTGTAATTCATGTAATCTCACATAGGTCGACAGAGTGGCCTATTGTCGGTATCAGTCAGTCAGCGAGGGAGTATATCCCCTTTTCACTGGCGCTAGACCCAGGAGGTCGGTTTTTTAGCGTCTGGAGCGGTACGCCACACCTACCATCAGCTCCTCACCTTACCGCACAGATCCCTGTGTTACTCATACGCTGAGTTGGCAAGGGCCGGTATCGAACCCGAAACCTTGAGGTTCCCAGCCGAACACTAATGATAATAACAAAGGGGAAGAGGTTTAACAACACAATCAAGTAGAAAGTAAAAGAAGAACAAGAAGAACAAGAAGAAACAGAAATAACGAGAACTCATACGCTGAGTTGGTGAGGGCCAGTAACGAGAACAACAAAGAATCTTTTTAATAACAAGTAGAAAGAGTATAAACAAATTTCGGGTAGCTTTTATCCCTTTCTGTGATGCACTCTCTCTAGCTGGAGTATTCTATTTGATAGAAACCCATATATTATGTGTCTAATTCTTATGAATCGGTCTGTCTAATTGCTACAAAGCTAGCTCCGTCTCCTGGCTGGACAGCAATGGCTACCGGCCAATTTCCAGCGACTAATTCAATCCCAAATGAAATCATTTTGTGCTGTTATCAAGCGCAGACTGAGATTATTAGACTTTTCAAATGCCAATTTCATTCAGTTCCTTGAAACATTATATATATATATATATATATATATATTATATATATATATATATATATGTGTGTGTGTGTGTGTGTGTGTGTGTGCGCGTGTGTGCGCGCGCGTTAAGTAGATAGGTAGGTAATTTCATTTCTAACTATATATTTTAGTTTATATACCTCAATACCACTTTATATTTACCCCGTTGTCTCTGTCGATGCCTATTTTGAATTGCTCTCTCTCTCTCTCTCTCTCTCTCTCTCTCTCTCTCTCTCTCTCTCTCTCTCTCTCTCTCTCTCTCTCTCTCTCTTCCTATCTCTCTCTCTCTCTCTTCGTTTCCTTTTATTTTATTTCTTTTTCTTACTTATTCTATTTTAAATCTCCCTCTCTCTCTCTCTCTCTCTCTCTCTCTCTCTCTCTCTCTCTCTCTCTCTCTTCGTTCCTTTTATTTTATTACTCCCTTTCTTTTCTTTTGCTTTTTCTTTTTTCTTACTTATTCTATTTAACTCTCTCTCTCTCTCTCTCTCTCTCTCTCTCTCTTTCTCTACCCCCTCTCTCTCTCTATCTCTCTCTCTCTCTATTCTCTCTCTCTCTCTCTCTCTCTCTCTCTTCAGTCTCTCTCTATCTCTCTCTCTTCGTTTCCTTTTATTTTATTTCTTTTTTCTTACTCATTTTATTTAACTCTCTCTCTCCCTCTCCCTCTCTCTTTCTTTCTTTACCCCTATATCTTCTCTCTTTCTCTACCCCCTCTCTCTCTCTCTCTCTCTCTCTCTCTCTCTTCTCTCTCTCTCTCTCTCATCATATTTCTATATTCCTTTTCTTTCTCCATCGGTGTGCCTATGTCTTCCGCTTTGCGTCTGTGTAAATACATGAATAATACAATAATCATAATAAAAGAATTTTCGGGTGGACTAACTGTTAAATGGCAGAAAATGAAATAAAATCAGCGGCCTGAGTTCAAATTCTGCCTGAGGTAATTAGTGTTCACTTCACATAAATGTTATTACGAAAATCAATTAATTTATTTTACTTTGAGTTAGTAATTAAATAGCGGTACAGACAAAGCTTACCAACCAGTCTACGAGAACAACATCTGTCGGATCGTCCCTGAAAGGTCCTCAACACAGAATGCAGTGCAGTGATGGTGAATTTAAGTTTTTTCTGGTCGACCAACATTAGTGTGTCAATGTGTAGTAGTCCACAGGAGAACATCACTTATAAGTTCGTCCTTACTTCTCCAGAATGTCAAAATGTCTGGTAAGTCTTATTTGGATGGTTTGTGTGATAGGACGTAAGTATCAAGAAGACATTCCTACCAGAGACAGTTAAGTTTCGCAAAGCATTATTTTGCAACCATAACTCCTACAACCTTACACCCTACACTATTCAATTGTACAATTATAACACCTCACACACATTTGTATCTCACAAGTTACATATTGTATATTGTATGTTGTATATTGCAAGTTTGTTTGATAAATGCATTTCGTTTTCT
>CM042182.1:17048001-17050501 GCA_023376005.1 Doryteuthis pealeii
AGAGAGATATGCTCAATTGGAGAGATTAAATTCTGAATAACTCTACCAATTCTTGAATTGGAAGCTAAATTTTGGGGATTTATCTAACTTTAAGATTGTCATAACCTGGAAAAAATGTCAGAAAAATTGGAGGGGGTGGGTGACATGATCTGGATGATTTGACATGGAATTACATATATATATAATAATATATATATATCTGTGTGTGTGTGTGTGTGTGTGTGTGTGTTTATGCGTGTGGTGTAAGTTGAAAATGGAAGCGAATCCAACGATATGTTGAAATTAAAAAATAAAGGAAAGAAAATGTTGAATGGATAAATAGGATTTTATTTTTATTTTATTTTACTGACACGGTTCGGCCAGGAGTTTATCATGCATACATGTATCTATCTATTATTATTTAAGATACAAAATAAAAATAACAATAACAATAATAGAAAAACTACAGATATTTCATATATATAGTCTTGTTAAACATCGCCGAAATGCACTTACGGCGATGTTTACAAGATATATATATATATATATAGAAATTTATTAACTATTCGTAAATACACAGAACGAATGTGGAAAGGAAGCGGACTAATAACATGCAGGTCTACAGGTGGAATAGATATGTTGAAAACCAGAATATGTAGGATACTGGAGTAACATCACTGATGACCTCCTTTAGTGCATTTTGTCATGTTTAAAGAGTATATATATTATATAATCATATATATATATGGCTGTTCAGGATAAATAAGTCAGCTATAGCTCATTTGTTCTAATAATTCAATCTCTCTCTCTCTCTCCTCTCATCTCTCTCTCTCTCTTCTCTCTTCTCCTCGTTGCTCTCCCCCTGTCCATTCTCCATCTCTCAGACTCTCAGACTCTCACTCTCTTCTTACCCTCTTTCCTCTCTTTCCTCTTTTCTTGCTCTCTCTCTCTCTCTCCTCTTCTCTCTCTCTCTCTTTCTCTCTCTCTCTCTCTCTCTCTTCCTCCACTCTTTCTTATCTCTCTCCCTCTTCTCTCTTCACTCTCTTCTTACCCTCTCTAACTCTTTCTTACTCTTCTTCTCTCTCTCCTCTCTCCTCTCTCGTCCTCTCTCTCTCTCTCTATCTCTCTCTCTCTCTCTCCCCTTTTTGCTTTCATGATTTTTATACTCTTCTTTTAATAGATAATGCACAAAATATTTGTGTTTTTTAAGCTCTCATATTGTAATAAGTAATTGAGAGTTACCTCCCCTATTTTATTATTACTTCCCCTCTGTAGAACTCTTTGGTGTTTCTAAGAGTATATAAGCTCTCAGTAAACTGTAACATTATTCTAAGTAGAATAAGGCTTTGTTAAGCCTATCCGTGTGTTCGTTTATTATTACAATATATAATATATATATATATATTATTATATATATTATATATATATATATATATAGAGGTATCCAAAACTTGTAGTAAGGATGATTCTATATGTGATTTCTAAGATACACTGTATATACTGTATGATCCAGTTTATAAATACAGTGAATCTTTAAATCACTAAAGAGAGCTCAATATATAATAAACTTTTTAGATTATATACAGAGCAATATTTATCTTAGAAAGGAAGGAAAAACTCAACAACGTAATTCCATAATAAATTTATTTTGACCAAAATTGGGGCCTATATAAATCTAATTTGATTTAACAAAGCTCCCCAAAATTCCGTCTCATCAGATGGAGGATCAAGGTAATTTGAATTGCATAACTGAAAAATTTACTTCTCAAAAAAATAGAATAAAAAAATATTTTTTTTTTACATTGTAAGACTGTCACCATGGCGACAGGAAGTCAAATGAGAAAAAAAGGATACTTTTCAAGTTCTGGTTTCTTAGGGGGATGGTAGTCAGACAAAATTAAACTATGAATTAAACTATTGAATGAGTCTGAAAAAGTATAGAGTAAGGATAAAACAAAAAAATATACAAAATATAAAATATAAAAATAATAAAGAAATATATAAAAAATTATATATATAATATATATATATGTGTGTGTGTGTGTATAATATATATATATATATATATATATATTGTATGATCCAGTATGTACAAATACAATGAATCTTTAAATCACTAAAGAGAGCTCAATGTATGATAAACTTTTTAGATTATATACAGAGCAATATTTATCATTGAAAGGAAGGAAAAACTCAACACCGTTATTCCATAATAAATATTTATTACTTGGCTCTACTTAGGTATCGAGCACTTTTTACAGATTAGCTTCTCCTAGCGGTTATATGAATATATATATATCTTATATACATATATATACATATAAATTGTTTTTTCTTTTGGCCAAATACTATACCAATAGATTATTTTTTGTTGGTACGAATATCTTGGTCTCTTCTTTTTTTCAAAAAATTTTTTCTTCCTGGTTGATGTTTGGTAGTATATTTTTACAATCAAACTCTCTGCTGGTTTTTTTCTCTCCGCAAGGATCTACCAACACGCTTGGTATATAATATATATATA
>CM042182.1:17055501-17090501 GCA_023376005.1 Doryteuthis pealeii
TGAAAAAATAGACAAATATCTGGATCTTGCCAGAGAACTGAAAAAGTTATGGAACATGAAAGTGAAAGTGATACCAATTGTAGTTGGTGCACTTGGAACAGTCCCAAAAGGATTAGAAACGGGTTTGGAAAGTTTGGAAATCAGAGGTAGGGTTGAAACCATTCAGAACACTGCACTGCTGCAATCGGCCAGAATACTTAGAAGAGTGCTGGAGACCTGAGGAGACTTGCTGTCACTCAGACTCCAGTGAAAGACCATCAGCTAATGCTGATGTGAAAACTCAAAAGGAGTAAAATAATAATAATAATAATAATACAGCAACGTCGACGAACTCGCCAACTGTATCACCATAATACATTTTTATGTATTTAATTCAATTCTAATTTTAATCATGTTTGAGCAACCCAAGAAAGTTTTTATGCAAAAAAAAAGTAAAATGAAAAAAATATAGAAAAATGGGCAACTATAGCGTTTTTTCTTTTTTTGGTTCGTAGAATTTTAAGGCATGGCAACCCTTGTTGGGTTATTTCATACCGAAGACGTTTTATTCTAGTCATGCTTGATGAATATTCATTTTTTAACTCAATTTTTTTAAACAGATTTTTTTAAAACTCATTCATTACTATTTAACCTATAGAGTGCAGTCCGTATATTCTTCTGTTCAACCCCCTTAAATTAGTAGGTAGCCAAATTTCATCTCCAGAAAGTGATGTCAATATATGTATAGGAATATAAAAATATCTAAAGTAGAGTTGTCGTCCTTGATCTACGAGCCTCTCTTTCAACCAACCAATCACAGGCCGGTAATCTTTAGCGGCAAAATCGAAGATAGCAATTCTTCCTTTTTCTGAACCAGCACTCGCAGAAGTTGGACGAGAATTAACGGCATCCCTTATATTCATCAGTGTGAACCAGAGAGCTGTAGTTTGGTACTTCGTTAATTCACCGACCTCAAGGACTTTCAGTTAAGTGGACTGTATTATATCTTATTATAATGGAGATTGTGGGTTTGTCTGTCTGTAACCGAAACTATATTACTATTCAAGTCACAATTCCCTTTGTTATTTACATCACATTCTCCATGATTTTATTTTTATTTAAACCTCAATTATTAATAAAATTGTTTTACATTATTAAGACTGTTGACCATATCTACATGCTAATAACATGCAATTGTATTTATATATACAACAAAATAGCGGTTCATAGTGTGAATGGGAAGGCTAATTTGCATATTGATCTTAAAAATTTGATTTTAATAAATATATGCTTAGTATTATTGATTTCTAATTGTTTGGTTTTATATTAATGAATATGAGCAAAAATGTCGGGGATAAATCTTAAAAGAAATCCATTAACAATAAGAAATAACTGTAATATTATTCTTTACTTCCTATTTTAACTAAATAGTTAAATTAGGAAAATTTACCAATGAAAGACGGGAGTAAGGGAAAATGATGGAAGAGTTAGTTTTAATGTTATTCTATTTTTCAATCATACCCCCTCTGTTCCAAATATTTTTATCTGAATTCTTATTCAGTTTCATTAGCCTTTCTGATTTAATATGATATTTTATTATAAAATTTAATTAAAATACTTGCACCCGGAGGGTGCATATATTTGCTAGTTTATATAATTATCATTCCGACAGACAAAACCTTCGTTTGCAAGTAATTCAATTATAATTTATTTTGTGTCTGATAATACAAGTTGTTTGAAATTCTATGTCGAGTTCATGTGTCTTTTCTTTTTAACTCCTGTCTGCCTAACACTTGAGGCGTGAAAGATGGACTGCTATAGATAGATTAATGATCAAATTTAAATCTGATCTCTCTGATAAGATAAGTCGAGTATTCTTACAAGTTGTAGCCGTATCAGTACTACTGTACGGCTGCATGACTTTGATTCTAATGGAATACTCAGAGAAAAAGTTAAATGGGAACTACACAAGGATGCTGTGTACTATCCTGAGCAAATCTTGGAAGCAACATGCCACAAAAAAGCACAAACCATCTGTGATGATTCAGACCACGAATGGTGACAGACAAGTTAGAGTTAAAGAAGTAAAACAAACACAAACTTAGAATAGGAATATACATGTATTACTGATTTACATAATAAATTGTTGCAAACTTTGGTTTGTCTGCGGGAATGTTATATTGAATAATAGTCCACTTAGCTGAAATCCTGAGGTAGGTGAATTATCGGAGTCCCTTGCTACGGCTAATCTGGTCGTTCTGCTGGATATAAGAGACGTCCTTTTTGTGGTCCGACTCCGGTGCTGGTCGATCAGAAAGAGGAAGAATTTGCCTCTTTGGCTTTGCCGCCAAAGTATGCTGGCCCGGGATTGGTTGGTTTGATAGTGAGGCTCGTAGACAAGGACGATAACCTCTATCTCAGATTTCTTACACATCCAAGTAAGATGAAGTAAGTTGAACACTGCTCGACGGGGACAAGTATGCAGAGATTATCGTACTTTGTTGCTATTAAAACCGGGAGTACTATTTGATTTGCCGCTATTTTGAATAGACTGTAGGGACCGATTTGTTTGGTGTTTGTTCGGTTGAGGAGTTGAAGAAGATCCGAGTTATGGGTCCCCACAATTTAAATGTATAAGACTACGGAAATGAAGTTTCCATAGAAAACAAAAGAAAAAGACAAAATTGATAAAGGAAACAAACTGTATATACATTAATTTACAATTGGTATATTCAATTGTTCTTTCAGAGTTGTTGCTGACTGTATGAGTCTGTACATAGTTGTGTGTGACAAGTGTGACATGTATTGTTTATATTTGTGTGATTGGTTGTGTCAACATTGTAGCAGTTTTGTCTGTGATTGAAACTTGTGATTGAAATTTGTTTTTGTTGAGCGAGAGAGAGAAAATTGGAAACGAAAATACGAGACTAACCTGATATATCATTTTGTGTCTTCGGGCGGCGACTTCTCCCCATTGTGTCGATGTTGGGGGAGAACTTTCGCTCCTACTGTCGAGTTTGAGGGCATTCGCCCCAACTCTATCGAGTCGGAAAGAGCGTAAGCTCCCACTGTCTGGTCTTTCAGCTAAAAGGGTCTTTTTATAATTCTCTTTTGTAATTGTCTACGTGATCATTAAGCTAAAATATTCATCAAATATCAGGTGATTTGCAATGATGCAATATCGAATGATTTTGGTATCTGTGGAATTCTGGTGATATAAATTATCGGATGAATATAAACCATTGTTTTAATTGTTGTTAAAATATTTCTAAACTAATATTTATTTGATTCTCTTTTGTTTACATATTTCTAAACTTAGCTTATATAATTGTAAAATTACTTGTTTAAAAAAAACTTAATTATTTTAATGTATTTAATTCCACATGCATGTAAATATATAGGGGCCAAATTCCTATAAGACTCAAAACAAATATTTTTCGGCATTTTTTGCTATATACCAATTTCAAAATTGCAGTGTTATTATGCAAAATGCTGGCAGAAATGCTTTCATAAAAAATACACTATTTATTGAATGACCCTCATATTTACCTAAGTATCGCGTTCTAATGTAAAAGATAGCAAGCTTATCTAACTAGCTTTCATTGCTACTGAATAATGAGTTCAAATCTCCATAGATACTCTATACTAATGGCCTAGAGCTAAAATGTAAGGTATGATTTAAAGACACGTATATTTAAAGACACTATGTCAGGCTTACATCTACCTCTCTTATTTTACAGTTTGTTTATTTAATTCGATCTTCGTTGTATTCTCCATACTTCTGACCTTGTGTAAAATCCTATCCGTGATGAACGGGTTGGGCGAATAGTTTGTCTTTGTAATACTACTACTAATACTTGCTGTCCATCGTATCCGATGATGACACCACGCGAATCATTTTTCTTCCAATTTAATCGGTCTCTGGTTGCGTCTTGCCAACTGCCTATGGGGATATTCAAGTCCTTCAGGTTTCTTTTGATGTTGTCTTTGTACCTGAGTTTTGGTCTACCGATTCTACGTGATCCCTCTCTCAGTTGAGAGTACATAATCTGCTTTGGTAGTCTGTTATCCCCAAGTCTGTTTAAGTGGCCAGCCCATCTCAGGTTGCGTCGGACAAGTATTTCATGCATACCAGGGAGTCCAGTTCTCTTCAGGATGGTCCTGTTTGAAACGTGTTGCCACCACCTGATATTTAATATGCTGCACAAGTGACGCATGTAGTAGACATGTAGTCTATGGGCATCCGCTTTGTATATCGTCCAGGCTTCTGCACCATACAGGTGGGTTGGGAGGACTATGGCACAGTATACTGCAAATTTTGTTTTCAAGGAGATGACTCTGTTGAACGAGACTCGCCTCTTCAGCCAATCAAATACTTTGGAAGCATTTGAAATGATAGATTAATTATTTCCCGCCACATAAATGTCCCTTTTTATAATGCTATCTAAATACCATCTAAACATTAAAGTTTCAGAAAAAAATATGGAGCATATGATCTTTAGGCACCCGTTTTTGATCTTGTGTTGTTGAAAGAAAGGATGTTTTTCACTTACACCGTCAATATCCGCTTGTTTTAACAGACGATTTTTAGTTTTTTTTAGTTTAAAACCAACCCCTAACCCGAACCCCTAAAAACAACTGGATATTAACGGCGTAAATGAAAAACGTGTCCTTTCTTAATCAAATGTAATATGGTCCAAAAATATCTTTAAAACCTTTCTTTGGCATCTCATTATAAATAGTAGAGAATAAAATGTTTCTGACAAAAACAGGTAAAGACAATTAAATTAGTCTATGTGAGTATCAACATTCCACATCTAGTTGACATTAAAGTATTCATTCTCCTGATTGTTGTTAATCGAATATGGATTCCCAAAAAGCATGTTTTTCGGAGTTACTTTTCCCTCTAAGCACCCAAGTACACATGATTATTCGGTGGCTACATGAGAAAGTACACTTGACAGGCTTGAATAAGGAAAGTGAAACCAAACATGAATTAAGGTAGGAACTGGCATTTTTGTCATCTACTACGAATTTTAAAAGCGAATTAAAAATAATTAAATCTATTATTTAAGGTCAAACTTTGCCTAAATCGATAAGTAAGCAAGTAAGGATGTGGGTGGATATCCCAAAAGAAACGGTTCCCTTATCATATCAAATTGTAACAATATGCAACCAGCTTGTGCCAACAGCACGGATCTCCATAACACTTCCTCGCTATCCGTCCCATCGACCAGAACTGCTACATTTATCCAATCAGACAGGAACAAATGTAAATTGCTGAAATGTATTTTTTTCTTTCTTTATCAAAAATCATATATTTAAGATTTTGCGGTAGGACTTTTCTGAATTTTTTGACAATTGGACACATAGCCTAGTGGATAAAGGAGTAAGGTTAAGACAGTCCTAAGTGAAATTATTTCTCAAGGCTGCATGTTCAATCCTGGTCAGGGGCAGCAGTAACATAGAATAATAATTAACACAGCTTAACACTTGTACCCCAGCTAGGGTTAGCGGAATGAGAACAGGATATCCCCGTGGACTGAATAAAGAGTTAGGTTCAAAGTTCCGTGATGGCTCCCGATTACGACAAGAAGGTTCCCGAGTTCGAAAAGAAGATTCCTGGGTCCGAGAAGGTTCCCGAGTCCGACAAGAAATGCCTGAAGAATGCCGGAGGACACATCGGCCAAAACGTTGTACAGATAACAATGAAGATGAGAACAATAGTCCGAATAATCTAAATAATACTGAAATTTTAAATAAGGGATTAGGTTCAAAGTTCAGTCATAGCTCCCGATTACGACAAGAAGGTTCCAAGTTCGAAAAGAAGGTTCCCGAGTCCGAGAAGGTTCCCGAGTCCGACAAGAAATACCTGAGGAAGGCCGGAGGGCACATCGGCCGAAAACGTTGTACGGATAACAATAAAAATAAGGACAATAGTCCGAATAATACAAATAATACTAAATGTTGAAGCTCCCGAGTCCGACAAGAAATACCTAAAGAAGGTCGGAGAGTACATCGACTGAAACGTTGTACAGATAACAATAAAGATGAGAACAATAGTCCTAATAATACTAAATGTCTAAGTTGTTAGATCTTTATGCTATTTTATTAATGTTAGGTTTGTTGTTTTTTATACAAATTGGCTCAAGAATTTATAGATTTTTTTTTATCGCACGGATAACCGCTGAGTGGTTTAAAATAGTCAAATAGTTAAGTCATTGTAAATCTTTACATTTTTTTCTAAATGTTGTTCACGTTTATATTTAGTTTTCAAGATGCAATGGTCATGAAGATATATTGAAACATGGTTGAAAGGAAATATTCTCTATATTGTTGAAATTGTAGAATAAGAGGAAATGAAGAAGCCTATAAAAAACGGTAAAATTCAAATAGGAATCCTCTTTTTTCTTTGCAAAAAGCAAAAAGAAGATTCCTATTTGAATTTTACCAAAAGCATTAGAGTTTTTCTTTCTATGGTAAGAATGTAACTACAGAAATGCGTAGTTAGAAAAATTCAGAAGAATAAAAAAAATATAGACGAAGAGAGTTAAGATTTTTTTATGTCATACACAAAATTAAAACCGAAGTTAAATATCAAGGAATAAAAATGATAAAGAGAAAAGTAGGAAAACATTTAAGAAATGTGTGTGGTAAAGCAGCCCGTCTGATGATGAATCGGTCGGATTTCCATCCCGGCTTGCGGTAGCTTGCAAATGTCAAGCCACACTGAAGAGACGTGATACGTTGAAACACGGTGTCTGTGTATGACCATATATACTCCCCATTCCCTAGTGGGTTGGGCACTTTGGAGGGGTTGTCGCTTACGACCGCCAACTAAGCTTAAAAAAGCAACGCTCTCATTTAAAAACGGATGGAGCACTCTCTGGCGGCCTTTACATATACACATATGTATAAAGTCTCTCTTTTGCTTAGCACAGAGATCACCAAACGTTTTTCAAGGTGGGCCGGATCATTGAAAAATAACGAGTGTAAGCCACATTATTATTGTGTTCAATATTTGCTAGCCAAAACGAAAGCTCTGAGAAAAAGATGTACAAAAAAACCTTATCTTTCTATGTTATATTCATGCATGAGTGGCGTAAGATGCACTCAAACAAATTTAACCAACATTTTTATTTTCAAAACATTTTCAAAGAATGCAACATTAGCTGAAAGGTTTAGTGATATTTGTGAAACTGGAGTTTATCTTTCAAGATATCATCAATGTTTGGTTTAGAATTGCTACATCCAATCAAGAGAATTGCTTGCATAGTCAGCACATGAGTAGAACAACTTGGATAATTAGACATGCGCTGTAAAGCAACTGAAAACTGGCAATAGGTGTGGTGCTCCACCTAAGCAAAACAACCTTTCTGGTCTAGTTGCAGTAAAAAGGGAATAGACTAACTCATTGTTTTTTGTTTTTAGATAGGCCAGTTGTGTGTATGTGCATGTCCGGAGGAAACTTCGAGAATAATACAATTAATGATAAAGTATATATATATACACATTAAATATCACCAGTTCTTGTTTTTTTTAGCAAAAATAATGAAGGTTTGATTTATATTAATGAAGATATTTAAAAAATAAAATTTAAATGGTAATAGCATAGATTATTTTTTTCATTTGATATTTTAAATAGTAGAAATTATTATTTATTTCTAGAATGGCTGGATCAACGCAAAAAATAACGAGTGCAGGCCACATTATTATTGTGTTCAATACTTGCCACCCAGAACGAAAGCTGAAAAAAATATATAAAACAAAATTTATCTTTCCAAGTTATATTCATGGATGAGTGGTGTAAGATGCACAAAAAAAAAATTTAACCAACATTTTTATTTTCAAAACATTTTCAAAGAACGCAACATTAGCAGAAATGTTTAGTGAGATTTGTGAAACTGAAGTTTGCCTTTCAAGATATCATTAATGTTTGGTTTAGAATTTCTACTGTTGTATACCATTTTCTTTACTTCTTCTATTCTTCTTCTGACGTCTTTTCCATCTTAAGTTCTTCTAGCGTCTCTTCTAACATCTTAACTTCGTCTTGGTGACTTCGTCTTGGTGGTCGGTCGCACTTAACTCACTTCTTCTTCTATATCCCGCCCTGTCGGCTGGGGCGTTAGAATGCACCAATTGCACCTCTGCAGAGGGGTAAGACTCCCCCAATGGGACCACCTGTTGGCCGTGGGTGGCGACTCGTGATGCTTAAGGATAGAGCCCAGGTGGATGAGCAGATCATGACATGCAATACTCCACTTTGGCCCTATCTTGGGCTAGACGGGCGGTCAGAGAGGTCCCCTACGATCAATCGGCTGGTAACGTAAAGCCCTAACACCTATATGATTTTCCCAACCCTATTGCCCTTATGGCAAGCCCCAAACCCTTTTTATCATATGGGTGCTAGAAGGCGGTGGCTGTGGGTCTACATGTTCTGGGAATGACGTTAAACTCTATCTGATGGTGACGTTCCAGTTTTGGAGGTTTGGGGAATGTGGAGCACCCTTTCATCACCATTGGTCCCTGGTCCACTCTGACCGGGAGTGGTAGTACCTGTTAGGGTCCCATCTATGGGTTAAATAGAAAAATGTATTTATAAAAAATTGTATTAAGAATTGATTTATTTCAAAACTTTATCGGAATTAAATGACCCACTGAGGTTGATATGCCGTAAAACAAAACAAACCCCCCAAAAAAACAAAAAAAAACATCTTCTATATCAGTCTTGTTACCAAGACATTCACCAACTACAAGACCGTGTTATTTTCTTAAGCTTTTATTTACTTAACTAAACACTTCATGTAACTAAACATCTGACTAACATAGCGCGCGTATGCAGGAGTTCCAGTTAAGACAAGACATCTTCACTGCCTGACGTCCAACTGAAACTGAGGACCCAACCAGGTCCCACGTGACTTCACGTATTTCGCGGGCTTTCTGTACTATTCCATGGAAAGTCCTGCCCTTGATATGAAAAGGGCCATCCCTTTAGAAATACAGGGGATTGACAATAATCTTATGCAACCGCATAGATTATGTAACACTACATCCAATCAAGAGAATTGCTTTCAAATTTTTATCAGTCAATTTCGTTTGATGGGTTGATTTCACATATTTCAATTTTGAAAAGGTTTGTTCGCATACGTAAGTTGTACGTTTTAACAAACAAATTCAAGTACCGTCGGCGGGCCTGATAAAATCCCTTCGCGGGCCGAATCCAACCCACGGGCCGTAGTTTGGTGACACCTGGCTTAGCGGGTCACGTAATCAAGCGAGTCAGTGAAAGTAGAATGATAAGTTAGGGAATTAAAGTAGATGTGTTTGATGTAGTATTTTTTCTTTGTAGCTAGGTAATAATATCTCATCTACAGAAAATGATGTCAATATACACATAGGAAAAGTATGGACTTTTATAGACAGATTATCGATCATATGAAATTTGGGTTGTACCTTTCTGGTACATACATGAAGTTATGTTAAAATTATTTAGGCGTACAATTTTCAAGAATTACACTTTAAGGTCTGTTACATACGCCTATCGCTCAACGCTATACAGCGCTTTCCATCAGAGATACCAAAGAAAATGCACAGGCAAAAAAACTTGGCAAAGAACAATACAACACAGTATTATTTTAAACACAACATTTAATTCAAGGTTATAGTCTTTGGGAATCATAGAACGCCGACAGGCTAGAGTTTATAATGTCATTTTGGTGGAATTTCTTCTTCAAAATCAATTTGGAAAGGTTCATAATGAAAGGACTTTGCACTTATCTTTATTTTATGGGTGATTTGTTTTCCGTGATAATGATTATTCCGGTATTAGTTCTTTATCTGGCATTTTCATTTGTGGTAACTTTCTTCTCGGGAGACATTCTTCGTCTTCCCTCCCCCACGAGATGTTCACTGACCGGCCATCTGGTATACACTGCAGAAACTGACCACCAGGGATCGCTTTCCCTTCCTTCCACCCCGTGACGTCACCTGTATCGGTACGTTTGGCGTACGTGGGTAAAGCAACGGGTGTAGTATCAGTCGTTCGTTTCGTGTGCCTTCCTTTTCTTAGCTAGGTCGGCTACGGCCATGACTAAACAGTTTTTTTTTCTTCCGGTGAGCTTTTAGGGTCAAATTCTGTGACACCCACCCTCTCCCGGCGTCATCAAGTCTCTCACAATATTCCAAAAGTTCTATCATTTGATGGAACGTAACAGGTCTTCTAAAATGATTAGTAAAATTTTAATAATACTATTTAAAAGTTGCAATTACAAAACAAAGCAAAAAAACAACTTTAAATTTAATATCATGTTTTAAAATATTTTTTAATTACTTTAAGTATTATTTTTTTAATTTGTGAGGTTAAAGGGAAAAGAAAATAATTGTTTTTATTTCTAAATAAATGTAAATAAACTTTGTGCTCAAAGCTTTTTCTTACACACCCTACCAAAAACAATCTATTAGAAAGTCAAAATGGCTATTTTGCTTTATACTAAACTAGAAGCATCTACCCGGCGTCCCCTGGGTAGAGAGGGGGCAAAAGATAGTCTCGCAGATCCTTTATTACTAAATCACAAGTTGAATACTTTCAGGATTCCCCATTAAAATCCCTACATAAAAAAGACGTTGCGTTGATTTCCTTCCTGGTGGGTTGTCAGAAAAAGTGCACAGACACTCTGAAAAGAAAACAAAGACAGTGCCCCTCTTTAAAATATTGAATGAAACAACAAAAAATATGCTGTTACGATTTAAATTTCATTTTTTAATTATCTTCGTGAATAGAAATCAAATCTTCATCATTTTTGCTCAAAAACCTGGCCCTGGTGATATTTAGTGTGTGTATATATACAGACCTTGCATTGATCCAGCTACTCTGAAAATAAATGTTCATGTCTACTATTTAAAATATTAAATGAAAAAAAAGTCCATGCTGTTATCATTTAAATTTTATTCTTTAATTATCTTCACGAATATAAATCAAATCTCTAGACTATGTGTCCCCAAAGTTCCGAGTTTAAAGCTGTATTTACCAAGATAGAAATGAGCAATGAATGGAACATAAATTTATTCAGAATACAAGGTGTGTCAAAAAGTACAAAAAAATCTCCATCCTTTTTTTACACACCTTGTATGTATATCAGCTTCTTTCTTGATTTACTGGGGACTTGGGTTTTGGCCACATATACGCAAGGTTTGCCACATAACTTGTAAGACATTTATTTCAAGAGAACAAGATTTGTTTCTCAAAAAATCGAACCCTGTCTTGATTTCGTTTTAGATTTCTCAAACTATTTCTCATCTCCTTTCGATTTTTCTTTGAAAGAAAAATGGCTTTCTAATTTATGACACTTCTATCTATTATCATTATCTGGACATTTCTGAAAGAGGTCTCTCCGGGTTAGGGAGATAATTACTGAAATATATAGCAGAAAATGATGTATTCCCGTGAAATATCAGTCTATTACTTTAAAATCATGCCAGATTATGTCTCTGTAAAACGTTATCATTTGTTGATTGTAAACATTCGTGAAATGACTTATTCCGAAGATGAAATTTTTTGAGACCAATCTTTCATTTGGGAAACTCACTAGGTGTATTTGGTTTGAGGGTCAATTATTTTGCTGAGCAGAAACAAAGGTAGAAACTCCGTCTGAGTGAACTATAATCAGTTTACGGCTTTGTCTTAGTCTAACACAACTAACAAAAGTCATATATATATATATATATATATGTGTGTGTGTGTGTGTGTGTGTGTGTGTGTGTGTGTGTGTGTGTGAGAGAGAGAGAGAGAGAATGGGAAATGAATCCGACAATATGAGGAAAAAAAGTAGAAAGAAAAGATGGATAAAAATGAATTTTATCGATATTAATCGATTCGATATCAACTGGTTTCGGTCTGTTTATCAAAATGTATACGGATTTACGTTATTATTATTATTAAAATCAGATGGAGTTGAAATGATGATGATAATAATATAAAAAATTAAAATGTTCCGTACACAGATTTTGCCGACCTTCATCAGAGTGTTATTATTATTATTATTATTATTATTATTATTATTTAATTAATATCCCCCACAAAATTTTTAATAATAATAATAACGTAAATCCGTATACATTTTGATAAACAGACCGAAAGTGTAAGTGATATCGATTAAAAGTGATATCGATAAAATTCATTTTATCCATCTACATTTCTTTTTTACTCATTTTTTTCTCATATATATATATATATATATATAATATATTATATATATATATATATATATATATATATATATATATATATTATATATATGTATGAGGAAGAATGAATAAAGAAAAGAAAAGAATAGAATGGATAATAAAAGAAAAATTTATTTTGAAACTAATAAAATAAAATAATAAATAAAATAAATAAATAAAATAAAATATAAATATAAATTTCACTCTGATGAAGGTCGAATCTTCTCCGTGTGCGAAATATTTTCACACAGATGAACTGACCGAAACACATGTGTAAGTGATATTGATTAAATTCTTCTTTTATAATCCATTCTATTATCTTTTTTTCTTTATTCATTCTTCCTCATAATGTCGGATTCATTTCCAATTTCCATTTTTACACACACACACACCACACATATATATATATATATATATATATATAATATATATATATATATATATATATATATATATATATATATATATTGAATTTAGACAAGGATTTAGAGTTGACCTTTTTGATTAACCTTTTCATGTTCGTGAGCAATAATTCGCAAATAAGGATTGAAACGGACCGAATTTACAAGTTTTATATCCCAAGTACATGTACTTTCGACCTTCGTTCGTAATTGTTGAAATGAAACACTTAATGATCACAGAATATTTCAAGTTAGATTTGGGTGGACAGTGGTCGAAGTATTTATCCATATAGATGTTAGTGACTCCCACGTTACATTACCACGCTGGGTAATTAAGTTACAAATAATTATACAATTAGCAAAGATGGCCGCCCTATTGGAAGAGACTAGAATACGCTAACTGCATAGGAATAATATCACCCCACAAAATTGTAATCTTGGGCTTGACACTAAACTGCATCTACTAAGGTAGATTCACAGCTAAATAGATAGATAGATAGATAGATATACAGACAGATAGATAGATAGATAGATAGATAGATACTAAGAGAAATAGATAGGAACATACTAAAATAGAAACACACTATAATAGATAGGAAAATACGATATAGATAGATAGATAGATAGATGGATGGATAGACAGGTAGATAGGAACATACTAAGATAGATAGATAGAATAGATAGATAGATAGATATATATAGAACATACTAAAATAAAAGACTATAATAGGAAAATACTAAGATAGATATATAGATAGATAGATTGATAGATGGATGGATAGATAGATAGAAACATACTAAGATAGATAGATAGATAGATAAACATACTAAGATAGATAGATAGATAGATATATAGGCATAAGATAGATAGATAGATAGATATACTAGAAGGATAGATAGATAGATAGAGATAGATAGATAGATAGATAGATAGATAATAGATAGATAATATAGATGATAGATATAGATATACTAGGATAAGAATAGATAAAGAAGGATAGATAGATAGATAGATGATAGATAATAGTTAGATGATAGATAGATAGATAGATAGATAGATAGATATACTAAGATAGATAGGATAGGGAATACTAAATAGAAACACACTATAATGGATAGGTAGTAGATCTGAGAAATGCAATTACTCCTAGTCTTAGTCAGTATCAAAACTACTAATGGAAAATTCTTTAGTAGAAAATTCTCATGAAGATGAGAAACAGTTCTTTTTAGATGGGAAATAGTTCTTTGAAGAGAAGGGTCTTTTACAGCTATGCTGCCAAAAGGAGGGAATACCAAAAAGTACAAATTCTTCAAGGGTTGAAATTCTTCTTTAGGACTGTTTTGTCCCAATGATTTCTTCCTGCAACCGTGTGTCTTCGCCGGAAAGCGAGAATTATCAACCTTAGATAATTC
The DNA here is from genome assembly GCA_023376005.1 of Doryteuthis pealeii. NCBI lineage: Eukaryota > Metazoa > Mollusca > Cephalopoda > Myopsida > Loliginidae > Doryteuthis > Doryteuthis pealeii. Next base: position 17,069,517 of record CM042182.1, read on the forward strand.
TTCGAATTAAGCTGAATGCAAGTAGCTCGGTTACAGCAATAAAAGAGGAATACCAACTGTCATAGAAACTTCAACATCCCTTGACGAAGACAGGCTCTCAGGAAAGTCGAACTTGGAAATTTTGTCGAGGGAAATATCTGTTAGGGTCCCATTTATCAGTCAAAAAGACATGCTACATCAACATCAACACATAGGAGGCATGAAAAGGAGTGAAAAAGAAAGAAAAGAAGCTGCCACAGCAAAGAGAGCCAGAAGGAAGGAGAGACAACAACTCCAACAGGCATCACTGTTTGTTTGCATCCACTGCACTAGAGATAGCCATTCAAAAATTGGCCTGTTCACCCACTCATGCAAATGTGTTGTATACTCTCTTTACTTATATTATTCTTCTGCTCATCTTTGGTATCTTACGTTCTTCTTCTAAGCGTCTGGACTTCATATAGGGGACTTCGTGTTTGGTCTTCCATTGGGGATTTCTCTTTATCAGAAGCCCTGTGTCATTGGTAGTTTTTTAGATAATAATACAAGACTTGGATTTGCTTCAGATCATATTTTATTCCGAAATTCCCACCAGACTACCTGCGCAGATTGAGTCAGCCGTGCGCTTAACACGATTTACCACCGTCGTGGTTTGGCCGATACTGACTAAAACTCTTTTTCTAATATAAACCAGAAGAGGGTCTTCTCCACCGATTCTCACGGTATCCACTGGAAGGATCAGGATGAGGTCAAGCCGTGTCACTCAATCCTTCAAGGCCGCTGGCTGCAACTTTTAACAGCCATTTTGGTTTCTACACTACTGTAAATAAGTATTAGGGTACTAACAATTATGTAACAAATGTAAAAAAATGGACACTATACCATCGTCTTTAGCAACCGAAAGGATTCCAACAAGAAAAATTATTAGTTATTGTTAGGACCGTGTGCAGAAATAAAAACACTTGAGAAAAAATTTCACAAAACATGCAAATATGAACGTACTATGATGGTTGGTTGTTTTGTGGCACATCAATAATCTTTTAGGTCATTTGAGGCCTAATCAAGTCTTTTTTTTTAATAAACAAAGGACTCGGGTGGCTTATATTATCTGCTGTTGCTTAAGTGATCTACCAATTAAGTATTGAACAGGCTTAAAATATTCTTGTCGTAATCAAGAACCTTTTTGTCGTAATCGGGAGCCATCACGGAACTTTGAACCTAATCCTTTATTCAGTCCACGGGGGTATCCTGTTCTCATTCCGCTAACCATAGCTGGGGTACAGGCGTTAAGCTGTGTTAATTATTATTCTATTATTAGTATAACAATGAAGATGAGGACAATTGTCCGAATAATGTAGATAATACTAATCATTAAGCCCCATCTCAAAAATTAAGAGAAACCGAAACCTTGAGTTTCCCAGCCGAACACTAATTATAATAACGAAGGGGAAGAGGTTTAACTAGAACAATATGGCAATAAAAGTGTCCTCGACACTCTTCAGAACACCAGAACTGGAGCTTCGCTATCAGATACAGTTTAGTGATATGCCCAGAACATAGTTTGGATGAAGTTTTCACAATTTGTGATGGTTTGTTCTGGTTATGTAATGGTGCATTACCTTTGTGGGTTATTTAATGCCAACGCCACTCTTGTAGAATTGTTATAAACGCCTTTGCATATCGGGTATATAAATGATCAGATAGAATACTTAAAAGAGACTTAAGGAAACTTTCTATCACTTAGACCAGTGCTTCTCAACCTTTTTCGGCATATGGATCATTTTTTATTTTAAAAATTCCCATGGTCCAATCCTACTTTTCTTTAATGTTGCTGCGAGCGGCTAGCACACGTGTTAAAATAAGACAAGACAATTCATTTTCTGCCGATCATCGACGTGCGCTTAAATAGAGATTTTCAACTGGGGAGGGACATTATAAGAAGCGCTAAATTAGTTACATTTTTGTGAAATGGCTAAAACATTTTTGTGGCTTCGAACTATCTGTGGACCACTAGAAATATTCTGTGGACCACTAGAAATATTCTGTGGACCACAGATGGTCCAGCTGGACCACGTTGAGAATCACTGACTTAGACTCCAATGAAAAAATACCAATTAGAGTTGGAGTGAATAACTTACAAGGAGTGTAGTAAGTAAAGTCGTCGACAGAGTGGCCTAAAGTTGGTATCAGTCAAGGTGGAGCGCCACACCTACCATCAGCTCCTTACTTTACTGCACAGATCCCTGTGCTACCGATACGCTGAGTTGGCGAGGGTCGTTACCGAACCAGGAACCTTGTGGTTTCTAGGCGGACGATCTACTGACTGAGCTGAACTGACCCTTGTAATTCATGTAATCTCACATAGGTCGACAGAGTGGTCTATTGTCGGTATCAGTCAGTCAGCGAGTGAGTCTATCCCCTTTTCACTGGCGCTAGACCCAGGAGATCGGTTTTTAGCGTCTGGAGCGGTGTGCCACACCTACCATCAGCTCCTCACCTTACCGCACAGATCCCTGTGTTATACGCTGAGTTGGCAAGGGCCGGTATCGAACCCGAAACCTTGAGGTTCCCAGCCGAACACTAATGATAATAACAAAGGGGAAGAGGTTTAACAACACAATCAAGTAGAAAGTAAAAGAAGAACAAGAAGAACAAGAAGAAACAGAAATAATGAGAACTCATACGCTGAGTTGGTGAGGGCCAGTAACGAGAAAACAAAGAATCTTTTTAATAACAAGTAGTATAAACAAATTTCGGGTAGCTTTTATCCCTTTCTGTGATGCACTCTCTCTAGCTGGAGTATTCTATTTGATAGAAACCCATATATTATGTGTCTAATTCTTATGAATCGGTCTGTCTAATTGCTACAAAGCTAGCTCCGTCTCCTGGCTGGACAGCAATGGCTACCGGCCAATTTCCAGCGACTAATTCAATTTGTTGTGCTGTTATCAAGCGCAGACTGAGATTATTAGACTTTTCAAATGCCATTTCATTCAGTTCCTTGAAACATTATATAATATATATATATATATATATATATAATATATATGTGTGTGTGTGTGTGTGTGTGTGTGCGCGTGTGTGCGCGCGCGTTAAGTAGATAGGTAGGTAATTTCATTTCTAACTATATATTTTAGTTTATATACCTAATTTATATTTACCCCGTTGTCTCTGTCGATGCCTATTTTGAATTGCTCTCTCTCTCTCTCTCTCTCTCTCTCTCTCTCTCTCTCTCTCTCTCTCTCTCTCTCTTCTCTTTCCTTATTTTATTTCTTTTTTCTTACTTATTCTATTTAAATCTTTCCCCCTCCTCTCTCTCTCTCTCTCTCTCTCTCTTCGTTTCCTTTTTTTATTACTCCCTTTTTTTTTTGCTTTTTCTTTTTTCTTACTTATTCTATTTAACTCACTCTCTCTCTCTCCTCTCTCTCTCTCTCTCTCCTCTCTCTCTCTCTCTCTCTCTCTCTCTCTCTCTCTCTCTCTCTCTCTCACATCATATTTCTATATTCCTCTTTCTTTCTCCATCGGTGTGCCTATGTCTTCCGCTTTGCGTCTGTGTAAATACATGAATAATATAATAATCATAATAAAAGAATTTTCGGGTGACCAGAAAATGGCAGAAAATGAAATAAAATCAGCGGCCTGAGTTCAAATTCTGCCTGAGGTAATTGGTGTTCTCTTCACATAAATGTCATTAGGAAAATCAATTAATTTATTTTCCTTTGAGTTAGTAATTAAATAGCGGTACAGACAAAGCTCTTTAGACTTTGTTACCAACCAGTCTAGGAGAACAACATCTGTCGGATCGTCCCTGAAAGGTCCTCAACACAGAATGCAGTGTCCGTACAGCGCTGATGAATTTCAGTTTTTTCTGGTCGACCAATATTAGTGTGTCAATGTGTAGGAGTTCACAGGAAAACATCACTTATAAGTTCGTCTTTACTTCTCCAGAATGTCTGGTAAGTCTTATTTGGATGGTTTGTGTGATAGGACATAAGTATCAAGAGGACTGGGAGAAGATATTCCTACCACAGACAGTTAAATTTCGCAAAGCATTATTTTGCAACCATAACCCCTACAACCTTACACCCTACACTATTCAATTGTACAATTATAACACATTTGTAAACCTCACACACATTTGTATCTCACAAGTTACATATTGTATATTGTATGTTGTATATGCAAGTTGTTTGATAAATGCATTTCGTTTTCTATAAATACTTGAGTTGTGTTCGTTACCTGTTGGCTTTATCTTGACACTTTTCAATATTTTGCAAAATAATAATACAATTTGTGAACTCGTAAGGTTCAGGTACGACATACAAAGAAAAGGCTATTAATTTGACTGTCCGGTGGTTGTCACTAATAGACCTTTCTGGAGAGCTACTATTTACCGTTCTGTGAAAGAGTTGGAGTCTAACCGAATTAAATAGCGGTATAGACATAGCTCTCTAGCCATGTTACCAACCAGTCTAGGAGAATAATAAATCTGAATTCAACCTATACTTAAATGTTTAAGCAGGAAAAATTGAAATTGATCCACAGGTGGAGTCCCTAATGCTTCTAAAAAATGCTATGAACCTCGTTAAGACAACTAGTAGTGCAAAACCAGCTCTGTTGCCTGGGCTTTTGTATATAACGACTGCACCTCTGCAGAGGGGTAAAACTCCCCCAATATGGCCACTTGTTAGCCGTGGGTGGCGACCCGTGATATGTAAGGCTGGAACCCTGGTGGCTTAGCAGTCCATGGCATGCCACCATCCACTTTGGCCCTTACATTGGCTAGCCAGGCGGTTTCCGAGCTCCCTCTGATTAATCAGCTGTTCACGTCAAGCTCTAGCACCTATATGATTGTCCCAACCCTATTGCCCTTATGGAAACTCCCAACCCTTCTTATCATATATATATATATTTGCCAACTCCTCCGCAAGAGCAGGGTGTGACACAAGGTCAATTTCTTAAGCGGAGTTCAACAGGTTTGAATTCAGAGTTTTCCTTCTCCTATGCCGGTTGCTTAACCAAGGTTTAAGAGCCAAGTCTGCCCTACTATTTTACCCATAGCTGGGGGAGAATAGGATTCATACCTTTCCCAAGAGTATTAGCGCAGGTGAAATGCAATTACCACGTTCAGGATTTGAACTCGGGGCAACGAGTCCATTTCCCATGACTTTAACCATTATACCACGCGCTTCCCTTCTTATCATATATGTGCTAGTAGGGGATGGCTGGGGTCTTCATGTTCTGAGAATGACATTAAACTATCTGATGATGAGGTTCAAGTTCTGGAGAATGTGGAGCACCCTTCATCCTTATTGCTCCCAGTTCCACTTTGACCCGGAATGGTATTACCTGTTATGGTCTAAGCGTTAAATAGAGAATTTGTCAATAAAAAAGTTTAAAAATATCTTCCAAACTATCACTATGAATTCTTCCAAAACTTTTTCGGCATTAAATGCCCCATTGTGGTTGATATGCCGTAAAACACACAAACTAGTGCAAAACTGTATTGGCCAATGTTCAACAAATTGCAGGGAAGAAAAATATTGCATGTCCAACTGCTGGTAAAATACCATCCCTTGGTTACAGCACAAAAGTAAACGTATGTTACATAACGGGTGGTAGATTTAAAACTATTATAGTAAAGTTGGAAGGCTTAGAGTGACCTTCCGACGTGGGTACATGTAAGTACAAGAAATATTCTGTCAAAGTTATAAAATAATAACAGACTTTATTCCATGAGCAACGGAGAAAGCCAATTTTTATCATAGGCAATAAAGTTGGAAGGCTTAGAGTGATCCTCCAACGTGGGTACATATAAGTACAAGAAATATTCTGTCAAAGTTATAAAATAATAACAGACTTTATTCCATGAGCAACGGAGAAAGCCAATTTTTATCATAGGCAATAAAGTTGGAAGGCTTAGAGTGACCCTCCAACGTGGGTACATATAAGTACAAGAAATATTCTGTCAAAGTTATAAAATAATAACAGACTTTATTCCATGAGCAACGGAGAAAGCCAATTTTTATCATAGGCAATAAAGTTGGAAGGCTTAGAGTGACCTCCAACGTGGGTACATATAAGTACAAGAAATATTCTGTCAAAGTTATAAAATAATAACAGACTTTATTCCATGAGCAACGGAGAAAGCCAATTTTTATCATAGGCAATAAAGTTGGAAGGCTTAGAGTGACCCTCCAACGTGGTACATATAAGTACAAGAAATATTCTGTCAAAGTTATAAAATAATAACAGACTTTATTCCATGAGCAACGGAGAAAGCCAATTTTTTATCATAGGCAATAAAGTTGGAAGGCTTAGAGTGACCTTCCGACGTGGCTACATGTAAGTACAAGAAATATTCTGTCAAAGTTATAAAATAATAACAGACTTTATTCCATGAGCAACGGAGAAAGCCAATTTTTATCATAGGCAATAAAGTTGGAAGGCTTAGAGTGACCTCCAACGTGGGTACATATAAGTACAAGAAATATTCTGTCAAAGTTATAAAATAATAACAGACTTTATTCCATGAGCAACGGAGAAAGCCATTTTTATCATAGGCAATAAAGTTGGAAGGCTTAGAGTGACCTTCCGACGTGGCTACATGTAAGTACAAGAAATATTCTGTCAAAGTTATAAAATAATAACAGACTTTATTCCATGAGCAACGGAGAAAGCCAATTTTTATCATAGGCAATAAAGTTGGAAGGCTTAGAGTGACCTTCCGACGTGGGTACATGTAAGTACAAGAAATATTCTGTCAAATTTATAAAATAATAATGACTTTAGAGCAACTGTTACATAATTATTAGATACCTAATATTTATGTGCAATAGTGTAGAAATCAAAATGGCCGTTATAAGCTGAAGCCCATGGCCTTGAAGGATTTGAATGACAAGGCTTGACCTGTCCTGATCCTTCCTTCCGGTGGATACCGTGAGAATCGGTGGAGAAGACCCTCTTCCGGTTTAGATTAGAAATATATTTTAGTCAGTCGGCGAGAAACCACGACGGTGGTGAGTCGTGTTATACATGCTCCGACTCAATCTGCGCAGGTAGTCTGGTGGGGGATTTCGAGAATAAAATATGATCAAAGTAAATCGAAGTCTTGTGTTATTATCTAAAAACTATCAAAGGGCTTCTGATAAAGAGAAATCCCCAATGGAAGACCAGACGCGAAGTCCCCAAGAGAAGTCCAGTCGTTAGAAGAGACCTAGAAGAACTTAAGATGTCAGAAGAACAGAAGAAGTAAGAAGTAAAGAAGTAATGAGAAGGGTATACAACACAACGGAGAAACATATACAAGACAATAATACATAGTTAACAAGTATACAACGAGTATAAAGAAAGTAGTACTTCACCCTACAGAAGTGATAAAGAGTTCTTGAAGAAATGTCACTTACTTATAGAAGGCTAGGGGGCAAAGCTCCCCACTTAAAGGTAGAGACACAAGCGTCTAACCCATGTGCAGTGTTTGACTGTCCCTGAGAAAGAGGAGTCAAAATTCGCGGATTACTGCCTAAATACCCTGACCCCCTATGGTCAGAAACCTGCGGCAAGAAAAGATAACTCTTCTGGATCCCACATCAATCCAAACAGGTGCAGACAACCGCTACACGGGATTCCATTGAAAGGAATTTGTTGTATTAGTAATATCTATATAATTATCTTCTTGAAGTTCAACTATTGTCTTGGCTGCATCTGGTTGTTTGTCTAGATGGCATTCTAGCTGTTTTTCTGAGTCTGAAACTCTTTGTTCGTTTTGAAGATGTCTCGTTTTGTGCCGTTGATTAGTTTTTATTTAAAAAATACAAGACGTTCTTTAATTCTTTTTTCCGAGTTCATATTTCATTTTACCTCCAAGTAAAAATGCATTAGATAATAGACTCTCATCTTGCATCTGTTCAAGCACTCAGCCCAGACTGCCACCCCACCACTCTCTCTTTCTTTCATTCTCCGCCTGTTGGCATCCACCGACCAATCAGAGAATAACGGGTAGTCTTTCATACGTCATCTCAAAAATTGTTGTAACTTTCTACTTATCTACAATTTCTGTTTTTTCCATCACATTATATTACACGGATGCAGATCCGTAGATCCAGGATCTCAATCAGAATCAGAATGAGGTCACTCATTGGGCGCACCATAATCTGGCCTTGTGCTACATCTTATATCTGGGGTAGTTTGGGCATCTCAGGTAGTGCCCTGGTCAGCAAGCTAGATTCGCAGATTATTGTTAGCTCAATTCTTACTGGACGCCGCATAATCTGGCCTTGTGTCACATCCTAGTAAAGCTTAGTAAATAACTATATCGGGGGTAGTTTGGGTACCTAAGTTAGTGTAATGGTTAACAAGCTAAGAATGGGGTCTCTTAACTTCTTTGTACATGGTAGTCTGCTTAATTTTGGTCAATCCCAGAAATCGTTCTACGGAATTATGCCTATTCCACTTACCATAAACTCAACGGAATTTTAAGTATGCAAATTTGTGAGAATGGTGGAGATTTTTCGTCCATGTTAAATGCTTTCATTTCACAAGAGATTACATGTGCTTAATCAAACAGAGCATTTCAGCACATTTACAATTGTCTTCACAGTGTAGGAAATGATGGTCAATACCATTCACCCATAATAAACGACCACCCCACACACCCATATTGGAAGAAAGGCAACACATCGCGTAGTAATAATTCCTTCCTTTATGTTAGAACCATCAATAATGAGAATCGGTCAAATTTACAAACGATTATGACATGTCCATTTCTTCACAAGAATCCGATTGAATGGCTTGGTATTATGGATTGCTGAATAAACGAAACTCACAGAAAAGTTTTAGCCTGGTTGGCGGGGCTTAGAATAGTTTGACTATATCCCCCGGCAGAGGATTAAGACACCCACACCCCAAAAATGGGTGTCTGGTTAGAACATCAAACTGTATCTGATAGTGACACTCTAGTTCTGGATATATGAGTGTTGCATAGGGCCAAATTTGAGTTGTAGTAGTAGTCTTTAGTAGAAACAACATACACAAATTCTATAATCACAAGGGGGCTGTTTATTTATTTCTAGGCTCGTGGGTTCTTTTTCAGAGAGAAGAGAGAGACAGATATATATATATATATATATATATATATATATATATATATATATATATATATATATGAGGAAAAATGAGTAAAGAAAAGAAATGTAGATGGATAAAAATGAATGAGTAAAGAAAAGAAATGTAGATGGATAAAAATGAATCTGTATACATTTTGATAAACAGACCGAAACACATGTGTAAGTGATATCGATTAAATGTGATATCGATAAAATTCATTTGTATCCATCTACATTTCTTTTCTTTACTCATTCTTTCCTCATATTATCGGATTCAATTCCCTTTCCATTCTTACATATATATATATATATATATAGAGAGAGAGAGAGAGAGAGGGGGGAGAGAAAGAGATAGAGGGAGAGGGAGAAGGAGAGAGAGAGAAGGAGAGATTAGGTACAAAGACAATATCAAGAGAAATCTGAAAACTTGAACATCCCCATAGGCAGTTGTCAAGACGCAACCAGAGACCGAATACAATGATTTGCGTGGTGTCATCATCAGATACGTTGAACAGCAAGTAGTAGTAGTAAATGAAGCAATTGTTGCAAAGGGCCAAATTCGAGTAGTAGTAGTAGGCGTTACTAAACACAACATACGCAAGTCGTATAGTCACAAGGGGGCTGTTTATTTATTTCTAGACTCGTGGGTTCTTTTTCAGAGAGAAGGAGAGAGAGAGAGGGTGTGTAAGGTCAAATTACATTCTGTCGTAAATCATGTTTGGTACTACTTGTTGGCGCGGCTGAGAATAGTTTGATTCTATGTTGCATATTATGTTGTAGCATAAATTGTTGACGGACCCTGTAAACATTCAAAACGGAGAAGTTCCAACATGTAGTTTATGTGGAAGAGTAATTATCTCCAGGGCTGGCCTGGTGAGTCATCTGAGGAAACACAAGGATAGAGTGTCAAATGCTACTGGCACCCAACTATGATTAAACAAAATTAAAAAATAGGAAATGGTCTTACTCGAACACGAGTTGACAGCCAACAACATATGGTAGCATAAATTGTTGACGGACCCTGTAGCGAGAATTCAAGGGGCCAAGAGGAAAATACCAGATCTGTTGGTAACCTTGACCCCTAGCGGCGCGAATCCCGTGCGTCACGCGATTAGTTAGTCGAGAGAATCAGTTTCAACCTGACATGTGAGCAGAGAGCACGTGTATTTCTCTGCTGATGTTGTTAACTCCCCGCGCGGAAGAATATGGGTTAATAAATCATGGTAACGATAAGATACATAAAGTACATAGATACATAAAATACAAATAAGATATAAGAGTAGAGATAAAAGGACACATTCATGAATGGTAAATACAAGATACAATATTTAGGTATAAACGAGATACCCAAATGTACATAAAATATAAATGTTACAGACATGGAACTAAAGGATAGTCCATGCTGTATAAAAGACTTACAGTAATGTAAGGGGGCAAAGCCCCACCGAGAAGGGGGTAGATAGACTCTAGCCCATAGCAGTTCGTTGAGAAGATCCAGCTAAAAGAGGAAGACAAGTTCAAATAAGGCGCTTAAATACCAGAGGTCCTAGTGGGAACAAACGGCAACGCAGCGAGAAGATAACTCTTCCAGGCAAAGGTAAGATAATCCCCTACACTGGTGAATTTGATTCTAACTGGGTGGCGCAAAGCTAAACTTAGAAAATAAGTTGGCTCGCATATCAAACTAGCTGAGTACCCGTTACTCTTGGCCTTGTGTCAAGCTAATCTTAGAAAATGGCACTCTGTAATAGGGATCTTTAGATTATGGCATTTTGATGAAAGGTTTTTAACGTTGTTGGTAATTCTGCAACATTCACATTCGAAGCGTTTTCCTTTAAACAAAGTTTTATATTTTTTTAACTCTTAAAAATGATGAGTTGAAACATGGAGGTAATTTCTTTAATAGTTTTCGGCACCGGAAATGGGTTTTCTTTGTAGCAAAATGTTACAAAAACACTTCAAGACAATTCTTGGAAACTTCATTAAATTCAACTTTGTGATAAGCGTTAGAATTCACAAGAAAATGGTTTTGGCTTGGACAAAAAACAAAAAAGAAATGGTTTCACAATTTCGAATCCGAAAAATTAAGTCTTCTTCTGCTGTGTTTTTTTTTGGGTAGTTAAATTGGAGGTAGTTACCAAACTTGTCAGAAATTCTGATTAATAATTAATAACACAGATGTGTTTGTACCACTGTAATCTCATCTGGTTATATATATATATATATATATATATATATATATATATATATGGAGGTCCGATCTCCCTGGCAAGCTGAAGCGACAGTATGGCTGCAGGACCCTGACAAGCGTAGAATAAGCTAGATGGGAGCTGCACAAGAATGCTGCGTGCAGTCTTGAATAAGTCGTGGAAACAGCACCCTACAAGGAAACAGCTGTACGGTCACCTGCCCCCCATCTCACAAACTATCCGAGTGAGACGGACAAGGCATGCAGGACACTGCTTGAACTCATAAGCGACGTTCTCCTGTGGAAGCCAACACATGGACATGCAAGTGTGGGGCGCCCAGCAAGGAACTACATTGACCAGTTATGTGAAGATGCTGGCTGCTCCCAGAGGAGCTTCCAGGTGTAATGAATGATAGGGAGGGTTGGCGAAGGATTGTCATGGATGCCCGTGCTGCTGCGCGACATGATGATGATGATGATATATATATATATATTGAAGAAATGGATACAAAAGAAACCTACTCGAGTTTCCTCGCTAGAATCATCAGGGTTAAATCCACTGAATTAATCGAGTTATCGATTAATTGCAGCTGATCACACGTATGTTCATTGAATACAATTTCTGTAACAAATTTTATTCAATGAACATACGTGTGATCAGCTGCAATTAATCGGTAACTCGATTAATTCAGTGGATTTAACCCTGATGATTCTAGCGAGGAAACTCGAGTAGGTTTCTATTGTATCCATTTCTTCAATAAGTCTGCTCTACTTTGTATTAAGCACTTTGTATTTGTTTTATCACGGACTTAACCCCTGGATCCTGTGCACCTCTAACAATCGTGCCCATATTCACCGGTAAGCCACCCTTTATATATAAATACATATATATATATATATATATATAATTAAATAGAGGAATTACATTAATAATTGAATTAAATTACCATGACCAGATAACTCTGCAAACACCATGTGCGACATCCGGAGCACTGGACAGCTGTTCGACTCCTTAGGTCTCATCAGCAGTGCATACCACAATCTCCGCCACTAGAGATTGAACCAGTGACAACAGAGTGAAGAGCGGAATCTCTACACCTAGGCCACCAGCCCACGCCACAAACAGAGAATGCCAAATCATCTAGTCAATGGTAATTCACGCGCAGTCACCTAACCTTTTTTTGACGCCTATCGCAGGATTACAGAGGACAAGGTCACCTCCAGCGGTGGCTGAGGGTCTACATCCTGGGAATGACGTTAAACTCTATCTGATGGTGAGTTCCAGTTTTGGAGGTTTGGGGAATGTGGAACACCCCTTCATCACCATGGCTCCCTGGTCCACTCTGACCAGGAGTGGTAGTACCTGTTAGGGTCCCATCTATGGGTTGAATAGAAAAATGTATTCATCTAAAATTGTGTATCCATTAAGAATTGATTTATTTCAAAACTTTATTGGCATTAACTGATCCACTGAGGTTGATATGCCATTAAACAAACCAAACCAAACCAGATAATGATGATATATACTGGCATAGATACCCGGTGAAAGAAATTATTCAGATAGTCAACATAGAATATGAACGTTAATATATTTCTGATCGCCTAACAACAAATGAATAAAACATTATTCATCCCATTTACACATGAAAAGTTGTCTGGTACAGAAGAAAAAATATGCTGATACCAAAATCAAATCAAATAGTGTTTTACCTTAGTCCCACAGGACTTCTTGGTTTAGATCTGGCTGGGAGGGCGGGGGTGCTGAAGTGGCCTCAATAGAAATTAAACAATTGAAATAAAATTAATTTATCAATAAAAAAATATAAGTTAGGTCCCGAAGAAAAAGGAATGATTCTAATTTGCTCAATTCGACAATTCTTCCAAGCCGTAGTTATGTCAGTGTTACTGTATGGCTGCACTGTTGGATCATTTCCGTCCACTAAGGACGATGGCGTAGTGTCCAAAATAAAAATAATAATATTTATTTATTTATTTTAGATAATTTTTATCTGCGCTTGCGCAAGTGACCATACAGGCCAATTCTTGAGTGACAGTCTTTGGTGCTCTGAATGCACACAAACTGTGATGCTTTCTGTGGCTGCTGGTTTTCTCCCCCCCCCTTCTCTCTCTCTCTCTCTCTCTCTCTCTCTCTCTCTCTCTCTCTCTCTCTCTTCGGTCGAGGCTACTCTCCTCTCTGCCTCACCCTTCTCCGTGCCTTGCTTAACGTTGAGGCGCCAGGCCGCTCTATCTTTTGCATCGACCTCCCACGTGTTTGTGTCAATATGTCATACCTGCACTACCTGGACTCTAATGAAGCGCTAGATAGGACTTGCACGAAAATACTGCGTGCAAAATTAAACAACACCCAACGAGAAAACAGTTCTATGGCCACCTGCCCTATATCACACAAACTATCCGTGTGAGGCGAACAAGACACACTGGGCACTGCTGAAGAAGCAAGGATGAACTCATAAGTGACGTTCTTCTGTGGAAGCCAATACATAGGCGCGCCAGAGTGGGTCACCCAGCAAAGACGTACATAGATCAGCTCTGTGCGGATACTGGATGCTGCACAGAGGGCCTCCCGTGGGGCAATGAATGGAAGGATGGCGAGAAATGGTCATGGATATCTGAGCTGCCAGCGCGACATGATGATGATGATGATGATGATGATGATGACTGTAAGAATAGCCTAGATTAAACCTTTTTGCTAAAGGATCAGTTTAGCTAAGTCGGTAGAGTGTCCGGCTGGGAAACTCAAGGTTCCTGTCTTTGATACCTGCCCTCGTTTGTTATACTGAAGTCATCTTTTATAAACTTTACAAACTCTCCTTTTTTATTTATTTGCTATTCCTCTTTGCCCATTAGGGTAGGTCGATTTTTCACTTTTTTAAAATATCAAATTGTCCATCTATGCAAAGTTGTGTGTTAGTATACTGAATACTGATACCAAAAACTAGATCTTTTACTTACACCATTGTTTGGGGAAATAGCATCAAATATCGTCTACTAAAATGCACTCTAAATACTCATTTTCTAAAGGCTAAAGTTTGCGAAAATGAGGATTTCTAGTAGACGAATTTGGTCCGCAAAAATGATCGAGCTCACACTGATAATGCGCCAATTCAATCATCAGAGGGTCCGTACAGCGTTGGTTTGGTTTGGTTTAGTTTGTTTTGTTTTACGGCATATCAACTTCGGTGGGTCATTTAAATGCCGACAAAGTTGTGAAATAATTTGATTCTCAATGCATAATACAATTTTGTTTATAAACTCAAGTTTTTCTATTTAACCCATAGGTGGGACCCTAACAGGTACCACCACTCCGGGTCAGAGTGGACCAGGGATCAATGGTGATGAAAGGGTGCTCCACATTCCCCAAACCTCCAGAACTAGAACCTCACCATCAGATAGAGTTAAACGTCATTCCCGGGACATGTAGACCCTCAGTTACCGCCTTCTAGCACCCATATATAAGAAGCATTGGGGGTTGCCATAAGGGCAATAGGGTTGGGGCAATCATATAGATACTAGGGCTTGACGTGGTCAGCCGATTGATTGGAGGGGGCCTCTCCGACCGCCCGTCTAGCCCAAGAAAAGCCTAAAGTGGAATATTGCAAGTCATGGACCGCTCATCCACCTGGGTTCTATCCTTAAGCATCACGGGTCGTCACCCACGGCCAACAGGTGGCCCCATTGCAGAGGTGCAGTCGGTGTATTCTAAAGCCTCAGCCGACAGGGTTGTCAGCGTTGTGAATGTAAGTTTTTTGTTAGTCGACTAACATTAGTGTGTCAATGTGTAGTAGTCCACAGAAAACTGTCACTTAGCAGTTAATCCTACCTTCTCCAAAATATTTTGTTCGTCTTATTTGGATGGTTTGTGGGATTTTTTATTGGCTGTCAACTCGTGTTCGAGTAAGACCATTTCCTGGGGGGTTGGGGTTTTTTGGGGGGCGGGGTCTCATATTTGAGTGCCAATAGTATTTGACACTGTATCCTTGTGTTTTCTCAACAGACCATCTCTGTAGAGACATACTCATTTTGGATCGTCTTCGCTTTGCCTGGAAGAGTTATCTTCCCTCTTGGTTCCCGTTTTTGACAACGAGGGGTTTTTGGTATTTAAGCGCCTGTTTTGAACTCTCGCTCTCTCTTTCTTCTACGAGACCCACACACATGGGTTAGACATTTATGTCTACACCCTTCTCGTGTGGGGGCTTCTGCCCCCAACACAACGCTAGTAAATTTACTTGAAATGATGGACTTTTCAGTCCTAGCTCTATTTTGTATGTTCATGTAGTGAATTAATGTATACGCTTTTTATTGTATATCGTTCCTTTCCTTGTATGTTTATTTCATGTTGTAGATGTTACCTCACGTGCTGTCCCATTTTATTAAAGTCCATCATGTTATGTTTAACACTCGTGTCGGAGTTGTTTTGTTCAACTTATTATAACCTTGAACCCAACACTCTTTTACATAAACTAAATGTTGAAACTTCTCCACTTTGAATGTTGCTGGGCTGAAAATTACCCTTTCTAATAGCCCGCTTCAGTTTTCGGTGTTTAATTCGGTTGAACTCAAATTCTCTCACAGGCCGGTAGATGGTGGCTTTCCAGCCAGGTCTATTACAAGCAAGCTTCTCCCAGACTTCCACAGCAATAGCAGTGTTCTTCAGTGTCCTTGAGGCAGTCCTTAAACCTCAATTTAGGAAGGTAAGTATCAGGTAAATTAAAAAACAACTTCCTTTTGGCGTGGACACCATGTTTCCCGGGTTTAAACTCCATCGAGAAACTTTGGGAGAATTCTTAAGAGACATGTTTCGGTGGAAAGTAGATTTTGTCTAACAATAAACTTTGGGAACTTTACTGTCTGCCAAGTTATTTCCCTTGGAGAATATCTTAAATGAAGTTCTGTTGACAGTCGGCTGTTTCATTAGAGAAAATTGAAAAGGACATTAGCGAATAATATAATTTTCTACTTTGTTGTTGCACCTTTCTAGTACCATATTATAATATCTAGCAAAGATATGCAACCCCGGGTGCAAGTAGTCAAATTTTAATGTAATGTAATATATCAAATAAGAAAGACTAATGAAAACTAAAAAAAATGTAGATAAAATAATTTGAAACAGGAGGGTATAATCGAAAAAAAAGAACACTTTAAAACTAACTCTTCCATCATTTTCCATCACTCCCCTCTTTCATTGCTAAATTTTTCTAATTTAATGATTTAGTTCTTCTTGTTAACATTATCCCGAGATTTTTGCTCTTATCCATTAATTAACCAAACAATTAGAAATCAATAATACTAAGCACATATTTATTAAAATCACATTTTTAATATCAATATGAAAATTAGCCTTCCCGTTCAAACTGTAAACCGCTATTTTGTTGTATATATAAATACAATTGCATGTTATTAGCTTGTAGATCCTGCCAACGCCGGAGGTCCAGTGGCTCCGGACCTGGATCTTAGTACAAGTTAATAGTAATAATCCCAGGCCGGGGGGATCTCCCCAGGCAATACCTGCTATCCCCCAGGTAATACCTGGGGCAGGACAGGGTTTATTACCCAGTGCCCGGGGCACCCTTGAGGGCACCAACGCATTTTTGCACACGTCACCCATCAGTCTCGGCTTGTGGGCGGTCCCACATTAATAGCGCCTTGTGCCTAACCCGTACACGTGGGGTACGTGGTAAATATCTAGTATGTACACAAAGACAACAGTATTAATAATGTAAAACGATTTTACTAATAATTTTGTTTTAAATAGAAATAAAATCATGGAGAATGTGAGGTAAAAAAAACTAAGGGAATTATGACGTGAGTAGTGATATATTAGGTTGTTACATAAATAATGGCTGAATGTTAAAATTAGTCAAAATACGAGCCTTGGGCAGCTATGTATCTCTGTCATCTATCTACGAGGTAATTTATTCCGCGTTGGTAAAAAGTTATTGGCTGTGATGCAACAAAATCTTTTTAAATGATGATTCTACATCTTCTTTAGATCGAAAAGTTTTACCATTTAAAAATGGGCTTAAGCCTAAGTTTTTGGTGCTCATAGAGCCCATGAGGAACCCATTTATCAACTTATTTTACCTTTCCAATACTCTGTAAATGGCGTGAAACTGTTGCCATGCTGACACCAAGTGTCTAAGATTTCTCTGACACTTTGACGTGGATTTTGCTCAACAACTGCCTGCAATTGTTCATTGTCAAGACTGCATGTCCGTCCTCTACCTTCTTCATTTTCAAGACTCTCATCTCCACAGCGGAATTTCTGGAACCACCTTCGTACAGTCCGATCACTTATGGCTTCATCTCCCATGCTTTGTTGATATTGTAAGCAGTTTCGGAGGCATTGTGCCCAAGCTTGAAATCATGCAACATAAGAAGGCGAAGGTCATGTTTAGGCATGTTCATCTTTGAAGGCCCTATTTTTCAAAAATACTTTCTATCTAAAAATAAATTAAATTTTATTTTTGAGCACACATTAATTATTAGATATGTAAAAATTCACCTGAAATAAACAACAAATTCTATGTTAAATGACATTTCAAAACCGAGCACTTCAATCGGCCATTATTTTTGTAACAACCTAATAGTTTCAGTTACAGACAGGCACACACACAATCTTCATTATAATAAGATTCAATTATTACATTTGATATGTTTACTTAAGAGCTATTACATTAGTTCAGTATTTAAAAAGTATAATAATCTTGATTTAACTCTCTCTCTCTCTCTCTCTCTCTCTCTCTCTCTCTCTCTCTCTCTCTCTCTCACACACACACACACACACACACACACACACACTTTTTTCTTTCTTTCCTTCGTTTCATCTTTTCATTGTGTTCGATTGAACAGATTATTGTTATCGCTTCCACGCCCCCACTCTTTCTTTCTTTCTTTCTTTCATTCTTTCATTCTTTCTTTTTTTCTTTCTTTCTTTCTTATATGTTTGTGTAGCATGAACTCTTTCTTCCCTTTGCTACTCATACGCTGAGTTGGCGAGGGCCGGTATCGAACCAACAACCTTGTGATTCTTAGCCGAACACTCTACCGACTGAGCTAATAATCAGACTAATAATCAACTGTCCTTTATATATAGATAGATAGATAGATAGATAGATAGATAGATAGATTAAAATTCCACGAATTACCTACCAAAAACTTTGTCACATTTGTTCTTTATTGCATAAAATGCTGGGACGCATTTTTTCATTAGCGCTAGACCAGGGAGATTGTTTTTGCATCTGATGTGGAGCGCCACACCTATCATCAGCTCCCCACGGCACAGATTAAAGCCGTGATACTCAAGCACTAAGTTGTTGAGTGCTGGTATTGAACCCGGAACTTTGTAATTCCGAGGCGTATGCTCTACCGACTGAGCTAAAACCGTCCCACAGGGATCATTTTTAGGAGTATTTAAGAAAAAACGTAAAATTCAACTTATTTTCAAAGAAACATAATTAGAATTAAAGAAAACATTTTGTATTTAACCAGCCCAGGCCACACTCCCTCATGTGTTTGTAAGTGTAGTAAGATTTAGATAACGCTATGGTAAATGGAAAGTTACCATTAACCGTTGTAGAAGTTATTGACAGCTGTTCACTTTTCTCTGACCTAGACGCAGATTATTGATTGGCTGAAGGCGAATGTGAGAAGGTAACTAATTGAGTTAGTTAGATTTTGGCCATTAGTCAAAGGGGCTAGACGTGATATGGTCTTCTGTCCCAACATCCCAACATCCCAACTTCTCGCTGCGCAGTTATAAAACTCTTTTAGGCTTCGTCTTTTTTTTTTTTTTTTTTTTTACGGCATATCAACCTCAGTGGGTCATTTAATGCCGATAAAGTTTTGAAATAAATCAATTCTTAATGGATAATACAATTTTTTTATAAATACATTTTTCTATTTAACTGATAGATGGGACCCTAACAGGTACTACCACTCCGGGTCAGAGTGGACCAGGAAGCAATGGTGATGAAGGGGTGCTCCACATTCCCCAAACCTCCAGAACTGGAACCTCACCATCAGATAGAGTTTAACGTTATTCCCAGGACATGTAGACCCGCAGCTACCGCCTTCTAGCACCCATATGATAAAAAGGGGTTGGGGGCTTGCCATAAGGGGCTTCGTCTTTTAATAAAGACATCTAGTAAAATAATCATTACAAACAACGAAATGAACACAGACAACCCAGCTTTAAATAGATTTAAATAACGCTATGGTAAATGGAAAGTTACCATTAACCGTTGAAAAAAGTTATTAACACCAGTTCATCTGTTGGATTCCTTTCTCATATAAATATTTACCAACCCCTCCGCACGAGCAGGATGTGACACAAGGTCAATTTCTTAAGCTGAGTTCAACAGGTTTGAATTCAGAGTTTTCCTTCTCCTAGACTGGTTACCTAGCCATGGATAAAGAACCCAGTCTGCCCTGCTATTTACCCATACCTGGAGAGAGAGAGAGTAGGATTCATACCTTTCCCAAGTGTATTAGTGCTAAGTGAAAATTACCACGTCCAGGATTTGAACTCGGGGCGACGAGTCCATTTCCCATGACTTTAACCATTACACCACGCGCTTCCTACTCATGAAGGTGTGTGATGGATCCCCGCTCTACTTATAGACTAGGCGAGATCATGTGATCTATTCCTTGGCCAATCACTGACAGTACTCTGAGGCTGATACAATATTTAACCGACCCTACTGGTCATAATTACTGTAACATTCATGGACGACGGACATAGGATTAAATCACTGGACCTTTACCAATACGCAGGATAGGGCTTATACGCTTACCAAAGGATTCCATAACAGGACTTTCTTTAAGCCCTTTTCAATTGGCCAAGGATGGCATTTAAAAACTTTAAATTAAATAAATAAAAATTAAGTTCAAAATTCAAATGACGACCTGGACCTGGTTTTTAGGGATACAATTTGAACATAGTGAAAATACTATTAGAATGAATCAATCTAGATATATTGAAAGATTTTTGGTCAAATTTAATATGAACGATTGTAAACCACGTCATACTCCATGCGAAATGAATATAAATAAAAATGTTGATAATGAAAATGAATTAATTGATAATAAATTCTACTCTAATCTGACCTAGACGCTGATTACTGATCGGCTGAAGGCGAGTGTGAGAAGGGAACTGACTTAGATTTAGGCCGTTAGTCAAAGGGACTAGACGTCTTCTGCTCCCAATATGCCAACTTCTAACCGCGCTGTTATAAAACCCTTTTGGCCCTCGTGTTTTAATGAAGACATCTTGTAAAATAATCAAGTCTTGCTTAATTATTCCACAGACAACCCTGCCTAACAGAAGGAAGGAATCAACCCAGAAGAAATGGCCGCCGACGAAACAGAACTACATAAGAACTCATCATCTATTTCCTCTCTCGACATTTTGTCCGTTAGTTGAAAGGAGCAGATGCGAGGGTTGTTTCCTCTCATGATGACATCTTCTCACCGCGCGGTTATTAAAACCTTTTGGACTTTGGGATTTTGATAAAACGTCTTGTAAAATAATCACTTCATGTTTCATCATTACAAACAACGAAATGAGCTCAGAAGAAAGAAGGAAGTAATCAGTCCAGAAGAAGAAGATGGGCGCCGACGAAACAGAACCACATAAGAACTCATTCATTGTATACCCGGTATGAAATGGTTATATAACACTCACAAGACGTTGAA
>CM042182.1:17098001-17121193 GCA_023376005.1 Doryteuthis pealeii
ACGATCGCCGCCACCGATTTATTACGGAATTCACCGAGCGTAACTATATCTTCGCCGGAAAAAAAAAAAAAAAATTTTTCACAGTTACCACCAAAACATTCAATGAACAACAACAACAATTGAATTTATCAAATACAGATGAAAATTATGAGAAAATCTTCATTCCTCTGATTGATGAGCTTTGCTTGAAAATATTTAGGACCCTTAATATGAAAAAAAAAAAAAAAATAAATAAATAAATATGTTTTTTTAAACATAAATGTGCATTATTACGCCTTCAAAAATATATTATATATATATAATATATATATATATATATATATATATATATATATATATATTATTCTTTGACTAATAGAAAATTGTTTTTCTGAGTTTAAGCAATGTGTTGAACAAACCGTCTTTCTCATATTTACATCTATTTTTATTATATACTTATATTAGCAGCGGCTACCCGGCATCGCCTGGGTAGAGGAGGATTTTTTAAGTTAGTCCCGCAGATCCAATATTACTGAATCGTGAGTTGAATCCTGGTGGGATGCCCCATTTAAATCGCTATATTAAAAAAAATAGACCTTGCATTGATCCAGCTACTCTGAAAAGAAATGTTAATGTCTACTATCTAAAGAATTAAATGGAAATAAAAAAATTCATACTGTTATCATTTAAATTTTATTTTTTGATTATCTTCATAAATATAAATCAAACCTTCATTATTTTTGCTCAAAAACCAAGCCTAGTAATATTTAATGTGTATATATATTTAATTTGTCAATAATTGTTTTATTTTCGAAGTTTCCACCGGACATACAGATCACACAACTGCCATTTATATATGGATAGATAACACACACACACACACACCACACACACACACATATATATATATATATATATATATATATATATATATATATATATATATATATATACTTTGGCAAATGGAAATTGTCTTTCTGTGTTTAAGTAATGTGTTCAACAAACCGTTTTTCTTATATTTATACTTATTTTATTCATAGTAATATCTAAAGCTTTTTTAAGAAGACTTATTTGTAACCATGAAAACAGTAATTTTAGACAATCCCATTTGCTTTCTAAGATAAGTTCTACACGATCCAGTTAAAAGATTGGACAACTCAACAGGAACTTTCTTAACAAAGGATGGTGGATCTGATCCTTTGGACTATTCCATTATTTCAATAAAAAAATTAATAAACTAATATTGTCGGCTTTTTTGGGAAGTGAAGACTGGGAATATTCTAAATGAAAATTTGCCTCTTAATTGTTTGTAAGATTTATTCTCTAATTTCATTCAACTTTGAAGTCACAAAAGGATTTTGCAAATCTATGACACAAAGATTTCAATTCGTAAATGCAGTTGGCTCTGGTCACAATTTTACTACGAAATTAAGACTGTCGCATTTAATTTACACGCATCTAAATTATACACTTTTATTCTTAAGCGTGATTCTTTGATGAAACACCGCATATATATATATATATATATATATATATATATATATATATATATATATATATATTATATATGAGAGAGGTATCCAAAACTTGGTAGTAAGGGATGATTCTATATGTGATTTCTAAGACACACTGTATTATTATTGTATGATCCAGTATGTATAAATACAGTGAATCTTTAAATCACTACAGAGAGCTCAATGTATAATAAACTTTTTAGATTATATACAGAGCAATATTTATCTTAGAAAGGAAGGAAAAACTCAACACCGTAATTCCATAATAAATTTATTTCGACCAAAATTGGGGCCTATATAAATCTAAGTTGATTTAATATAGCTCCCAAAATTCAGTCTCATCAGATGGAAGATCAGGTTATTTAAATAACCTGATCTTCCATATATATATATATATATATATATATATATATATATATATATTATATATAAGAATTAAATGTAGCTTTAGCTTTAGTAGGTTCCCAGACTCCAAACATCCAGGCATTGTCAGCCAAGTCCAGCATCGACTCACCATCGAAGATTCGAGCCTCTCCGATCCAGTATCGGTCCAGAGAGATTAGTATACACAAGTATATATATATATATATATATATATATATATATATATATATATATATATATATATATATATTAACAAGCGTTGACACGTCATCCCTCCATTACCGAAAGGAGAACGTAGCTCTATATCTATTCCTGTTTTTTTTATATTTCTAGTTTCTTTTTTCTTTTGCTTTGCTTTAATTCCTTCTTTCTTTTTTCTTTCATATGTTTCCTTCTTTATTTCCTTCTTTCTTTTCTCTTTCTTATTTTTCCTTCTTCATTTCCTTCTTTCTTTTTTCTTTCGTATTTTCCTTCATTATTTCCTTCTGTATCACTTTCTTTCTTTTCTCTTTCATATTTTTCCTTCTGTATTTCCTTCTTTCTTTTCTCTTTCATATGTTACCTTCTGTATTTCCTTCTTTCTTTTCTCTTTCATATTTTCCTTCTTTCATATTTTCCTTCTTTATTTCCTTTTTTCTTTTCGTCTTACGTATTTTCCTTCATTATTTCCTTATTTATTTCCTTCTTTCCTTTCTCTTTCATATTTTTCCTTCTTCATTTCCTTCTTTCCATTCTCTTTCATATTTTTCCTTCTTTATTTGCTTCTTTCTTTTCTCTTTCATATTTTCCTTCTTATTTCCTTCTTTCTTTTCTCTTTCATATTTCTTCTTTCTTTCTTTTTTGTTCATATTTTTCTTCTTTATTTCATTCTTTCTTTTTTCTCTCATATTTCCTTCTTTATTTCCTTCTTTCTTCTTTCATATTTTTCCTTCTTTATTTCCTTCTTTCTTTTTGTTTCATATTTTCCTTCTTATGTCCTTCTTCTTCCTTCTTTATTTCTTCTCTTTTTCTCTCATATTTCCTTCTTTATTTCCTTCTTTCTTTTCTTTCATATTTTCCTTCTTTTTCTTTTTTTTTTCTTTTTCTCTCATATTTTCCTTCTTTATTTCCTTTTCTTTTCTCTTTCATATCTTTCCTTCTTTCTTTCTTTCTTTCTTCTTTCCTTTTATTTCTTTCTTTCTTTCATATTTTTCTTCTTTATTTCCTTCTTCTTTCATTTCATATCTTCCTTCTTTATTTCATTCTTTCTTTTTTGTTTCATATTTTCCTTCTTTATTTCCTTCTTTCTTTTTTCTCTCATATTTTCTTTCTTTATTTCCTTCTTTCTTTTCTTTCGTATTTTCCTTCATTATTTCCTTCTTTATTTCTTACTTTTTTCTCTTTCATATTTTTCCTTATTTATTTCCTTCTTTTTGGCCATCTTTCCTTCCATACCTTAAATCAGTTGATCAGCTCATTAATATCAATTTTAAAATGCCAAAATATTTCCGATGAAGAAATTGAACTTCTGGAAATTTAATCCACCCCTACCCTGTTTAATTGCTTCCAGGTCACCCTGGGGCAAGAGACATTAGCTGAGAGAACTTTTGGGAATTTTTTCCAAATCCAAAATTTCTGTATGATTTAACTCACGAATCTTGCAATGAAAACCATCCAATGAGTGAGACGCACAATAGTTCAATAACCTGATTTGAAATTAGTCATATTTGATATGCAAACAAATGTGCTTGGTAGTTTTATTTGTATTATTCGGACTATTGTCCTCATCTTCGTTGTTATCTGTACAAAGTTTCGGCCGATGTGCCCTCCGGCCTTCTTCAGGTATTTCTTGTCGGACTCGGGAACCTTCTCGGACTCGGGAACCTTTCTTCTTTTTTTTTTTTTTTAACTCGGGAACCTTTTTTTTAACTTGGGAACCTTCTTGTCGTAATTAAAAAAGATAGATTAGATTAAAGAAAAAAAAACAATAAAAAGAATATGAGTCTAGGTAAAACAAATCATACATAGGGAAATAGGTATACATTCTAGGCAAAAACAAGACATTATGTTTATAAGTTCTCAAAATTCACACTGGATTGTCCAGTGAACACATGGCCTAGTGGATAAAGGAGTTAGGTTAAGACAGTTCTAAATGACAGTCTAGAACTGCATGTTCAATTCTGGTCAGAGGCTGCAGTAATTGTTATAGGTGATATAACCTATGTACATAAATGGAATGCGACGACGACTACTATAAGCGCATGGACAATTATGGTTTGGGACAAGCAACGCGAGTCAGTTCGCAACTGTATGGTCGGACGCAACTCCACTTTCTTTTCTACTCATTTTTGTTCATATTTGTATCTATTTTCACCAGTCGTTTGTCTTATTTTTGTCCCTTAAAAACCCCACAACAGTAATATAGAATAATAATAAACACACCTTAAAACCTGTATCTCCGGCTATGAATAGCAGAATGAGAACAGGATACCACCGTGTATTGAATAAAGTTTTTTTTACTAACCAGAAATGCATATATATATATATATATATATATATATATATATATATGTATATATAAACAAACATCCAAAAATCTTATTCACTTCGCCGAAGGGCATACGGTCTGTTTGTTGTTATTATTCTCTCAATAACGCCCCCTTACCTATTATGGTAGAGGCGTGTAGTATCATTTGACAAGCTTAATTTCGCTAGGATGGTCAGCTGTGTACTGTGGCCGAGGCGATAAAAGTGTTTCACTGTGTCTGCTGAAGTCCCGGTTTCGATTTCTGTCGGAGGGAAATCGTTAGTATATACCGCTGATGAGACTTAATAAAGTCGAAACAGTCTGTACGGTATTCTACACATCGATCCATCCTTTACTGGGATTACACTTGTCAAGTTCATTTTCTATAAGAAAAAGTATCGAATTTTATGCGATACATACGTTGTAAGTGCCTTCAAGTAAAAATTTAATATATATATATATATATATATATATATATAAAGATACAGTGTTAATTATCTGTCATTATTTTTATATATTAATAATATCATAACTATCGATATATATACAATATGTCCCCTTATTCGAGACTAGAAGCGGCTACCCAACTTCACCTGGGTAGAGGGGGCTAAGAGAAAGGTAATCTTGCAGATCCATTAAAAATTAATGACTCCTATTTAAAATACGAAATGCAAAAAATCTTCCATGTTGTTATCATTTAAAGTTTCACTCACTCTGATGTTCCTATAATTCTTTTAGTGCTGTTCTGGATCGAGTACTTCTGGCTATATATATATATATATATATATGAGAAGTAAACAAACAAAAAATGTGTTTCGATATGGGGTTTTTTAGCCGACAATTTTTGGGAGAATATGTGCTTAATTGAAGTCGTACCTAATTTTTGAAAATTAATAAATTAATAATTAATGAATTAGGCGGGCATACCTATTCAAATGTAAGGCTAAACAAATCGAGAAAAATCAATCTCTGTATGTACATTTCAGCCTATTAGGCCCCATCAACAGAGCTATAGACAGGAAGACTTCTCGATTTGTTTGTTTGTTTACTTCTCATACTGTCGTGTAGTAAAAGTCCCCATGAGTGGAATATAACCTACTTCAAAACAGACGAAAAATCTGGTAAGGTCCGGCTGGTGCAATGGTTAGAGTCCCCGCCTGTCAGCTTGATAGTCAGGGTTCGAATCACATACAAAGCTCTGCTGATGAGGCCTAATAGTCCGAAATGTACATACAGAGATTGATTTTTCTCGATTTGTTTAGCCTTACATTTGAATAGGTATTCCTGCCTAATTCATTAATTATTAATTAATTAATTTTCAAAAATTAGGTACGACTTCAATTAAGCACATATTCCCAAAAAAAATGTATATATAACTATACTATTGTATTAATTTATAATTCTAACATACACAGTTATGAACAAATATATATATATATATATATATATATATTAATAAATCCTCCACAGACACGTGTTTCGACGCTTCACGCCTCTTCAGTGTGGTTAGACACAAATATCTTTGGCTAGGGTCGAACTCAGACTGACCGTTTGGCAGCCTGATATCTTATCCCCTCGTCCACTGACAGCTGTAGCGGGGACTGGTATTTTTAAACTATTAAGTACATAGATTTGTTTATGTATTTTACGGTCACAGAGAAAGAGTAAATTTCCGGGGAAACGATTATTGCTTATATGCTTAGTAGTGAGAGTTAATTTAAATTCCCAATTAGAGAACTCATACCAAACTTATGGGAGCATATATTATAGTCATCCACGTAACCAGAAGTATTCGATCCATAACAGCACTAAAAGAATTATAGGAACATCAGAGAGTGAGAGAGAAAGGTGGTGTTAGGAAAATTATTTTGTAAATTAAAACAATTAGCTAAAAAATGCACATATTACAATGTTTGTTTATTTCAGGACATTTTTTTTACATCTGAAATATCATTTTTAATGATGTAATCCTAAACTCGTGAGTGTTTTGAAACAATTTTATTTTTCTAAAAATATTTCTCTATACATTACAAAAAATTAAATTCATTTCTTAATTGCCGGTAGAGGAGAGAATTTCAGTTGAATATATACACGAAATTTCCCACCTGCAAATAAGGACACTTAGCTTTTGTTGTTACATTTCTAATCGTAAAAAAGAAAATAAATTAAACGAATACGTTTTTTTATTATCTCATTAACTAATAATGAGATAATAAAAAAACGTATTCGTTTAATTTATTTTCTTTTTTACCATTAGAAATGTAACAACAAAAGCTAAGTGTCTTTATTTGCAGGTGGGAAATTTCGTGTATATATTCAACTGAAATTCTCTCCTCTACAGTAGCGAAGCTTGGATCACATACTTCTGCCACGTGAGGAAACTGGACAACTTCCACCTCAGATGCCTACGCTGCATTCTATGCATACGCTGGCAGAAGAAAAAGTGCCCAACACAGACGTGCTGGAACGAGCAAACATGAACAGCATACCCGCCATTATCTGCCTGCGTTGGCTCTGTCACTCCAGGAGGATGGACAAATGCTGCATCCCCAAAGACTGACTGTATGGTGAACTGATAGAAGTCACCCGATCGGTAGGGAGACCACGCCTGCGCTTTAAAGATGCCTGCAAGAGGGATATGAAGACATGCCACATCAACACCAACACATGGGAGGCTTGTGCAGAAGACCGTGGGACCTGGTGCCTCTTCGTCAAACAAGGAACGAAAAGGAGTGAAAAAGAGAGGAAAGAAGCCGAAGAGAAGGAGAGACAACAGCAACTCCAGCAAGCATCACTATTTGTTTGCAGTCACTGCACCAGGGATTGCCATTCAAAAATTGGTCTGTTCAGCTACTCACGCAGCTGCAGATAAAAAAAAAGTGGACACCACACCATCGTTTTCAGTAGACGGATGGATACCAACAATATTCAACTGAAATTCATTAATTTATTCTATAGGTGATTTTTTTTCAAGGTTTTAATTCATCAAAATTTATATATTTTGTTCCAGGAAACAAAGCACTTTACAAAACAACACTTGTGCGGTCACTTATCTCCCATCTGGCAAAAAATCCAAGAAAGGCGAGCAAGATCGGCTGGACACATAAACAACGCCCACCCATAGATTACCACACATGGACACACCACTCTAAGCCGACCAATGAAAACATACTTACATGCGGACACTGTGGATGCACCCGTTGTGTAAGAAATATCATCATAGGAAATGGATTCGGCGACCAGCAAATAGATAAATTGACCAGCTCGGTGAGGATACTTAATGTCTTGAGGAGGACTTGCCAGGAGCGATGATCGATAGGGATGTTAGTGAGAGAGAGAGATTGTCATAGTGATACTTGCTGTCAGTGCAATATGATGAGGAGGAGGAGCCGAAACGGGAGGAGAATGAGCAGGAGGAGGTAGAGAATTCTTTAAGTAAGTATTTATCATGATAAAAGACTACGTATTTGGGTCACACAGTGAGAATCAATCTCGATATTCAGTCCTAATGTTCTGCGAGTTCTGTTGACTAAATTTAAAATTGTCAAAGGCACTTTGAATTAAACTTATTGTATTATTGTACGAGACAATCAAATTTATTTATTGATATAGAAAATAAATGTATTCGTTTCTACAAAGATGTTAAGAATTAAAAATGTGTCATTTGTAGGTGGAGAATCCAACATTCGTTTATTTGATAAATATTTTATTTCTTTAAAAAAAGGTTTTCACAATTTTAATGACAAATGGATCTTAGAATTTGTGTATTTACATATTCTACGAATTGTTATTTTTGTTTACATTTTAATTTTTTTTTAATGTAACCCTGAATTATTGGGTAGTTTGAAACATAATTATATTTTTCTAAGGGCTAGGTCTTAATTGTCTGTTTAATTAGTGTTGTAGGGGATTATCTTCCCTTTACCTGGAAGAGTTATCTTCCCGCTGTGTTGCCGTTTGTGACCACCAGGGGACCACTGATATATAAGCGGCTGATTCAAATGCTTCCTCCTCTCTTTCCTTACTGCCTCTGAACGAGCACATGGGTTAGACTTGTGTCTACCCCCTTCTTGGTGGGGCTTTGGCCCCCCTTAATTACTGTAAGTCTTTTATAGCATGGACTATCCTTTAGTTCCATGTCTGTAATATTTATATTTTATGTACATTTGGGTATCTCGTTTATACCTAAATATTGTATCTTGTATTTACCATTCATGAATGTGTCCTTTTATCTCTACTCTTATATCTTATTTGTACCTTATGTATCTCTGTACTTTATGTATCTCATCGTTACCATGTGCTGTACACCTATTAAATGTTTTGTCTCACAACGTGTCGGAGCTGTTATTCAATTATTAACTCTTGAATCCTACAGTGTTATATGTGATATAACCTATGGACAATAATGGAATGCGCCGACGGCTACTATAAGTAATAGCAACAATTGTGGCTTGACGGAAGCAAATGCGAGTCAGCTCGTAACTATATTGGTCGGACGCAATCTCCACTTTCTTTGCTGTAAATTTCTACTCTTTTGTTAAATACATTTGTCTACATTGTTACCCGTCGTGTTTGTCTTATTTTGACCCCTTAAAAACCCACAACAATTAGTGATAAAAGATATATTTGTTTTATTTATTTTTCATTTTACCTTATAAAAATATGAGTAAAAAGATAATTAAGAATTAAAAATGTGTCCCTGTTTTTAGGAGGAAAGATTTCTCGTGGTAATGGAATTTAGAAAAAAATGGATAGGAATAGGAAATTCAAATACACAGTGTAAAAAGTTGTTTTTTTATGCTAATAGTTGATAGAACTGACTCGTTATTATTATTATTATTATTATTATTATTATTATTATTATACACATATGCGTATGTCTATAAATTTACCTTACTATGTTAATACATTTGTGTGTGTGTCTATAAATATAGCAAACTATATTATTAATACTAGCAAATATATGCACCCTCCGGGTGCAAGTATTTAAGTTTTAATGTAATAAAAATTATTAAATAAGAAAGGCTAATGAAACTAATTAAGAATACAGATAAAAAGATTTGAAACTGAAACTTACTCTTCCATCACTCTCGTCTTTCATTGTTATTTTTTCTAATTTAAGTATTTAGTTATAAGAGGAAGTAAAGAATAAAAATGACAGTTATTTATCTTGTTAATGGATTTCATTTAAGATTCATTGAAGAGATTTTTGCTTATATTCATTAAAATAAAACCAAACAGTTAGAAATCAATAATACTAAGCACATATTTATTAAATTCGATTTTTTAATATTAATATGCAAATTAGCCTTTCCGTTCACACTATAAACCGCTATTTTGTTGTATATATAAATATAATTGCATGTTGTCAGTATGTAGACATAGTTAACAGTATTAATAATGTAAGACAATTTTATTAATAATTGAGGTTTAGATAAAAATAAAATCATGGAGAATATGATGTCAATAACAAAGAGAATTGTGACTTGAGTAGGAATAGAGTTTCGGTTACAGATAGAAAAACATACAATCTCCATTATAATAAGATTAGTATATATATATTTAGCAACCCCTCCGCACGAGCAGGATGTAACACAAGGTCAATTTCTTAAGCGGAGTTCAACAGGTTTGAATTCAGAGTTTTCCTTCTCCTAGACCGGTTGCCTAACCAAGGTTAAAGAGCCCAGTCTGCCCTACTATTTATCCATAGCTGGAGGGAGAGTCGGATTCATACCTTTCCCAAGGGTATTAGCGCTAAGTGAAATGCAATTACCACATCCAGGATTTGAACTCGGGGCGACGAGTCCATTTCCCATGACTTTAACCATTACGCCACGCGCCTCTCTTAATATTAGTATATGTGTGTGTGTGATACTATTCCTATATATATATATATATATATATATATATATATATATATATATATATATATATATATATATATATATATATATATGTGTGTGTGTGTGTGTATTTGTGTATGTGTTTGTGTGTGTATTTGGGCAGCATTCTTTCATTTATACATTAAACAAAAGGTACGTCTCCTGTTTAACAATTTTATTAACGATCTTTTCAAGTTTTCCTGGCCACAACCCTTAATATACTAACTTGAAAAAAAAACTGGAACATAACCACATCACCGCTGATGAAGGCACTTCTGAGTGTCGAAAGAACATGGGATATGAACTTCGGTGGACTAATCTAGGAATTCCATCCAAATGTAAAAAGTTGGCTAGAAAGCTTGATTGTTTAATTCTATATGTATGTATATATATATATATATATATATATATATATATATATATATATATGTATGTTGTGTGTGTGTGTGTGTGTGTGTGTGTGTGTGTGTGTGTGCGTGTGCGTGTGTGTGTCCGCCAGTTTTTGTTTTCTGCCTTTATGCCAGCCTGTGTCTTGATCTATGCATATTAATCTCCTATTAAAATTTTTCTATCGTCCAATATATATATATATATATATATATATATATATATATATATATATATATATATATCTTATTAATCTCTTATTAATATCTTTCTATCTTCCAATGAAACTTATTTTATTCATTTCGCTTTGAATTAATCAAAAATTGCTGATAAACATCATCCGAATTGAAATGCCTCCAAGAAAACATCTCCTCCTCGTCTTTTTTTAATTTGTTAACATCTTCATCTTTCAGACATTTAAATTAGCAGAGATCTTTTATTTATTTAATTCACTTCAATGCTAAACTTTAAATTGCATGATAAACTTCTCTACTCGAATAGTTTAAATACTTTCAAATTACTTAGCTGAACTTGGGGAAATTCAACGGTTTCAACTAATACAGATGAATTACTGTTGTTAATTATGTTACAAAATTTATGAGCAGTCATGAATTATGAGTGTACCTGTAGTTAGAATTTCGGTTTGTTTGTTTTAACTAGCCATAAAAAAATAAGTCAATGGTTAAAAACACATAAAAGGTTCATATTTAGAAAGATTATTTTATTTTATTTCCAACCATATAAATATTTTAAAAATTGGGTAAATTTGAGGTTGTTTTTTTTTGGTTTTTTTTTTGGGGGGGGGTTCAAAATTTGTTTGGTTTGGTTGGTTGTTACAATCTTATGGGCCATTTTGTAGGCATTAAGCAAGAGCACTTGTCCAGTGGAATTATATCCTTGGTAATCCCTTGGTAATCCCTTGGTAAAGAGTCCTGAGTATTGGTAATCATCTGGTAATTCTGAGTATTGTAAGTCCCTCTTCAATGAGTGCAATTAGAATTATGGCCAGTGAGGGGGTTTAAGTAGTGTATCAGCCACGCAGTATGTTTGGTGATTGGCGCAGGAATAAACCACGTGACCTTGGCTAGTCTATAAATCCGGATGGGGAATTTGAGCACACCTTATATACAAAAATATTCCAACGCATATCAACCTCAGTGGGTCATTTAATGCCGATAAAGTATTGAAATAAAGTCATTCTTAATGGATACTCATTTTTTTATAAACACAATTTTCTATTTAACCCATAGATGGGACCCTAACAGGTACTACCACCCCGGGTCAGGGTGGACCAGGGAGCAATGGTGATGAAGGGGTGCTCCACATTTCTCAAACCTCCAAAACTTCGAAATCGGGAACCTTCACGTTTAACTCAGAAAACTTAATGTCAATAACAATAAAGATGAGGACAATAGTCCGAATAATCCAAATAATACAAATTATCAAGCTTCATTAAAAAAATTCACAGAAATAGTGTAGATAACAATAAAGATGAGGACAATAGTCCTAATAATCCAAATAATACAAATTATCAAGCCTCATATCAAAAATTCAGAGAAATAGTGTTGTTAACATCCAATTTTTGTTGCCACCAGTCTAAAAAATCTAAAAAATTCAGGGAAATAATTTCGAACTTTATTTCCATTATTAATTATAAAAAATTGTATCGTACCAAAAACGTCACAAAAAAATCTCGCAAAACTCACAGTAAACAATCGGAGTAATTAAAACTTGGGAATCTTAAATTTCAGGATTGCGGGTTTGGATTCGGCTCGGAAGTTTTTATTTCTCAAAGAGTTGGCCTGATTCCAAAATGGTAATAAGCTACGGCCATTAAGGAGTAAACAATGTGACATATTGACATTCGTATGTATCATTACAGATGGTACACACCAGATAAATTTTTTTTTTATGTACACATCAACTATTAATAAAATAGTTTTACATTATTAATACTGTTGACCATATCTACATACTAATAACATGCAATTGCATTTATATATACAACAAAATAGCAGTTCACAGTGTGAATGGGAAGGCTAATCTGCATATTGATATTAAACATTTGATTTTAATAAATATGTGCTCAGTATTATTGATTTCTAATTGTTTGGTTTTATCTTAATGACTATGAGCAAAAATCTTCGAGAAAAATCTTAAAAGAAATCCATTAACAAGAAGAAATAACTCTGATTTTATTCTTTACTTCTCATTTTAACTAAATAGTTCAATTAGGCATATTTTGCAATGAAAGACGGGAGTGATGGAATATTAAGTTTCAGTGGTTCTATTTTTCGATTATACCCACCTCAGTTTCAAAACTTTTTATCTGATTTCTTATTTAGTTTCATTAGCCTTTCTGATTTATTACAATATTCTATTAGATTAAGACTTAATACTTGCACCCGTAGTGTGCATATATTTGCTAGTAATTAAAACAAAGAATAATGAAAGTTGAAACAATATGTAGGGATGACAAAACATTCGGACCACCCTGTAGACGTGAATGGAAAATTATTTCCCTCTAAAATTTGAAGCTCCTCTGAAATTTGATCTGCTTTCATTGGCTGTTGCTTCAAAATTGGCCTCGTTTAATGGTAATTGTGGGGAAAGGCATTCTTTCTGTCACTGTCTGGGAAAGTAATGTAATTATTATTGTTATCCTCACAACGTTTCGGTCGATGTGCCCTCCGGTCTTCTTCTGGTATTTCTTGTCGGATTCGGGAATCTTCTCGAACTCGGAAATCCTCTCCTCGAATTTGGGAACCTTCTCTTTGAACTTGGGAACCTTCTTGTCGTAATCGGGAGCATTCACTGAACTTTGAACCCAAACCTTTATTCAATCCACGGGAGTATACTGCTCCCATTCCGCTAAACATGACTGGGTACAAGTGTTAAGCTGTGTTAATTATTATTATTCTATGTTACCGTCGTTTTTTTTACCAGGATTAAATTAACTCAACGCCTATATCCACTACGCTATGAGTCAAATCGTGGGAGATTTTTGGCTGTTTTGAAAAAATAAACACAAAATTCAATTGATATGAAAGCAATGATATTTTACTAGGTCTAAGAATCAGAATCAAAATGGCGTAGGAGAAAATTACGTATCGGAATTAAATTGTTTAACCCACCCTTTCGGCTGGGGCGTTAGAATACACCGACTGCACCTCTGCAGAGGGGTAAGACTCCCCCAATGGGGCCACCTATTGGCCGTGGGTGGCGACCCGTGATGCTTAAGGATAGAGCCCAGGTGGATGAGGAGTTCATAACATGCAATACTCCACTTTGGTCCTATCTTGGGCTAGACGGGCGGTCAGAGAGGTTCCCCCTCCGATCAATTGGCTAGTCACGTCAAGCCCTAGCACCTATAGTATTTTTCCAACCCTATTGCCCTTATGGCAAGCCCCAACCCCTTTTTATCATATGGGTGCTAGAAGGCGGTGGCTGCGGGTCTACATGTCCTGGGAATGACGTTAAACTCTATCTGATGGTGAGGTTCCAGTTTTGGAGGTTTGGGGAATGTGGAGCACCCCATTCATCACCATTGCTCCCTGGTCCACTCTGACCCGGAGTGGTAGTACCTGTTAGGGTCCCATCGATGGGTTAAATAGAAAAATGTATTTATAAAAAAATTGTATTATCCATTAAGAATTGATTTATTTCAAAACTTTATCGGCATTAAATGATCCACTGAGGTTGATATGCCGTAAAACAAAACAAAACAAACAAAATGTTTAATGACTTGACATTTGACAGAATTATTATGAAGTAATTTCATTTTTCATCATCATATAAATAAAAATATATGAAAAGTTTGAGATAGATAGATAGATAGATAGATAGATAGATCGATAGATAAATAGATAGATAGATAGATAGATAGATAGATAGATAGAAATAGACTATAACCGATGAGACATATATAACTACTTGAACATTTTAGGCAGACCTTGTAGGGTCAGAGAGTATATCAATGAAAGAGAAAAGAAACTCATTTTTTATTAGGAGTGCCATTCTCCTTGTAAACTTTGAAGGATTTTACAATAAGAAAACTTGTTCGTCTCTACAAGACATTATCTTGTTTTTATTTTTCATAAATATGACTCTAATAAAGAGGAAATTTTAAAAGAAAACAATTTCTGACAGAAATTGAAAAGTATTTGTAAGTTTCACGTCAGATTTGACCCCATTGACCTCTTGAATAATGACAAAATATTATGAATTATTATCGACAATAACTTAAAAAGTCCGACAAACCCCAATCAATCACTCGAAAATCCAATAAGTGAATATAAGGTTAGCGAGGGGGTATAATATAGAGACTGGTGACAACAAAAATTGGATGTTAACAACACTATTTCTCTGAATTTTTGAGATGAGGCTTGATAATTAGATTTATTTGGATTATTCGGACTGTTGTCCCTATCTTTATTGTTATATACACTATTTCTTTGAATTTTTGAGATGAGGCTTGATAATTAGATTTATTTGGATTATTCGGACTGTTGTCCCTATCTTTATTGTTATATACACTATTTCTTTGAATTTTTGAGATGAGGCTTGATAATTAGAATTATTTGGATTATTCGGACTGTTGTCCTTATCTTTATTGTTATATACACTATTTCTGTGAATTTTTTAGATGAGGCTTGATAATTAGAATTATTTGGATTATTCGGACTGTTGTCCTTATCTTTATTGTTATATACACTATTTCTTTGAATTTTTGAGATGAGACTTGATAATTAGAATTATTTGGATTATTCGGACTATTGTCCTCATCTTTATTGTAATCTACACAATTTCTCTGAATTCTTTAGATGAGGCTTGTTAATTTGTATTATTTGGATTATTCGGCCTATTGATCTCATCTTCATTGTTATCTACACTATTTCTCCGAATTTTTTAGATGAGGCTTGATAATTTGGATTATTTGGATTATTCTGACTATTGTCCTCATTTTTATTGATATCTACATTATTCCTGTGAATTTTTGAGATGAGACTTGATAATTTGGATTATTTAGATTATTCGGACTATTTTCCTCATCTTTATCTACATTATTTTACTTAATTTTTTAGATGAGAATAGCACAGCTTGTATCTGTGTGGTAAAGCGTGGAGCTGATGGTAGATGTGGTGCTTCACTTCAGTGTTGTTATCTGTACAACGTTTCGACCAATGTGCCCTCCGGCCTTCTTCAGGTATTTCTTGTCGGACTAGCGAACATTCTTTTCGAACTCGGGAACTTTCTTGTCGTAATCGGGGTATCCACGGGGGTATCCACGGGGGTATCCTGTTCCCATTTCGTTAACCATAACTGATGTACAAGTCTGTAGTCTAGAGATAACTGTCACTTAGAAATGTCTTAACCTAATTCCCTTATCCATTAGGCTATGTGTGAATTTTGCGAATTCATAAACATTTACAGTACCTGAAAAAGGCCGGAGAGCACATCGGCCTAAACATTGTACATGGTTATTTATTTATTTATTTTTTACATTTTTTTTTAATTAAAGCACATGTATCTAATATAGAATGTGCCTGTTTCCCTGACATAAGCTCCATTATCGCTTTTTCTGTAGAGAATGTAGTATATTACGTCAGAGCAATCATAAGAAAAAAATTGGACATCAATATGGGTTAGAGTCGTAGGAAATGAACTCGTCGAACCAATTTTCCCTCCACCTATGGGTAAATAGCAGGGCAGACTGGGCTCTTTAACCATGTCTAGGTAATCAATCTAGGAGAAGGAAAACTGTGAATTCAAACCTGCTAAACTCCACTTAAGAAATTGAGGTTGTGTCGCATCCTGCTCGTGCAGAAGAGTTGATATATATATATATATATATATATATATATATATATATATATATATATATATTCAAAAGGGCGGTGGTGAGAAAAAATATATATAAATATATTATTGGATATAATAAAGCTTTATATATATATATATATATATATATATATATATATATATAATATATATATATATATAACAAATAAATATAATGGCTGAACAATGTGTGTGTGTGTGTGTGTGTGTGTGTGTGTAGTATTTCATC
Organism: Doryteuthis pealeii; assembly: GCA_023376005.1. Classification (NCBI taxonomy): domain Eukaryota; kingdom Metazoa; phylum Mollusca; class Cephalopoda; order Myopsida; family Loliginidae; genus Doryteuthis; species Doryteuthis pealeii. The sequence continues at coordinate 17,114,724 of CM042182.1, forward strand.
AAAGGCACCACGCTTAGAATAAAAGCGTATAATTTAGATGCGTGTAAATTAAATGAGACAGTCTAAATTTCGTTGTAAAATTGTGTCCTGCATTTACGAATTGAAATCTTTGTGCCATAGATTTGCAAAATCCTTTTGTGACTTCAAAGTTGAATGAAATTAGAGAATAAATCTTACAAACAATTAAGAGGAGAATTTTCATTTAGAATATTCCCAGTCTTCACTTCCCAAAAAAAGCCGACAATATTAGTTTATTAATTTTTTTATTGATATAATGGAATGGTCCAAAGAATGAGATCCACCATCCTTTGTTAAGAAAGTTCCTGTTGATTTGTCCAATCTTTTAACTGGATCGTGTAGAATTTATCTTAGAAAGCAAATGGGATTGTCTAAAATTACTGTTTTCATGGTTACAAATAAGTCTTCTTAAAAAAGCTTTAAATATAACTATGAATAAAAATAAGTATAAATATAACAAATACGGTTTGTTGAACATATTACTTAAACACAGAAAGACAATTTCCATTTGTCAAAGAATTATATATATATATATATATATATATATATATATGTGTGTGTGTGTGTGTGTGTGTGTGTGTGTGTGTGTGTGTGTGTGTATTATCTTTCCATATATGAATGGCAGTTGTGTGAATCTGTATGTCCGGTGGAAACTTCGAAAATAAAACAATCAATGACAAATTAAATATATATACACATTAAATATCACCAGGGCTTGGTTTTTGAGCAAAAGTAATGAAGGTTTGATTTATATTCGTGAAGATAAAATTTTAAAAATTCAATTTACATGATAATAGCCTAGATTTTTTTTTTGTATTTAATATTCTAAATAGTAGACATTGATTTTTCTTTTCAAAGTGTCTGGATCAATGCAAGGTCTTTTTTACATAGGGATTTTAATGGGACATACTACAAGGATCCAACTCGCGATTCAATAATAATGGATTTGTGAGACTAACTTTTTTTGCGTCCCCTCTACCCAGACGACGCTGGGTAACCGCTTCTAGTATCATATATAATACACACACATATATATATACGTATGTATGTATAAACTATATATATATGTGTATGTATGTATTATATATGTATAATTTATACGGTTGCTACCCGACTGTAACTATTGTCTCTACCATGCCAAACTCTGATTCCCAGCAGGATCTCCAGCATGAGGACAGTGATGAGTATACAACACCTGTCGACTCAGTCAACACCGGTCGTTATGTGTGCCAGATATATTCTAAGATATGCAAGACTTTGGCAGAATTGAAAAGTCATGAACGAGCCCATAAACGGACAATGAATAAAGGAGTGGCAGTCGCCTGACAAGACTTTGCAATCATCATGTATTATATATATATATATATATATGTCTAATTTATATTTAAAAGCATTAATACATAGAATAAGTTTTATTTATTACCGAGGTCTCAATGAAAATCTGAGTTAGATTTGCCTCAAAACTGTCCATGTTATTAGTGCATTTAAAATATTGCAGTGTGTCTTATATATCAGTAAGAAATAAAGGTTTATATAATATATGGTTTGGGCAATTTACATACTGATTTTAACAAAACTTTTACTGATCTTATATATTTTGGGTTTATTCTCCAATGTATTAAATTCATATATATATATATATATATATATATATATATATAATCCAAAAGTCCAGAGAAGAAATCTTCCTTATGATATAGGAGTTTTTTTTAAAACAACTTGTCGCAGTTTGAGAGCTCACAGAACAAATTTATAATTAAAGAAATAACAAAAGACTTAGAGATTTTGCTTTATAGACTATTTCAAGGAGCTAAGTTCCCCGAAATAGTCTATAATTCAAAATTAGACAAAATGTCTAATTCTCCCGATTCATTCGCATCCGATGAGTCGGAGAATTAGAGATTTTGTCTAAGCTCCCCGAAATAGTCTATAATGAAAAATTTCTAAGTCTTTTGTTATTTCTTGAATTATATATATATAATATATATATATATATATATATATATATATATATATAATCTTGACTGGGCACATCAGCGTAAGTTGGAAAAAGTATGAAGATTTACAAGAACAATGCCTCAGAAATGGATGGATAACGGATGTATTTCCTATCGAGTCGGATGCTGAGGATTTATTACCAACTGAACAATGGCATTTTTTACCAAACTTGGACTTACTCTACCAGACGGGAGGAAATACATAAAAAAGATCCAGGATAAAGCTCTAACCGCATCAGTATGGATATGGCAATCCTACAACGTAACATCAAACCAACAAAGTCTGGTGGTAACGTGAGATACTGCTGGGGTGCTCTGGGTTAGTGGTAATGATGCTTCGGCCCCGAAACCATGCCTGAACCAGAGTCATCATCTGATGAATACTTTGTTGGTTGCAATGATACTGTGTAAATAGCAGTCATTGTATGAAGTTTATATGCCTATATCATTGTGTGTAAATTTATATGTGCGAGAGTGTATGCCTTTTGTGAAGAAAAATTCTAAAGGGAGAATAGAGTAAAAAAAACTTGAAAAAAATATGTATTTCTATTTGTTGTTGTGATTGGTTGATATTAATGTTTTAACACTAGAAAGTAAATACGACAATAAAGAATTCAATTTTATTTTATGACTCGTAATTCTCCAAGGCGTATTTCAGAAAGAAAAAAAAGATTTCCTAACATTTGAGGCCGGTGCTATTAATTCTTTTTCTTTGTAGCCAAGAAAGTCACTGACGACTTTTATTGTATGTTTAATAACATAAATATGAAGAATGTGAAGGGTTAAGAAATAGAAAAACATTATATAGATGTGATCTACTAGTTTATGAATGTATATATATATATATATATATATATATATGTGTGTGTGTGTGTGTAAGAATGGAAAATGAATCCGAGAATATGAGGAAAAAATGAGTAAAGAAAAGAAATGTAGATGGATAAAAATGAATTTTATCGATATCACTTTTAATTGATATTACTTACACATTTTACGTTATTATTATTTTAATAATAATCATCATAATAACGTAAATGTATACGGATTTACGTTATTATTATTTAATAATAATAATAACGTAAATCAGTATACATTTTGATAAACAGACCGAAACACATGTGTAAGTGATATCGATTAAAAGTGATATCGATAAAATTCATTTTTATCCATCTACATTTCTTTTCTTTACTCATTTTTTCCTCATATATATATATATATATATATATATATATATATATATATATATATATTAGTGTGTATGGTTGGCACTATTATACTAGAAAAAGTAATAGTAATCCAACGTACAGTGTTATTAGAAGAGTGCTCAATATCTGTGATAGAGCGTTGATAGTTGAATGAAGTGACAAATAAAAGGTTTAGCTTTTATTCATTTATTTGGGAACGATATTACAACCAATGGTTTCCTGCTAAAAGCATTCATCAGGTAAACGAAATAGTATTTTTTTAAATGACAGAAATGGTGTAAATGGTTAAATGTATCATCACAGCCTTCACCCATTTCCACGCGCATGCGCATGACACCATACACATACGCACAGACAAAAATACGCACACGTACAAGCAAAAAGCTCATTCGATATCACGTAAACACATGCAACACGAGAATACAGTTGAAAAACGCACACATTTAATAATTTACACCATTTATTAAATATTAAATCACATTATATATATATTGTTTTATTTTATTTTGATACTGCTAATCTTATTTTTATTAATATTTTCATTATTGTTACTAGCAAAATAAAAAGACACCCTCCGGGCGATGTAAAAATAATTTTTTGAAAGATATTGCCTGAGGGGATGGGAGCTGAAAATTCAATGTCATAGTGTGTGTACCATAAGTATGTAAACTCGTCAAATTTATTAAACGAGTAAAAAAAAAAAAAAAAAAAAAGACAATTTGAAATGGAAACAGTTCCAATAATTTTAAATATTATATTAGAATAAAACAATCTATATATAAATATATAACGCCGGGCATCTATTTATTGAAACAATGAGAATTGTCTAACGTTGCATGCTCACATTTTGAGTATATTTATTCTATGTTATGACGTTGGATTATGTGTTGGGTAATGTGACGTAAGCAGTGACGCAGTTTTTGTTACTGTTATGACCTGTTTAAGGGTCAATAAATAATAACTCAACACGGGTATAAAATGTAGGGAACAGATTGTATTCAGCAATATATATCAACGTACAATGGAAGGGTTTCATTGTTACCGCTTACACGAAGAACTGTATCTGGTACTACTGGTATTTACATGTGTCCCACTTTCACACGAAATGACACAAGGCCGTTTTATGTGGGCACCACCCACAAACCGAGACTCTTGTGGTGGTAGGTAGAAAAATTGCGTCGATCCCAACCCTGCCCCTTTAAGTGCAATGAGGCAGGTATCTGGGATCGACGTTATTAATTTAGCATCCCACCCGTCCCGAAGAATGAGTAGCTGGTACTACTGGTATTTATATGTGTTCCACTATCACATGATATGGCACAAGGCCGTTTTATGTGGGCACCACCCACAAGCCGGGACTCATGGGGTGGTAGGTAGAAAAATTGCGTCGACCCTAGCCCTGCCCCTTTAAGTGCAATGAGGCAGGTATCTGGGATCGACGCTATTAATTTAGCATCCCACCTGTCCCGAAGGACGAGTAGCTGGGACTACTGGTATTTATATGTGTCCCACTTTCACATGATATGGCACAAGGCCGTTTTATGTGGACACCACCCACAAGCAGAGGCTCATGGGGTGGTAGGTAGAAAAATTGCGTCGATCCCAACCCTGCCCCTTTAAGTACAATGAGGCAGGTATCTGGGATCGACGCTATTAATTTAGCATCCCATCGTTCCAGAGGTCGAAGCTCACTGGACCACCCGTCCCGAAGGACGAGTAGCTGGGACTACTCGTTTGAGTAGCTTTACTCTGTTAAATATATACCCTTTGGGTAAGTCCATGTTCGTGTCATAGGTCACCTACAACAGTTACAGACAAAAACCGGAAACGAATCTCCATTATTAATAGATTTTGTTATTCTTAATCTTATTATTATTACTAATTCTTAATTTTATTAAGAATGGCATTTAAAAACTTTACACTTTTGTTACATTCTAGATCTGTTGCATGATTTTATGGACACCCTGTATACTGATAGATAGACCGATCTGAAGGGTTGAGATAGATATGAATAGACATATTAGCTTGTTGCTCAAACCAACAGTACACTAACTTACTTCAACACAGTCCATGATGATATTATTACTTCTATTTATGAAGGAGTAAACGATTTTAATTAGCATTTCATAGTTTTTTGTTATATTGAGAATTTCTATGACATTTAGTATAAATATAGGTCCACAAAATTATCACTATTGTACTGGAAATGGCTTTATTCTCTTAGACCATTTTAAGTATTATTCTTATAAAAATCTTGCTATGGTATACTATTTTTATTGGATGATAATTATATCCATATGAATACACAAAATGCTAATCATATATAGATATTTTGATATAAACTTCATTGATATCAATCTATATATTAATACACGTGTTCCTAAATCTTCCATCTGTTATCATACCCTCTGGTTAAAAATGAGACCGTCCAAGATGCAATTATCTGGTGTCACTTAATCGCAGATTTCTTATTTGTTGCATTCTATTTCACCCAATTTTTAAAATGAAACATTCCAAATTGTCTTGTGTCGCTTAGATGCCCAACATAAAATTGAAACGAATTGAAAAAAAATTATTGATATATTGATAGATAGACCGATCTGAAGGGTTGACATAGATATAAATAGACATATCCCGATAGATTTAGGACATGAACTCCGAACTGTTGTATACTCTCTTTACTTCTATTATTCTTCTGCTCATCTTTGGTATCTTACGTTCTTCTTCTAGCGTCTGGACTTCGTCTTGGGGACTTCGTGTCTGGTCTTCCATTGGGGATTTCTCTTTATCAGAAGCCCTGTGCTATTGGTAGTTTTTAGATAATAACCCAAGATTTCGATTTGCTTTAGATCATATTTTATTCCGAAATCCCCACCAGACTACCTGCGCAGATTGAGTCGGCCGTGCGCTTAAACACGACTTACCACCTTCGTGGTTTGGCCGATACTGAACTAAACTCTCTTTTTAATCTAAACCGGAAGAGGGTTTTCTCCACTGATTCTCACGGTATCCCCAAGAAGGAGGATCAGACTGAGGTCAAGCCGAGTCACTCAATCCTTCAAGGCCGCTGGTTGCAAAATATAACAGCCATTTTGGTGTCTACACTAATAGTACATAAGTGTTAGGAATCTAATAATTATGTAACACGAACAACTTATTTGATTACCAAGCAAAAATTAGGGTTCATATTTAAAATATGTCGGTGATCATAATATAGCTAAGGAGTGAATAGACATGGAAATAATGATAA
>CM042182.1:17121293-17202738 GCA_023376005.1 Doryteuthis pealeii
GTGGATTAGATGCCGATTAACTGAATTAACTCTCTTTTATCTAAACCGGAAGGTGTCTTCTCCACCGATTCTCACGGTATCCCAGAAGGAGGATCAGACTGAGGTCAAGGCGAGTCACTAAATCCTTCAAGGCCGCCGGCTGCAAATTATAACAGCCATTTTGGTTTCTACACTAATAGTACATAAGTGTTAGGAATCTAATAATTATGTAACACGAACAACTTATTTGATTACCAAGCAAAAATTAGGGTTCATATTTAAAATATGTCGGTGATCATAACATAGCTAAGGGAGTGAATAGACATCGAAATAATGATAAGAAACAGAGCGAACCTATTTGTTTGCACATCAAATATTGATTAACTCGAAGCGGGTTACCGAAATCTTTTAGATTGGTTGGGGGGGAGGCGTTGCCTAAGTCGTTGGATGGTTTTCATTTCAAGATTCGTGAGTTAAATCACGCGTAAAGTTTGTTTTTTCTTTTTTAATTTCTGAAGTTCTGTCAGCAAATGTCTCTTGCCCAAGGGTGGCCTGGAAGGAAGTAATTCAGGTTTTGATGAATATCCCCAGGTTTAATTTATATTCAGCTGCATCGGAAATATTAGGCGGCTTTAAATTGATATTGATGGGCTGATGTGATGGAAGTCAGGGAAGAAGAGAAAAAAGAAAGAGAAGTAAAAGATAGTAGAAGTAAAAGAAAGATTAAAAATGAATGAAGAAGAAGAAGAAGAAGAAGAAGAAGAAAGAGTAAAAGATGGAAGAAGAAGAAGAAGAAGAAGAAGAAGAAGAAGAAGAAGAAGAAGAAGAAGAAGAAGAAGAAGAAGAAAGAAAGAAAGAAAGAAAAAGAGAAAAGAAGGAGAAATAAGAATGAAATAAGATAAGTGAAAAAATGTGAACATTTCTTAAGTCAAAAAGCGAAGGTTTGTTTGTGTTTTTCTTTTTTGTTTGTTTAATGGCATATCAACTTTCTTGGGTTATGTTACAATTTTATGGGCCATCCTATAGGTTTCAAGCAAAAGCGCTTGTCCAGCGGAGATCCTTTGTGTTAAGCAAAGCGTAGTTTCGATCTACGGGTAAAGAATCCTTTGGTTGTTCCTTGGTGCGCCTCAGTCTGGCAAGTCCTTCGTCAATGATTGCAAATGGATGTATCTCAGTATATATATATAAAGTAAAGTAAAGTCGACGGGGCGGCCTAAAGTCGGTATCGGCCAATCAGCGAGGGAATCTATCCCCTTTTCAATAGCGCTAGACCAAGGAGATTGTTTTAGCATCTGAGGTGGAGCACCACACCTACCATCAGCTCCTTACTTTACCGCACAGATCCATGTGCTACTCATACGCTGAGTTGGCGGGGACCAGTATCGAACTAGGAACCTTATGGTTTCTAGCCGAACGCTCTACCGACTGAGCTAACCCGATATATATGGGTAAGACTCCCCCAATGGTGGTTATCTGTTGGCCGTGGGTGGCGACCCATGATGCTTAAAGATGGAACCTAGGTGGATGAGCAGTCCATGACATGCAACACACCACTTTGGCCCTTACTTGGGATAGACGGTCGGTCGATCGATCGGCAGTCACGTCAAGCCCTAGCACCTATATGATTGCCCCAACTCTATTGCCATTATGGCAAACCCCAACCCTTTTTATCATTTAGGTGCTAGAAGGCGGTGACTGAGGGTCTTCATGTCCGGGAAACTCTTGGTTTGAAAATTTTGAATTCCACAAAACTTCTCTCCACGTCAAAATCTGTTCGCATGCGATATAACGTTATTAACCGTCTTTCTCGATCGCGTCTGAACGTGAATTTTTTTTAAAGTTATTTTTCGAACATTTCAAAAATTCTCCGCTTTTACCAACGATTTTCATTTCAAATAAGGATTTACTCTGAAGAAGGTCGAATTTTCTTTGTGTGCGGAACATTTCTACATTTTTTCTATTATTATTATTATTATTTCATTTCATTGGGTTATTTAAAAATAATAATAGTTTGAATAATGTACACATGGATAAACTCCTGACCGAAACACGTGTAAGTAATATTGATTAAAATATCCTATTTTATCAATTCTATACTTCCTTTCCTTTATTCATTTTTTCAACATATATATATATATATATATATATATATATATATAGGGACTTAATTGCAGATTAACCGTTCTGGCGACTAGCTAACCCTCGCGTTTGTTTACAAAACGTTTGAGGACTCTAGTGAATTCATTTCCGCTTAGAAATGTAGCGATTAATTATTCTCCTATATTTGACAGCTGCCTCTGGTCGTACGGGTTAAAGGTTTGGCGAACGAAAGTTCATTCGGGTCTCGAACCCCGCCAGTGGTAGCTGTTACGGTATAGTCACACTGATGAAAGGTGAAACCTTGAAACACGTGTCTGTGCATTACGTATTATAATATATTATATATATATATATATATTATATATATATATAAATCAAACCTGTTAAAATCATCTTTAAAAAACTCACCTTGTGTCACATCCTACACGTATTCTAATGATTTGATGAATACATAAATATATGTGCCACTTTGCCAGACTTGAATCAGGTCTTCAAATACCGTGTCTAAGACGAGTATTGTATGCCTATTGTTTGGAATTGGTAATTACATAAATATATGTGCCACTTTGCCAGACTTGAATCAGTTATTTAAATACCGTGTCTAAGACGAGTATTGTATGCCTATTGTTTGGAATTGGTAAATACATAAATATATGTGCCACTTTGCCAGACTTGAATCAGGTCTGCAAATACCGTGTCTAAGACGAGTATTGTATTCCTATTGTTTGGAATTGGTAAATACATAAATATATGTGCCACTTTGCCAGACTTGAATCAGGTCTGCAAATACCGTGTCTAAAACGAGTATTGCATTCCTATTGTTTGGAATTGGTAAATACATAAATATATGTGCCACTTTGCCAGACTTGAATCAGGTCTTCAAATACCGTGTCTAAGACGAGTATTGTATTCCTATTGTTTGGAATTGGTAAATACATAAATATGTGCCACTTTGCCAGACTTGAATCAGGTCTTCAACTACCGTGTCTAAGACGAGTATTGTATTCCTATTGTTTGGAATTGGTAAATACATAAATATATGTGCCACTTTCAGACTTGAATCAGGTCTTCAACTAACGTGTCTAAGACGAGTATTGTATGTCTATTGTTTATTTCTCATAATAATCTTGAACATATTTAGTAGATGATGTGTCTATGGTTTGTGATAATATCTCCCCAAGGACATGAGACGAGACGCCATTTAGCGTGATAGTTTGGCTGTAGTATAGAACCACAAAGAATTACCTTGTTATCCATTGTTCATGTAATCTACTAATATTGTTCGCCTTACAATAGATATAACTTGATTTATTCAAATGTCTAATGAAGTTTATGTCCTCCATATTTTCTCTAACAAATATCTGTTACATCGATATGAGACGCGTTTGTGCAAAAGTTTGAACGCTCTCTATTCAATGACTATTTCTACTGTGTCGAGAAGAAAAGAAAAACCAAAATGGCCGCCGAAATAACGCATGCGCAATACAGCAAATTCTTTCAAATTTGACAAAAAAAAAGATGATTGATAAATCATTGTAGCCGTTAGAAACAGATTGTTTGGTTTAAGAGCGTATCAATATGTGTGGGTTATTTAATGCAAAATCTTGTGGGGTTTTTTTTTCATATTATTCGTTTAAAAAATAATTTCCGGTAATTTCATTTTTTTATTAAAATAGACTCGTCAACTCGATTTCAAATCCTGGACGAAGCCATAGTTCACCTATCGCTAATACCATTAAGAAAGGTATGAATCCAACTATTCTCCCTCCAGCTATGGGTAAATAGTATGATAGACTGTGCTCTTTAACCTTGTTTGATCTGAATTCAAACCTTTTAAAATCTCCGCTTGGGGTGGTCAGTACTAGAATAGTCTCAGTCCTACATAGTGATCTATTTCAATTTTTTTTTAATTGTTTATAAATACTAGTGGTTTACCCTCACCCATCACTTTCTAGCACCTAGAAAAATAAAATAAAAAAGAGGTGGGTGTTTGACATGAAAGAAATTTAATGAATACGGTTGGAACAATCGTATAGATGCTAGAGCTTGAGGTGACCGTCCGATTGATCGAATGAGACCTCTCCAACCGCCCTTCTAGCCCAAGTGGGTGTCTAAGTGAAGTGTTGCATGTCACAGGACCAATTAGTACCCGGGTTATATATATTTACCAACCCCTCCGCGCAAGCAAGATGTGACATAAGGTCAAGTTCTTAAGCGAAGTTCAATAGGTTTGAATTCTGAGTTTTCCTTCTCCTAGACCGGTTGCCTAACCAAGGTTAAAGAGCTCAGTGGGCCCTACTATTTATCCATAGCTGGAGGGAGAGTAGGATTCATACCTTTCCCAATGGTATTAGCGCTAAGTGAAATGCAATTACCACATCCAGGATGTGAACTCGGGGCCATTTCCCATGACTTTAACCATTACACTCGTGCTGACCAATCTGGTTTGCTTAATTTCCCTATCATCAACACGGTTAGTTTTGGGCATAATTCGATTCGTTTTAATGCAATTAATTCTTGGAATACTGTTCAGTCGTTATTTTTTGATAAAGAAAAGATGAAGCTTGTTTCAGTAAATTATTTCGTCCTTAAAACACTTTTGAAAAATCATTTTATTGCCTCTTATAAACAACAGATTTGCATTTAGATTCTCACACGGCTAATTTGTCTCATGATATATATGTATATGTTTACGTTGTGTGTTTCATGTATCGTTTCCTGTGAGCATCCAAGGGTGGTCATGTCCATGGGATTAGCTTCACGCTATTAGGCATGGCCTCCCTTCAATAGTAGTTTAAACCAATAAAGTTTTTCTTTTACTTGTATTTTTTTTAATAATTTGTACTACTATTGATTAATAAATTTCTTATTTCTTTCTTATTTCTTACACCACGCACTTGCCCGGGTTATAGACCGCTCAGCCACCACAATCCAGTCTTCAATGATTATGGATAACCAAATTTCGTATAAAATGTATTATAAGTGATTTTACTATAAAATACATTGCAATTGCGAAGATCCCTTAGCATGACGGTCATCGTCTTAGTAAATGATCATGGCAATCCAAGTGTTACTTCGCACTAATATAAAGGCAATAGGGTTAGTAAAGGCCAAAGTGGAGTGTTGCAACCACCAAGATTCCGTCCTTAAGCATCACCGGCCGCTGCTCAAGGCGAACGGGAGGCATCATTGGGTGATTTTACTGATGTATTCTATAGCCGCAGCCGACAGGGCGGACAGCTGCTCAAGTAACATGACACCCTCCATTCCAATAAGGAGATAGCCCAACGCACTTAGTACCCGGATCTCGGACTGCTCTGCCACCTCGATCCTGTCCGCAGGCATTACGAGTCACTCACTTGTTGTTATATACTGGTCTTTTCACCGTACCAAATCTATATAACGTTGTATACCCTTCTTATTTCTTACTCTGGTCGTCTATTCTTCTGGCCGGCTTTGGTTCTATCTTCTAACATCTTGCGTCTGGCCTCTTCTAAAGGTCTGGCCTTCTATTGAGGATTCCGGGTCTGGTTTCTGTTAGGGATCACTCCTTATCAGAAGCCCTGTGTCATTGTTAGTTTTTAGGTAATGAACACAAGACTTCGATTTACGTTGATGTTACTTTATTTGTAAATCCCCAAACCAGACAATCTGCGCAGATGACAGGATGCGCATAGAAACCACAGACACGCGTATATAAAGATATGACCCGTCTTTATTTTCGTCGGTGTGTGGGTGGTGAGGGTTGATGAGTCACGACTCACGATCAGGAGGATGTGAGTTCAACCACCCAAATCGTCTATTACACCCCCCCCCTGATCTCATTTTACACGCTAGACAGAGTCGTGTACGCTTTGAACCACTACATGCGGGATTTCTCACGCCACCTTGATTTATTGAGGACGATTTGAGATCGACTAATACATGAGAAGCTCTGGTAACTCAAATAAAACAAAGATTTCATTTGTGTTAAAAGATGTTTCTTTTAAATTGAAAATGGAAACATAAATAAATGTTTCAGTTTTATTTGTTTTTCCCTTAAAAATTTAATTCACTTCAGCCATAACATTAAATAAATTTAAAATTGGACTACGATTCTCAGCAATATTACTTTGCAAACACAGAACAGTCAGCAGACGAATTCTTCAGGAGATTGTCGAATTTTCGGGTTGAAAGAAAAGAAAGAGAGAAACAGAGAATGAATGAAAGAAAGAAAGAAGGAATGAATGAGAAAAAGAAAGAAAGGAAGAAAAAAGAAAGAAAGAGAGACAGAAAGAATGAATGAAAGAAAGAGAGAAACAGAAAGAAAGAGAGAAAGAAAGAATGAATAAATAAAAAAAGAGAGAAAGAGAGAAAGAAAGTAAGAAGGAAAGAGAGAAAGAAAGAATGAATGTATGAAAGAGAGGAACAAAGATTTTCGAAAGAAAAGAAAGAGAGAAACAGAGAATGAATGAAAGAAAGAAAGAAAGAATGAATTAGTGAATAAGAGAAAGAAAGAAAGAAAGAAAGAAGAAAGAAAAAAGAAAGAAAGAATGAATGGATGAAAGAAAGAGAGAAAGAGAGAAAGAATGAATGAAAAAGAGAAAGAGAGACAGAAAAGAAAGAGAGAAAGAATTAATGAATGAAAGAAAGAAAGAAAGAAAGAAAGAATGAATGAATGAGTGAATAAGAGAAAGAAAGAAAGAAAGAAAAAAAGAAAGAAAAAAGAAAAAGAATGAATGGATGAAAGAAATAGAGAAAGAGAGAAAGAATGAATGAAAAAGAGAAAGAGAGACAGAAAAGAAAGAGAGAAAGAATTAATGAAAGAAAGAAAGAAAGAAAGAATGAATGAATGAATGAGTGAATAAGAGAAAGAAAGAAAGAAAGAAAAAAAGAAAGAAAGAAAAAGAAAGAAAGAATGAATGGATGAAAGAAAGAGAGAAAGAGAGAAAGAATGAATGAAAAAGAGAAAGAGAGACAGAAAAGAAAGAGACAAAGAATTAATGAATGAAAGAAAGAAAGAAAGAAAGAAAGAAAAATAGAGAAAGAAAGAAAGAAAGAATGAAAGAAAGAAAGAAAGAAAGAAAGAAAGAAAGAAAGAAAGAATAAGTTCAAAAATAAGATTTTGAATCTTAGAAAAATAAAAGTTGAAAAAAGAAAAAAAAAGGAAAAGCCAAGATTTATGTGAATTTTGATTTGTTGTTCAACGATGTAAAGATAAAAAAAAACACTGAAAGAATAAAGACCATCAATCACAAAAGGTTTTAAGGGTTCTGTCTGATTAGATTGTTGTTTAGAATAGAGATTCACAACTCTTGTATCTTTCTCTCAATGTGGTCATATATATATATATATATATATATATATATATTCATATATACATATCTATACACATATATATTCAAATATACATATCTATACACATATATATACATTAAAGATATATATATATATATATTCATATATAAAGTAAAGTAAAGTCGTCTGGGCGGCCAAATGTCGGTATCTGCCAGACAGCGAGGGAGCCTATCCCCTTTTCAATAGCGTTAGACCAAGGAGATTATTTTAGCGTCTGACGTGGAGCGCCACACCTACCATCAGCTCCTCACTTTACCGCACAGATCCTATTGTTACTCATTTGCTGAGTTGGCGAGGGCCGGTATCGAACCAAGAACCTTGTGATTCCTAGCCGAACACTCTACCGACTGAGCTAAACCGTATATATATATATATATACACACACAAAAACAGTAAAGTCGGCGGGGCGGCTTACAGTCGGTATCAGCCAGACAGTGAGGGAGTCTGCCCCTTTTTCAATAACGTTAGACCAAGGAGATTTTTTGGCGTATGAGGTGCAGCAACATCTACCATTAGCTCCTCACTTTACCGCACAGATTCCTATGCTACTCATACGCTAAGATGACGAGGGCCGGTATCGAACCAGGAACGTTGTGGTACCTAGTCGAATGCTCTACCGTATATATACATATATATACATATACGTACGCATACACACACACACACACATATATATATATATATATATATATATATATATATATACTGATATTAAATATATATATATATATTATATATATTATATATACATATATATATATACATATATATACATATATACATACATATATTATATATATACATATATATATATATACATATAATATATATACATATATGTACATATATGTATATATATATATATATATATATATACATTTATATACTGATGTTAGAAATATATATATACATATATACATATATATATATATACATATATATATATATATATATTATAATATATATATATATATATATATATATATATATATATATATATATATATATATATATATACGCATATATATATATATATATATATACGCATATATATATATATATATATATATATATACGCATATATATATATATACGCATATATATATATATATACGCATATATATATATATATATATATATACGCATATATATATATATATACGCATATATATATATATATATATATATATATATATATATATATATATATATATATATATATATACTGATGTTAGAATTCAGAAGATAAGATACAATAACAAATATTAGGATACCATAAAAAATATATCGTTTCAATGTCGGATTAAATGTCCAAAACTCCTTTTTTTTAACGTAAACATATTTTTTCATGAATTTCTTCAATTTCTTTCATAAACACAATAGTCTGAATCTGAAGAACAAGAGATTTACGTACAAAAGTCACCTTCAGTATTGAAGACATTATCGAACAGGAATGGAACTCCAAAAGTCACCTTATATTTCTTATAGTTTTATTATTCAAAATTTTATTCTATATTTGCTTCCTTGTCAGTGAAATAAGACTGTGACCTCAGTAGATCATTCATTCTTAACTCTGACCTTTAAGGTCACCGACTGTAAGCTAAAAGTTTGGAAATAGTAGTACATCTTCTTTGGGTCAACAAACACGAGGATATATATCTATGGCTATATAAAACTGTAAAAAAAAGAAAAAGACACCGTATCAGTCAAATAGTGAATAACCAGTAGAGTCAGTACATTATTATGACTATAAATTTGCCATAATCTATTTGCTCTAATGAGGCCTTATGCCAGACTTGTTTAATTGATTAAATGACCTTTCATGAGTCTTGAAATGATTTATTTGTAAAATTACATTTTTTTCATGAATTTTCTTCTTTATTTTTGAAATTTTCTTTTCGAAATTTTCAAACACTTTTGAAATTTTTTGTGATTTCTGTGATTTTTTGTGATTTTTTGTGATTAATTTTTTTAGAAAATTTAAGAATTTAAAATTAGAATTTTAAAATTTTTAAAAATTTACAAATTTTAGAAAATTTTAGAAAATTTAATTCTTTTTAAATTTTTCTAATATAATTTTTAATTTAACTTTTTTTAATAATTGTTTTGAGAATTTTTTTAGATTTATTTTTTGATTTCTGTGATTTTGGGGATTTTTTTGAAATTTTTGAAATTTTTTTATTTTGAAATAATAAAATAATTTAGAATGATTAAAACGGATTTAAAGGAGTTAAAATTATTGAATTATTTGTTAGAATAATTAAAATTAATAAAAACCATTTAAGATGATTAAAAGTGATTAAAATTGTCGAAAATTATTTTAAATGATTTAAAATCATCAAATTGAGTATAATTGATTTTTAGTGATTAAAAATTATTAAAAAGTATTAAAAATAATTATAGATGATTTAAAATGATTTCAAATGTTTAAAGTAAGTAAAGAATTAATTAAATTAAATTAATTAATTAGTGAGAAACAAGTGAAATCCTCCGTCGGCGGGGCTTAGCATATGCTGACTGTATCCTCAGTTGTGGGTATTTATCCAACCCTTTTCGCAACGGGTAAGAAGTGACATAAGGTTGCAAATATGGGGCACCCAGCGAGAATCGAACTCGCTATTCAATAGTAATTGATCTACGAGGCTAATTCGCTAACCGTTACATCACATCAGGACGCTCCCCTGTAGAGTGTTATGACCCCCAAACAAAGGTGCCGTGTGTTAGACCAAGGATATTGTTTTGGCGTCTGAGGCGGAGTGTCACACCTACCATCAGCTCCCCACTTTATCGCACAGATCCCTGATGTAGTTTATGTTAAACTACATCAGGGATCTGTGCAATAAAGTGGGGAGCTGATGGTAAGTGTGACTCCGCCTCAGACGCCAAAACAATATCCGGTTTAACATTAGTGAAAATGGGATAGACTCCATTGCTGTCTGGCTTAAGCCACCCCAACCACTTACTTACAAAAAAACTCGAAAGAACTCTGCACAAAATGAAAATATGGAATTGCAATGAACGCGATTCCCTAACCCTAAAAAGTATAGTCGTCGGGGTGTCTTAAAGTCGGTATCAGCCAATCAGCAAGGGAGTCTATCCCCTTTTCACCAGCGCTAGATCAAGGAGATTGTTTTTGCGTCTGAGGTGGAATGCCACACCAACCATCTGCTTTACAGATCCCTGTGCTACTCATACGCTGAGTTGGCGAGTGCCGGTATCGAACTAGGAACCTTGTGGTTTCTAGCCGAACGCTCTACTCAATGAGCTAACCCGGCTCATAAAATAGCCCTAGATGGATTAATATGCTGGTAAAATCAATCAAAAAGTGAAAGTAAGTTAAAGTTGTATTGATTATTTACTCCCGTGGCCTTGTGCCAGTCAGTGTTTAGAAACCGGATGTTCATACATGTGGCCTTCCCACAATACAATAGTCAACAGGGTTGACTTACAAATCGGTTGGTGCCATTCAATTAGCCAAGTAATTTAAACCTGTCCAAAACAGACATTTCTTTAGGTGGACATTGACGAAGACGACGACGACGGCGGCAAGAAAATTGAAAAGCATTTTTAAACTAGAAGGCGAAAAACGCCATTGATATCTCAAAGAACATGTACGACTTTGTCCAGTATTACAAAGACAAGGACAGATATTGGCTGGCCCAAGTGATCGCCAAGGTGATCACTAATACCACAGAAAAGATCTCGATTCTCTGTCTTTAACGGTCAAATATGAACGGGAGACGTCTGCAAGAAGGACACGAAGACCTGCCACATCAACAACAACACTTGGGAGGTTGGTGAAGAAAATCGTAGCCTGGCACCTGCTTGTCAAACAAGGGCCGAAAAATAATGAAAAAGAGAGGAAAAAAGCCGCCACTGAAAAGAGAGCCAGAAGGAAGGAGATACAACAGCAACTCCAGCAAGCATCACTGTTTGTTTGCAGACACTGCACCAGAGATTGCCATTCGAAAATTGGTCTGTTCATTCACTCACGCAGATGCGGATAAAAAAATTTGTGACACTACGCCATCGTCTTTAGCAGACGGGAGGATACCAACATAAATAGGAGAGTCATCTGTTTAAAACTCTTTTACAGGATTGCCCTTAAATATTCAGGTCGCAATGCCACCTACCGGCAAACCGTAGCAGCAAGGGAAGATAATCCTACAGACACATTGAAGATTTTCTCTGGTGATGGCTGAGGGTCTTCATGTCATGCGTATGACGTTAACATCTATCTGATGGTGGAGTTCCAATTCTGGAGCTCAGAGGAATGTGGAGTACCCCTTCATTACCATTACTCCCAGCTCGACTCTGACCTGGAGTGGTCGTAACTGTTAAGTTCACATCTATGGGTTAAATAGAATAAAATGAATTCTAAAAAATGTGTTTAAAAAAATTGAGTTTTAAAAAAAATGACAACTATCGAGAATGAATAAAACAAAACGTCTTCGGCATAAAATGACCCAACAAGGGTTGACATGCCATAAAATCCAACCAACCATTTAAACAAATAAAATTTTTACTGTAAAAAATAGACAATTTTTTTGAAATATATTTTTTAATAATCTTTATTTAGTATATCGCCATATTTTTTTGGGGTCGAAAAACTGTATTGGAAATTTAGCGTCCTCCCCCTTTTAAACGGGACACATGATTGATGTATATATTTTTTATGAGCAATTAGATAATATTGAAATGGTAAAAAAAAATCTTAAATTAATTCATTTTGTATTTTCATTTTATTTTCCGATTTTTCCGTATATATTTACCTACCGAGAGATTTCTTATAAANTTATAAAAATATTGATTTTTCTCCCGTTGGAAC
Organism: Doryteuthis pealeii; assembly: GCA_023376005.1. Taxonomy (NCBI): domain Eukaryota; kingdom Metazoa; phylum Mollusca; class Cephalopoda; order Myopsida; family Loliginidae; genus Doryteuthis; species Doryteuthis pealeii. Next base: position 17,133,538 of record CM042182.1, read on the forward strand.
CAGAACAACACTTTCCCTCTCTCTCTCTCTCTCTCTCTCTCTCTCTATATATATATATATAATATTATAATATATATATACTATATATATATATATAACTCAAACTTTAAATATATATAGCTAGCTTGCAATTTCAAAATCGATCAAAAAGCGTAACCCACTTTTTTTTTCAAAATTAAAGAACGCAATAAAAGGAAATCAATTTTAACTCGGTGCGCTCAGTGCATTGTAAGATGCAAATTTCAAAACCCAAACATTCAGTGCGTATCAGTCAGATGTTTAAAAAAAAGAATACAATTAAACAAGAAAAGTGGAGCAATTAATGATTATAATGCTTTTAGTTTTGACTGTAAAAGTTGAATAGACGAATTTTGAATTGAAGAGATGAGTATTTTTTCAAGAGGCATTAAAGAATATTAACAGTTCTTTTTCTCTCGAAAACTTCCTTTATCAACTGGGAAATTAGTATTGACAAAAAACGGCCATGATTGCCTTTCGGACTGTCCAGATAATTTTGAAAAAGAAAATAAGAACTGAGAGAGAGAGAGGAGAGAGAGAAGAGAGAGAGAGAGAAGAGAGACGAGAGAGGAGAGAGAGAGAAGGCAGACAGACAGAGATAGATAGCTCACACTTAATTGGGTCGACCCACTCCCAAAGAGTAAAATAATGCTAAGGTTTGTGTTGTGGTGTGTGTGTGTGTGTGTGGTGTGTGAGAGAGAGAGAGAGAGAGAAGGAGAGAGAGAGAGAGAAGAAAAGGGAGAGGGTGGGTAGAGTGAGAGTGAGAGACAACAGACAAGAGGGAGAGACAGACAGACAGACAGAGAGGAGAGAGAGAGGAGAGAGAGAGAGAGAGAGAGAGAGAGAGAGAAGGAGAGACAGACATACAGAGGGAGAGAGAGACAGACTGACAGAGAGAGACAGACAAGACAGAGAGGAGAGAGAGAGAGAGAGAAAGAAAGAGACAGGCAGATAGGAGAAGAGAGAGAGAGAGGGAGGAGAGGGAGAGAGAGAAAGAAAGAAAGAGAAGAGAGAGAGGAGGGGAGACTGACAGACAGAGGGAGATGGAGTTGGAGAGGGAGACAGACATACAGACAAATAGAAAAGAGAGAGATAAGAGTAGCGTGGGGAAAGCGAGAGCCCACAAATCCGTTGATTAAACTCTTCTACTCTTATTTTCGCTTGTTGTTGAGATTTTTTCAGATTAACATATTTACTAAAGCTTAGCTTAGATGTGGCACTAAATGGCCAGATTATGTAAGCGCCCAGTGAGAATTCGAACTCACTAACAATGGTCTGCTTAATCTAGCCTTGTTAAACCATTACACACACACAAGGTCCCATTTTTTTCAAGTTAATATAATGGTAGTGTGAAGATCCCCGCTCCTACTTATAGACTAGCGAGATCCATGTGATCTATTTCCTTGGCCCAATCCACTGTCTAGTACTGCGAGGCTGATACAATACTTAACCGAACCCTACCTGGTACAGTTAATCTACTGTAACATTCCATGGACGATACGGACACGGATTTAAATCAATACACAATAACGCAGGATAGGACTTTATACGCTACCAAAGATCCACGCACAAGGGATGCCACAACATTATGACTTTCTGTTTAAGGCCCTTTTCAACTGTCCCAAGGATGGCATTTAAAAACTTACATTGGTCAATATTGAACCTTACCTCTAAGATTGATATCATTGATAACGTGTTATAACTCGAAAGCATGTCCATTGCGCCATGTGTCCAACGGATACTACAGAGTAAGCGTTTTGGAACCTAAAATACTCTTCTTTATCTATAGATTTAGAATTGGTATAGTTAGTATGTATTACTTTTTTTACCTTATTCATATTGCATTTATTTACATATTTCAAAAAAATTGTCAGTGCGACATTGGGGTAAAACAACACACACAACATCACACACACACCACACCACACACACACACAATTATAAAATATATTATATATATTATATCTATATGGTTAGCGGAGGTTGATTTAGAAAGGCTATCGCAACAATTAATAAACGGTAACAATGCGTGTGTGTGTCTAACCTGTATTTATTTCTTGAATTTTCGAGATTAAAATCTCTTTTTCAAAAGATCACTGGAACTGAAGTAGTCTTATTATGCATTTCTATTTAATGATTTTTTTTTTGAAAATGATGTATTATTTATATAACGGTATTTCGTGTTGCATGTTTACGTGACATGCGGGTTTTTTTTGTTTGTACGTGTGCGTATGTTGTCAGCACGTGTCCATAAAAATGCGTGTTGCTGTGACGTTATGACTGTATCCCTAGCCGCGCGGGAGTGCACCTGTGTATGTGCGTATGAAGAGCGTATTGTGTTTTGGTTGCTTCAAGCAAATGATAAAACTCCTCTATATAATATATATATATATATATAATATATACGAAAGCTCCCATTCAGAGGGTTTTAAATGTCAATCTGAGGACAGAAGCAGAGGATTTGAAAACAGTTAGAAGAGTTCAATGAGGATTACAACGTACGGCAGCTCAGAAATCTTCATTCTGATTGTTCTGATAATAAATTAACTTCGTGTGTATGATAGATTCGTAGAAATAATTGCACTAACAGGGCCGGTTAGCTTGTTCGAGTGTTCGCTGGGAAGCAACAAGGTTTCCTGATTCTGATACCGACCCTCGCCAACTAAGCTTATGAGTAGCACAGGGATCTGTGCGGTGATGTTAAGGAGCTGATTTTAGGTGTGGCGCACAGCCTCAGACGATAAAAAACACTGCTTTGTCTAGCGCTAGTGAAAAGGGAAGACTCCCTCGATACCGACTTTAAAGGCCGCCCCGACGACGACGACTTCATGTGTATAAGTAAATTAGATGAAATAACTTCATATTGTATTAATAAACCAGCGGTTGACACTCAGCTTCTATAAATTTATATGGAGTGTTCGGTGTGTTGTCAAAGAGCGATTTGGAAAAGAATACGGCAGGACATCATATAGGAAAAGAAGGTCCGCAAAATGGATTATGTTTTTAGAAAAAAAAATAATAAATAAAATAATAAAATAATAATTAATAAAATAAGATAATAATAAATAAAATAATTATAGATAAAATAATAAAATAATAATTAATGAATAATAAATGAAATAATAAAAATAATAATTAATAAATAAAAATAATAAATTTTTTTTCTAAAAACATAATATATTTTGCGGACCTTCTTTTTTATAAAATATATATATATATACATTTTTGGTATAGGCAAATTTATATAATATATTTAAGGCTATCATGTATAACGATCTACACAATGATAATGATTGGGAGACAAAAAGGAGGAATATATATATATATTGGTTAGGAGGGTGATTTAGAAGGCTTATCACAATGTAGGTGTAAAGAAAAAAATACGGTAACAATGGTGTTGTGTGTAATATCTCTTTTTCAAAAGATCACTGGAACTAAAGCAGTCTAGTTATGGCATTTCTTTAAAATATATATATATATATATATATATTATATATATATAATATATATATATATTATATGTGTGTATACATATATATATATTTAAATTCGGTTAAGCTCTTTGATTAATGTTTGAAATTTGCAAGCTAGCTATATACATTTGGAGTTTGTGGGCATATATATATTTAATATATGCCTACGTATGTTCGTAAGTGCACGTATGTATTTTTTTTTAAAAATGGCATCTATCATAAAACAAAACAAATACCTCAAATTTAAATCTGTTTGAAATTGCAAGCTATATATATATATATATATATATATATATATATATATATATATATATATATATATATTACAGTTAATTGCGGGAGTTTATCTTGTAATTATGACCGTTGAAAAATGTTTCGCAGTTAATGAACGCTGTTACGTCATTTTTAAAAGTTGAATGACAAACGTGATGTTGATATATCGTAAATGTAGTTGTTAATATGGAATATTTAGAAACATAACATAAAAATCTTCTTTTTTTTTCAAAAAATCAAACTTAAACATTTTCAAAAATTCTCTTTTAAAATTCTTTTTTTCCTTTATTTTTTCTATTTTTTTCTTTTAGCTGGAATTGTCATAATTTCCACTTCTGTTTATGAATGCATTTAGCAAAAAATTCTGTTCTTTGCTTCAAAAGTTCTCTGGTGTTGGTATAGCACGCTATTATTTATATATTTATATATATTTATATAATCAATAATATTTTTTATCGATAAATCATTCCATTTATACACACACACACACACACACACATAAGTAAGGGTCTAAGTTGAGTGTTGCAGATCATAGACTGCTCATCCACCTGGGTTCAATCCTTAAGCATCAGAGGTTGCCCCCCGCCCAGGTGGCCCCATTGTGGGTGTCTTACCCCTCTGCAGAAGTACAGTTGGTGCATTCTAAAGCTCTAGACGATACTCACTTAAAAAGCATGATATTCACTCCCCTGAGATGTTTCTATTGTTTTACGACAGACGATTTTTTTAATACACCCATTTTTGTATAGTTCTACAAAATTTTATTAAAATTGAATTATTGTTACAAAAGTAGACAATATATTTTTGTGTGTGAAAAAAGTGTTACAGTGTGCATGTGGTAATCCTTAACTTTTTCCTCGTAAATTCATACCATAAAATAAACTGAACCCTCATTTTATGTCCGTGTTTTTGCAATAAATTTTTCTTTTTCTTGCACCCGTTATTTTACAATACTAAATATATTTTCTTTATTTGTTAAAGAATAAAGAAAATATATCGTTTTATAGGAATCATATTGAACATTTCTATTTGAGAACTTCCCAATAAAGACCCAATTTTATGTCCGTGTTTTTTTACAATACTAAAACTAAGTATTGTAAAAAAACACGGACATAAAATGAGGGTTTAGTTTATTTTATGGTAGGAATTTACGAGGAAATAGTTAGGGATTACGGTGCTTGCTACTATTCTGATCGTTCTGATAAGGAACTGCCAAACTGTTTGCTGATATCCATGCCATGATTGAAAACGATTCCAGCAAGTCAATCAGTTCCATAGCCATAGACATGAGAGTGTCTGAGTTTCTTATCAGACAACTAGTGCATGAAAGCTTTAGGGATTTCACATTTAAGAAGAAAAAGGGAAAATTTATTACAGGTCATCAAGGAATTAGCAAAGCTTTTCAACAATTCAAGCATCACCTCCATCTTTTGCTTTTTCTCTAATGAAAAAGAATATTACTTAAATGTTCTATAGATCTCTGATTTGTATAAATTTTCTTGTACATACAATATCATATATATGTTGATTTATCAATTAATGAATTTTATAATGCATCAGTTATTTTATTTCAAAAATTTAATTAGGTATTTCTGCTATGATAAATTGATATATAAAATTAATTTAAAATATGAGCAGCATCATTTTAAGTTTAAAATGTCATATTATTAGATTCTAAAAATATATTTTTTAATAACTACTTTACTTTAGTATCAATCGCCCATATTTTTGGGGTCGAAAACTGTATTGGAAATTTAGCGTCCTCCCCTTTTAAACGGAACAAATATTGATGTATATATTTTTATGAGCCAATTAGATAATTATTGAAATGGGTAAAAAAAAAATCTCCAAAAATTAATTTTCATTTTGTATTTTCATTTTATTTTCCGATTTTCCGTATATATTTACTACCCGAGCAGATTCTTTAAAAAAAATGTTTATTATATATGATATCAGTTTTATCTCAACAAGATTCTTGATAGAGCTTATGGTTGTGTGATAAACTGAATCTGGTAAATATACATATATATATATTTACCAACCCCTCCGCACGAGCAGGATGTGTCACAGGGTCAATTTCTTAAGCGGAGTTTAACAGGTTTTGAATTCAGAGTTTTCCTTCTCCTAGACCAGTTGCGTAACCAAGGTTAGAGAGCACAGTCTGCCCTACTATTTACCCATAGCTGGAGGGAGAGTAGAATTCATACCTTTCCCAAGGGTATTAGCGCTAAGTGAAATGCAATGACCACGTCCAGGATTTGAACTCGGGGCGACGAGTCCATTTCCTATGACTTTAACCATTACACCACGCACTTCTATGTCAGTATATATATTTACCAACCCCTCCGCACGAGCAGGATGTGACACAAGGTCAATTTCCTAAGCGGAGTTTAACAGGTTTTGAATTCAGAGTTTTCCTTCTCCTAGACCGGTCGCCTAACCAAGGTTAAAGAGCCCAGTCTGCCCTACTATTTACCATAGTTGTAGGGAGAGTAGGATTCATACATTTCCCAAGGGTATTAGCGCTAAGTGAAATGCAATGACCACGTCCAGGATTTGAACTCGGGCGACGAGTCCATTTCCTATGACTTAACCATTACACCACGCACTTCTATGTCATATATATATTTACCAACCCCTCCGCACAAGCAGGATGTGACACAAGTCAATTTCCTAAGCGGAGTTTAACAGGTTTTGAATTCAGAGTTTTCCTTCTCCTAGACCGGTCGCCTAACCAAGGTTAAAGAGCCCAGTCTGCCCTACTATTTACCCATAGTTGTAGGGAGAGTAGGATTCATACATTTCCCAAGGGTATTAGCGCTAAGTGAAATGCAATGACCATGTCCAGGATTTGAACTCGGGGCGACAAGTCCATTTCCATTACACACCACGCACTTCTATGCCAGTATAAGATTATGAAACGATTGTTGAGAGATACCGATAATGATGAAAAGCAAACACCCAGCTATTCAATGCCTAAACCATTTTATAGAATTTATTGTGATGCTATTTATTATCTTTTTCCTAAGTGTATTTTATCAAGCCCTAGCACCTATATGATTGTCCTGACCGTATTCTTCAAATCGCTCTTATGACACACACCGAACACTCCATATTAAATTTACTAGAAGCTGAGTGTCAACCGCTGGTTTATTAATACATATGAAGTTATTTCATCTAATTTACTTATACACATGAAGTCGTCGTCGTCGGGGCGGCCTAAAGTCGGTATCGAGGGAGTCTTCCCCTTTTCACTAGCGCTAGACAAAGCAGATTGTTTTTATCGTCTGAGGCTGTGCGCCACACCTAAAATCAGCTCCTTACATCACCGCACAGATCCCTGTGCTACTCATAAGCTTAGTTGGCGAGGGTCGGTATCAAATCAGGAACCTTGTGCTTCCAGCCGAACACTCGAACAAGCTAAACCGGCCCTGTTAGTGCAAATTATTTCTACGAATCTATCAATACACACGAAGTTAATTTATTATCAGAACAATCAGAATGAGATTTCTGAGCTGCCGTACGTTCGTAATCCTCATTGAACTCTTCTAACTGTTTTCAAATCCTCTGCTCTGTCCTCAGATTGACATTAAAACCCTCTGAAATGGGAGCTTTCGTATATATATATATATATATATATATATAAGAGAGTTTTATCATTTGCTTGAAGCAACCAAACACAAATACGCTCTTTCATACGCACATACACAGGTGCACTCCCGCGCTAGGATACAGTCATAACGTCACAGCCAACACGCATTTTTATGGACACGTGCATGACAACATACGCACACGTACAAACAAAAAAAACCCGCATTCACGTAAACATGCAACACGAAAATACCGTTATATAAATAATACCATCATTTTCAACAAAAAAAATCATTTAAATAGAAATGCCATAACTAGACTACTTCAGTTCCAGTGATCTTTTGAAAAAGAGATTTTATCTCGAAAATTCAAGAATAAAATACAGGTTAACACACAACACCATTGTTACCGTATTATTTTTTGCGATAGCCTTCTAAATCAACCTCCTAACCATATATATATATATATATATATATATATATATGTGTGTGTGTGTGTGTGTGTGTGTGTGTGTGTTGTGTGTGTGTGTTTACCAATCCCTCCACACGAGCAGGATGCGACACAATGTCGATTTCTTAAGCGGGGTTTAACAGGTTTATATTCAGAGTTTTCCTTCTCCTATACTGGTTACCTAACCAAAGTTCAAGTACGAGTACGCCCTACTATTTACTCATACTTGGAGGTAGAATACTTTAATTTATACCTCTCCAAGGGGTATTAACTCTCTGTGAAATGCAAACAGCCTCGTCCAGGATTTGAACTCGTCTCGCCGTGTCCATTTAATAAGATGGTAATCATTACACCACGTTCTACAGGAGAAGATATAAATACATCCCTCTGACAAATCTTGGGTCTTTATTGGAAAGTTCTCAAATAGAAATGTTCAATATGACTCGTATAAAACGATATATTTTTGGCTTTCAGAAGGGACCCCATATGCGGCTATTTATAACTAATTCGGTTTGGGAAGCTTCCGTATATATATATATATATATATATATATATATATATATATATTATATAAGATAAAGTGCTTACCGGTGAAAATGGGCACGATCATTGAAGGTGCAAAAATTCAGGGTTAAGTCAGTGATATAACAAATACAAAGTGCACAATACGGAGTAGAGCAAATTTATTATAAAAAATGGATATAAAAGAAGCAACCCGAGTTTCACCATAAGGATCTTCAGGGTTAAATCCACTGAATTAATCGAGGTACCGATTAATTGCAGCCGATTGCACGTGTGTTCACTGAATAAGATGTTACGTTTGAAGCGTCTCATCCAACGTAACATCTTATTCAGTGAACACACGTGCAATCGGCTGCAATTAATCGGTACCTCGATTAATTCAGTGGATTTAACCCTGAAGATCCTTATGGTGAAACTCGAGTAGGTTTCTTTTATATCCATTTTTATAATATATATATATATATATGGTGTGTGTGTGTGTGTGTGTGTGTGTGTGTGTGTGTGTGTGTATTGTGACCTGATTTGATGCTATAAGAGGACTGTTTCCGTGCAATCATGTGATCAGATAGAAAAAGTCGCAAACGACGGATTTAAGTTTCAGTTGAAAGCAAACTGTTCGTTGTGAAGAAGTTAAAAAGAAAACTACTGCGAACATTTCGCTAGTTATTCAACAAGACTTTGTAAATATTTTGATAAAAGAGGAAATGTTCGACTATCATATTGATAAATGAATACAGCATGAAAAGGAATATTTTATAAAGCGAAGAAATAAAAGTGAAGGAGATTGAAAACATATTGTTCCGATGATTCGCCGAGAACAGAATCGTGTGGATATATTAATATCCCGCACACAAATAATATCGAATCTTTCAAAGGAGAAAGAGAGAAAAAAAAGAGAAAAAAAGACTGGAAGCAAAGAGTGGGAAAGAACTTTCTATTAAAAAAGAAGGAAGAAAAACATCATCATCATCATCATCATCATCATCATGTTACACCAGCAGCACGGATGTCCATGACAACCTCTCATTAACCGTTCCTATCACTCATTGTCCCTAGTAGCTCCTCCGCACAGCATCCAGTATCTGCACAGACCTGGTCTATGTAGATATTGCTGGACGAGCCGCACTAGTGCGCTGGTTTCCATTGGAGAACATCACTTATGAGTTCGTTCTTTCTTCTCCATCAGTGGGTACCTTGTCTTGTCCGGATGGTTTGTGTGGCCGGATAGCTGCTTCCTGGTGGGGTGTTGTTTTCACGATTTGTTCAAGATTGCATGCATTCTTGTACAGCTCTCATCTAGCCTATTCTCATGGGCCTCGTCAAGGTCCAAGTGGTACAGCCATACAGTAGCACTGATACCACTGATTTCCATTGGAGAGGAAAAAAAAAAAGAAAAAAGACTGAAGCAAAGAGTGAGAAATAACTTTTTCTTTTGTTTTATTAAAAAGGAAGGAAGAAAGCGCAAAAATGAAAAAGGGGAAAATGAATATTTGAATTTCCTCAAATCCGGAAATTTCCTGTGAAAGTTTTGTTTTTTCTAAAAGTGAACTTTTCAGATAAGTACAAATCCTTTGTGATTTATCACACCTATCTTTTATCTATGAACAAATTTGTTTCTTTTTTTTTCTTATTCTATGTCAATTTATTTCGGAAGTCTTATATATTTCTGTCTATTGTTTGTTATCACAGATGTGTGCGATTCGAACCTGGGAAAAATTCCTTTTGTTATTTGGATTAATTTCGTTATCTTGCTTTTTTACGTAGAATATATAATATAATATATATATATTATATATATATATATATATATATATATAGATAGATAGATAGATCGATAGATAGATAGATAGATTGAGATATATTGATATATATATATATATGTGTGTGTGTGTGTGTGTGTGTGTGTGTGTTGAATTAAACAAAAGACACATCTCCTGTTTAACAATTTTATTTGTGACTTTTTAATGCAGTACACACATTTTAAAATGCCTATAGCTCCTTTTCTATCAATTCTCTTCCTTTCAGCCTCCACATCCATTAATATAATTTGAAAAACTAGAACACAACACCCCTGATAAAATGGCACTTCGAAGTGCCGAAAGTACTCGGGACATGAACTTTGGTGGACTAATCCACAAATTCCACCCAAATATTAAAAATTTGATCAGAAAACTTGTTAAATAGATGTGTCTTTTGTTTAATTCAACATGCATGAATGAAAAATGCTGCACACACACACACACACACATATATATATATATATATATACTAGCAAATATATGCACCCTCCGGGTGCAAGTATTTAAGTTTTAATATAATGTTAAATTAGAAAGGCTAATGAAACTGAATAAGAATTCAGATAAAAATATTTGGAACAGAGGGGGTATAATCGGAAAATAGAACAACTTTGAAACTAACTGTTCCACCATTTTCCCTTACTCCCGTCTTTCAGTGGTAAATTTCCCTAATTTAACTATTTAGTTAAAATAGGAAGTAAAGAATAATATTACAGTTATTTCTTTATGTTAATAGATTTCTGTTAAGATTTATCCCCGAGATTTTTGCTCATATTTAATAAGATAAAACCAAACAATTAGAAATCAATAATACTAAGCATATATTTATTAAAATCAAATTTTTTAAGATCAATATGCAAATTAGCCTTCCCATTCACACTGTAAACCGCTATTTCGTTGAATATATAAATATAATTGCATGTTATTAGTATGTAGATATTGTTAACAGTCTTAATGATGTAAAACAATTTTACTAATAATTGAGGTTTAAATAAAAGATAAAATCATGGAGAATGTGTGTAAATAACAAAGGGAATTGTGACTTGTATAGTAATATAGTTTCGGTTACAGACAGACAAACCCACAATCTCCATTATAATAAGATATATATATATATATATATATATAGAGAGAGAGAGAGAGAGAGAGATAGAGAGAGCGAGAGAGGGAGAGAGAGATTGATATATATAGATTGATATATATATATATATATATATATATATATATATATCAAGAAAACAAGAAATACACATATATATATAAATTAATTGAAATTCACTGCATTACTTAACAGGTATGTTGTCTTGAAGAAAAGTGCAGTTTTCTTGAAAACCAATGGTAACATTTGCACTTTAAATGTATTTTACACTATAGTAAATGAATAGATAAGCACAGCTCTTACAGACGTTATTGAGCACTTTATTTTCAATCTCCAATACTAACAAAAGACTACGAATATATATATATATATATATATATATATATATATATACAATATATAATATATATATATATATATATGTTGTGTGTGTGTGTGTGTGTGTGTGTGTGTGTTTTAAAGAATTCATCTAGCAAGACATTCTGATAAAAAACCTGCGATACCAATAACAGCCAGTTCGCTTTTCTTTAGAGAATGTTATGAAATTTGCGAGTGGAATTTACCAACTACAATGTATTTAAAAACCGTCTTTAGTGTATTTAAGAAATGTATAATGTCTGGACACTTCCCGATCTTGAGAGATTGGGAAACCCCAAACTACGTACTGGTATCGTGACAGGGGAGCATCTCGATATGGGGCCGACATCGATGCCTATGCGGAAGTCAATTTCAGCGATAAGGACCAATTGACAGAAGAGGGTGGGCTGGATACACATCCTCATGGAAAGACAGGCAGATGGTAGCTGTAAGAAGTTTGAGGTAAGGTGAATTGAGCCCTCCATCCTGAAGCGACATATGACGGACGCCATGGAAACATTTCCTACATTTAAGTCTGACCTGTGTGGCAGGGCCTGTATGTCAAGGGTTTCATATGTGACAGGGTACATAAAAACAAGCTGGATCCCGAAACACATCTATGATAAAATACCCCCAGTAGGATCCCAGAGACCGAGATTATATGGTCTCCCTAAGATCCACAAACAAAACAATCCATTAGGTCCTATCCTATCAATGGTTGGATCTGCCCAACACCGTATAGCCAAGTGGTTAGCACATACCCTTGAACCTGTTCTGCAATTCTACTCCGAACACTGTATAAGCGACTCTTTTACTTTCGCTAAAATAATTCGAACTACCCCATTACAGGGGCCGGGTTAGCTCAGTCGGTAGAGCGTTCGGCTAGAAACCACAAGGTTCCTAGTTCGATACCGGTCCCCGCCAACTCAGCGTATGAGTAGCACAGGGATCTGTGCGGTAAAGTAAGGAGCTGATGGTAGGTGTGGCGCTCCACCTCAGATGCTAAAACCAATCTCCTTGGTCTAGCGCTAGTGAAAAGGGGATAGACTCCCTCGCTGACTGGCTGATACCGACTTTAGGCCGCCCCGTCGACTTTACTTTTTTACCCCATTTGATATCAATTCTTCATTTTTCTGTTCCTTTGACATAGAAAGCCTCTACACCAATGTACCATTAGATGAAACTATTAACATCTGTACTGACGCCCTATATCGTAGTCACTTAGAACCTCCCCCTGTACCTGAACATGTTTTCCTCAGGCTAATGCATATCGTCACTAAAGATGTCCATTTCAGCTTTAATCACACCATGTTCCAACAAACCGACGGAATAGCGATGGGTAATCCCTTGGGGGCTACTATATCTAATATTTTTGTTGGTTTTCAGGAAAAACGCCTCTTTGAAGAAACCAATATATATATATAATATATATATATATATATATATATATATATATAAGTTGATAGGGCGTAGACTTTGTTCTTGTGAACGTTGTTTTTTTGTTTTTTTGGTATTATAAAGCATGGAAATGAACAAATGAAGAAAAACAAGAAACAAAAAAAAATGAGTTTTAATACTCAGCTGTTGTTCTGTCTCTGGTTCGATTTATTCCGATATTTCGGATGGCCCTTCACTCCTTGTCAGAGTGTGATGACTGTGTGGAAAAAGAGAAATCCAGTCTATGTGAGAAAAACATTGATGTGAAAGGATTTGGCATTGTTTAGCGGTTATTTTTCTTATATATATATATATATATATATATTGTGTGTTGTGTGTGTGTGTGTGTGTGTGTATTTTCACTGTTTCACCTTTTACTGGAAAGGTGTGTCAAACGCAGTATTATTGAGAGAGTGCTCAATAAAAATAGAGCTGTTATATAATATAATAAAATAAATATATAAAGATTTTACATATCTATTTATTTGGTGACAAAGGAACAGTCACAACCATTTTGGTTTCATGCATAAACAATCATCAGGTGAACTTGTTTCAAAAGCAAGGAAAATCGAAAAATTGAAAAATATTACAAGAAATTCAAAATATTCAATAGACATAGGATGTGTATGATTGGATGAAATGTTATGCGTATGTATGTGCTGATTTTTTGAATGTATATGAGTGTTTATGGACGGTGTAAAGGTTATGTATACTGGATAACTGATCTCACACACATTACATTGTTCTATAAATGTGTGACGTTTGATCAATTCGGACGTGTGAGGGTTTGTATTCACGTGCATATGTGTGCGTGGGTGTGTGTATTTTTTTAAATGAGCGGATGTCAGCATGTGGCGTGTGTAAGGTTGGTGGTGGTGGGGGAAGGATACTGACACGTAAAACCTTTATATATTCATTTTATTATATATATATATATATATATATATATAGAGAGAGAGAGATAGATAGATAGATAGATAGATAGATAGATTTATGAATATATATATGCATATATATAGAGAGAGAGATTTATGCATAGAATGTGCGTCAAGTAATTAAGAACATATAAAGAAAAAAAAGATATTCAATAGTAAAAAAAATCAGTATATTTTCGAACATATTTGTACACATGTTGATCTTGGGAAAATAGAAAAAGATTATTCAATAAAGCAATCACCGAGCGACAGCCTCGATACAGCCTTGGAAAAGACAGCATAATTGGATCAAGTTTTTCTCGTGCATGTTCGCTGTCACGTCCACAATGGCGGCCGGCAATGGCCTTCGTGAGCCAACCCTTCGATCCAGAACCTGACCACCGTAGCCAGCATCTCGGTGTGGGCTTGTTAGGTTTAGTGATTATCTGGACATTCGAAACATACACACCCTTCGTTAAGGTGTCTGATAGTCCAAACTTTTTTTTTCTCTTGGTCATAGATGACACGTCCCACCAGATACGTCCCTCTCCTTCAAATCTCTTGAGTGGTGATAATTACAGTGAGTCTTGATTTTCTGTGCTGGAATTCCAGCTATGATGTTCTATGTTCTCGAAAGATCTAAAAAAAAGAAACAAAAAAGAAAGGAAATGTGATAGTCAAAATTTTATATATATATATATATATATATATATATATATTATGGACTCTCTCGTCGATTTTTGACGCATGAGTGTTCACACACACAATGAACACCCACACAGTGATTTGTTTATAATGGTGAAGGCTTGTGTTGGACCATCCACACTTTTTGGCACAGTCGATAGGAAAGAATTGGTGCATCAAGGGTTGCCACAAACCCAATCAACGACCGACCTCAGGAATTTTGAATTCAGAGTTATCCCTCTCCTAGACTGGTTACCTACCCAAGGCTGAAGGGCCCAGTTTGTCCTACTATTTAACCCATAGCTGGAGGGAGAATATATCGATTCATACCTTTCCCAAGGGTATTAGCGCTATATGAAATATCATCACATATATATATATATATATATATATATATATATATATATATTTCGGAAAAATTATTATTATTATTTAGAATCATTGTCAGGTTGTGCTGATATATGCCTCTCTCTTTCTATCAACGTTTTCATATTTGTCAATTCTCAACACTATATCTTCTCTCTCTCTCTCTCTCTCTCTCTCTCTCTATCTATCTATCTATCTATCTCTCTCTCTATCTATCTATCTATCTCTCTCTCTCTCTCTCTATATATATATATAAATATATATTATATATATATATATGAGGAAAATGTGATTGGAATGAATCCGACAGGATGAGGTAAAATAAGGAATGAAAGAACAAAACTCAGACAAAAATGTGTAGTATATTTCGCTGGAATGTTAAATCCCGCTTCCTCAGCATTTATTGAATCACTAGGATCATACAAGTGTTTTATAGAAGTGGGAAGTAGGTAGGCGGGTAAGTTTTGTGGTGAGGGGAAGATTTGATTGGTTATAGGAGACATCTTTGGGGAAGATAAGGAGGGAGATAGAAGGGAAAGGAGTAGGTAGAAAAAATGAATGGTGAGGATACCAGATAGGGGAGGGGAAGTAGCCATTTCTTGGAAAGAGATTTGAGTAAAGGAAATAGTAAATGAGTGTAATAAAAGGGGGGTAGAGACCATAAAATTAAAATCAAACTAGTTAATTAGTGAGTGGGTATTGGCCCAAATATGTCGGCAAGTGAGGGTCAACAGGAGAGGATAGGTTAGTTGGGGGTGGGAAAGAGGAAGGATTTCGGTCAAATCATTATTATTAATAATCATTATCAGGTTGTGCTGACAGCACGTATTCCTGTGACTCTCTCATATTGATAGTTGAAAGATTTCGTCATTTTATTCAAATGAAAAAGTAAACATAAACTTGTTTTGAAACAATTCTAATTTTTCCACAATCGAAAAATTTTTAAATTCTTCGTATTGCAATATCTATTTTTGCTAAAACTTAAGATATATTATAGGGACCACCAATTGATCAGTTTAGGCCATCTTTAATAAAACGGAAATAAATATTTCCGAACTTTGTTTATCAAAAATCTCGTAAAAAACAATTAAAGATCGTACAGGGTTGTTACAAAGAAAAATAGTTAATTCAAAGATCAAATTATCCGATTGCGAAAAATTACAGCGTTATCTTAAAAAATAAACAAACCTATCCATATTTCATGACCTATCGGTCATTTCTCCTGGCAAGTCTTTCATACGGTGTCCGGTATCCATACAGAGCTGATTGATGAACAAATCCTGTAAGCAGTAATCCACAAAAAAAGCTAAAGGCCTTACCTCCAATCATACAAATCATCCAAGTAAGATGAACTAGTTACTCTAGAAACAGCTGAAGAAGCAAGGACTAACTCATAAGTGTGTGTGTGTGTGTGTGTGTAAGAGAGAGAGAGAGAGAGAAGAGAGAAAGAGAGAGAGAGAGAGAGAGAGAGAGAGAGAGAGAGCGAGAGAGAGCGTGCGTCCGTCCGTCCGTGCGCGCAAAGTGCCGCTGGTTTCAAAGCACATCTCTGAAGTGAAAGACGATCTAAATTAATTTTCTCGACATACGCTAAATTCTAACTTTCTCATTTCTTTGGGGGTGGGCGTATTTCAAGAGCATAACAACAATACATAACGATTAGAGACAGATGTGAATTGTCAGTCGATTTTTATTTCCTTTTTCAAAGATAAAACGCAAATAAAAATGGCGTCAATAGATTTTGACGCTCTTTAAATAAAATGGTCAGTGTTTGGTTGCAGAGGAATTTTTATTTGGAATTAAATAAAGACAATTCAGTTTTATATTCCCCTAAAAATGTCTCTTTCTTTTTTCTTTCTTTCTTTCTTTCTTTCTTTCTTTGTTTATTTCTCTTTCTTTATTTCTTCCATCTTTCTTTCTTTCTTTCTTTCTTATTTACTTCATCCTTTCTTTGATTCTTAACTTCGTTGTTTCTTTCTTTCTCTTTCTTAATTTCTTTCATTTTTTCTTTCTTCTTTGTTTCTTTCATTTTTGTCGCTTTGTTTCTTTCTTAATTTGTTTCTTTGTTTCTTCCCCTTTCTTTCATTTTTTCTTTCTTTCTTTATTCATTTGCTCTCTTTCTTTGTTTCATTTCATTCTACAATGTTGATGACAATCTAAAATCAAAAAGACTCTCTTTGCTCGCAGTATTTCATTTATACACATATGTACTTAACTATATAGAGACAGACATACAGCCGCCCTGTGGGCTGTGGCGTTAGAATGCACCAACTGCACCTCTGCAGAGGGTTAAGACTCCCCCAATCGGGCCACTTGTTGGCCATGGGTGGCGACCCGTGATGCTTAAGGATAGAACCCAGGTAGAATAGCACTCCATGGTCTGCAACATTCCACTTAGACCCTAAATTAGATTAGACTGGCGGTCGGAGAGGCCCCCTCCGATCAATCGGCTGGTCATGTCAAGCCCTAGCACCTATATGATTGCCCCAACCCTATTGCCCTTATGGCAAGCCCCAAACCCTTTTTATCATATGGGTGCTAGAAGGGTCTATATGTCCTGGAAATGACGTTAAACTTATCTGATGGTGAGGTTCCAGTTTGGAGGTTTGGGGAATGTGGAGCACCCCTTTCATCACCATTGCTTCCTGGTCCACTCTAACCCGGAGTGGTAGTACTGTTAGGGTCCCATCTATGGGTTAAATAGAAAAATGTATTTGTAAAAAAAATTGAGCATCCATTAAGAATTAATTTATTTCAAAACATTATCGGCATTAAATGACCCACTGAGGTTGATAGCCGTTAAACAAACAAACCAAACCAAACAGACACACAGAATGACTGACAAACGAAAAGAAGTTTTGGAAAATTGCTAAAAGTCCACACTTGAATTGATGACAAAAGTTAATTTTGTTCGAAAATCTCAGCAGTCGTACCTCTAAAAAAAATCAATCAATATTTATTGCAACGTTCACTTTGATCTTTTCGGAAACGTTCATGATTCCCTGCGTTTAAAAATCGACGTCTTTTGATTGAATTTTGACTCTAGTAAAGTCTACACCCAAGACGCATTTCGGCAAAGCGTTCAAAAAGAACTAACGAGAGATGCGTCTCAAGGGGAATAAAAAGTTATCAGAATAATTTCGCCCGTTTTAACTGGCAGGTAAATATATAGCCATTATCCTTAAGTCCTTTAGATGCATTATTCGATCAGATGCAAATATTTCAAAATTATTTATTTTATACTTTATATACTAAATCCTGGTTAAATTCTTAGTAACACCGAACTGTGTTTCTGTTGTGTCGTAAAATGAGTAAGTTTTACACATATTGACACACCCTCCACCTCAGACGGAAAAACAATTTCCTTGATCTAGAACTAGTGTGAAGGGGATATACTCCCTCGCTGTCTGGCTGATACCGACATTAGGCCGTCAGTAATGTAGAATTCTGAACTAATGAAACATTCAACTTTTAATAAAATGAACGATTTATCCAATTTCCGCAATATCTACCACAGTAAGTATTTGCACATGTTAAATAAAATCAGTTTCTTTATTTCTTTTAATTTATTCTACCTAGTATTAAAAGGTATTAAGAATTTAAAGTATAGAAATGTGTATCCGGTATATGCGAGCTTATTGGTTTACGATTCTGGCGAGGCAAAAATGTCTTATGAGATTCAGATCCCAGAAAACACATCCCATTATACGAAGGTCAAGGAGTAGAACCAGAGGATAATCTGGGATTGGTGATGGCTAAGGACTTCCGATCAGTACTTTCCTATTTTAGTAAAAGTACTTGGCCCAGGGAACTGCCAAAGGATCTAAATTTATGTACAAGCCTTTAGTAGTCCTTTAGATGCATTATTCGATAAGATGCAAATATTTCAAAATTATTTATTTTATACTTTATATACTAAATCCTGGTTAAATTCTAAACTAGTAACACACACTGAGTAAGCTTGACACATATTGAAAGTAAAATAAAATGGTACATCGTTGAGTACTCTATAAATTTTATTTATTGAGTAACCCCAATAAATAAATAAAATTTAATATAAAAAAATAATAAAAACTAGGTTGTCTAGTCATTTTTAAATCATTGTTTAATCTATTACTGGTATTAAATTCATTAATATATATATATATATATATATATATATATATATATATAGAATTTTTTAAGTAAAATTAATGCAAATTTTGTTAAAAAAAACATATTTATTTATTTTTTTTTTTTTTTTTTTTTTACTCTTAATATTTTCGGGCAAGGCCCATCTTCAGAGAGTTGAAAAGTTTCCATCTGTGTTTGTTAAACTCAACTGTGGTATTAATCCGTTGAATCTTCTAATGGAAATTTAAAAGTTCCGCAAAGATCGTAAAAATTCCGTTAAATCCCGTGTTGTGTTGTGTTGTGTTTTGCGGGAAGTTTTGAAAATCATTTCAGATATATTTATCTCAATATCCCCGAGCAGGGCCTTATTATTTTTATAGTATTAAAAATATATCTGAAAGGATTTTCAAAACTTCCCGCAAAACACAACACAACACGGGATATAACGTTTTTTACGATCTTTGCCGAACTTTTTTCCATATATACCTTTATATATATATATATATATATATATATATATATATATATATATATATATATGTGTGTGTGTGTGTGTGTGTGTGTGTGTGTGAAGAAAAGGAAGTGAATCCAACGGTATGTAGTATATTAAGAAAGAATGAAAAAAAACACAGGTTTAAATAAGTTGAGTGGTAAGTTTATTGGCCGACGCTGCAGTGTTTCGATCTATTAATTAGATCATCTTCAGGGCATTTGTTGGTATATGGAAGGTGATAAAAAAATTTATCACAGAATAACGAGAAAAAGCAAGTGATAGTCCTTGTTTATCAGTCTGTTCAAAATTTGAAGTCTGAAGAAAGGTCGCTGAAAATATATATATATATATATATATATATATATATATATATATATATATTAATATATTATGTAGTAGAGATATGTGGAACACAAGAACAAAACTCAGACAAACGTATGTAAGAGACATATTTCGCTAAGCATTAAGCTCAGCATCATCAGTCGTTTATTTGATCATTAAGGCATCATACAAGTGTTTTATAGAAGAGAGAGTGGATGGGAGAGGGGTGGATTAGGGAAAGAAGTCAAGTGGGTGGGATAACGTTTGTGGGGGGAAATTTGAATGGTCAGAAGGAATTCATTGGAAAGAGAGGGAAAGAAAATCAAAAGAGAGGTGAGAATATGAGAAGATGTGCAGAGTAAGGTGGAAAAATACATTGTGAAAGAAACAAGTTCAAAGAGAAAGTGGGTCAGCCTTCTTGGAGAGAAATTTGATCCAAAGAAGCAGAAAGGGAAGTAATAAAAGGTGAGTGCGTAGGCAGGGGTAAGATTTTGGCGAAATTGTACACTAGGTGTGAGTGAAAATGGTCAGAAGAGGATGTTTAGTAAGTATAGGTAGTAGGGGAAATAGTTAGATGAAGGGGAAAGAGAAAGTATGGTATGTGGGGAAATGAGTTGAAAATCTTAGGTTGGGATAAGGAGAGAAATTTGGATACATATATATATATATATATTGGCGGGGGTAATATGTGCTTAATTGAAGTCGTACCTAATTTTTGAAAATTAATTAATTGATAATTAATGAATTAGGAGGGAATTATTAATTCATTCATTTTGAAAAATTAGGTACGACTTCAATTAAGCACATATTCTCCCAAAAATTGTTGGCTAAAAAAGCCATATCAAAAACACATCGTCTGTTTGTTTACTTCTCATATATATATATATATATATAATATATATATATAGCAGTCTCCCATGTCTATAAACTTGTTGATGAGACCTAATAGGTCGAAATGTACATTCAGGGATTGACATTTTCTCGATTTGTTTAGCCTTACATTTGAACATATATTCCCGCCTAAATTCATTAATTATTAACTAATTAATTTTCAAAATTAGGTATGACTTCAATTAAGGACATATCCTCCAAAAATTGTCGGCTTAAAGTCATATAAAATAAACACATTTGTTAGTTTACTTACCCTCATATATATATATATATATATATATATATATATATATATATATATATGGGTAAAGAGGATTGGAAAAAATCCGACAGACTGTAGTAGAGATATGAGTAACGCAAGGACAAAACTCAGACAAACGTATGTAAGATATATTTCGCTTGAGCTTTGAGCTCGGCATCATCAGTCTTTTTATTGATTATCAATGGTATCATACAAGTATTTTATAGAAGGGGGAGTGGACGGGAGGTGGGTGGATGGGAGAAAGGTCAAGTGGGTGGGTTAGTGTTTGTGAGGAAAGCATTTGATTGGTCAGATGGGGATCATTGGGAAGAAATGAAGGAGATCGAAAGTGGAGAAGGGGATAATCAGAGTGATAGTGGAAAAATACATTTTGAAAGGGGCCAGTTTGAAGCGGAGGGAGTAATAAAAGGGGAGAGGATAGGTAGAGTGGGTATAGGTGGAGTTGGTCACTAAGTGTGGAGTAAGGGGGTCAGAAGAGGAAGTTTGGTTAGTGTAGGGGGTTGGGGAAGTGGTTAGATGAAAAGGAAAAAGAGAAAACATGGAAGTATGAGGAAATGAGGAGACAATTTGGGTTGGGATGAGGAGATAAATTTTGATACATGGGCAAAAAGGGGGGTGAAAGGGAAAGGTAGAGGCGGTGGGATTGGGTCAGTGAGGCAGGAGAAAGTCAAATTCATGGATGAACAATTTTTTTTCATAAAACACTTGTATGATAACTTTAATAATCAATAAAGCGACTGATGATGCCGAGCTCAAAGCTCTAGCGAAATATAACCTACATACGTTTGTCCGAGTTTTGTCCTTGCTTTCCTCATATATATATATATATATATATATACATAATCTGAACATTAGGTACATAAATGTGCGTAACCTCCTCTTGTTTGTTTCACTTTGAAAAAGCCGTATGTTTTGGTCGGCCATTTTAATTTCACCGGAAATCTACACTGAAAATACGAATTTATTCGAATCAATGCAACTGCATGTTTTAACACGAAAATATCATAAAATGTTTTCTTAATAACAATTAAGTTCATTTCAAATAATGCGCAAGCACAATTAAGAACACATTTTATTATATTATCGTGTTAAAACATGTAGTTTTATTGATTCGAACAAATTCTGCTTTCCGTGCAGATTTACGGTGAAATAAAAATAGTCGACAAAAAGATATGGCTTCCTCAAAGCGAAACAAACAACGGTAGATTACTCTCATTTATGTAGCTAATGTTCAGATTACCTATATATATTTTTTTATGTGTGTGTGTGTGTGTGTGTGTGTGTGTGTGTGTGTGTGTGATATGCTCGACAAAGATGTTAACATTCGAGGTGGGATCCTGAAATTTCAAATGAAAGTAATTAGTGTTTTAATATCAGAAAACAAAGTAGAAGATATATATTGAACGGAAGTTGTATTACCTAAAGAATGGGGTAGCCTATTCATAAGTGTAATATTTGAATTATAAATTAACTGTTAATTTATTAGAAGAATCATGGAAATAACAATATATCTTTTATTAACAACTTTTGACCCTTATTACCCTTTAACGTTACATTCTCGTTGGTTCAGAGTGTCACGTGATAGCAGAAATCGTGGGATTTTTTCTTTTTTTTTTTTGCATTGGACTTAGACAATCCTATGAGACTGAAGTTCCAAATGAAGTCCGTAATTCTTCTCCGTGTGCAGGAGATTTTGGTCTTATTCTTTTTTTAAATCTGAGTAGTATTTTTTCAAACTTGGGTATTATTCTTTTTTTAAAACTTGTGTATTTTTTTTTCACATCAGAGTATTATTTGTTTATTTTTTCTAAACCTGTGTATAATTTTATCCTGGCAATTTGTTTTCTAGACATGTGTATTTAAATAAAAAAGCAAGTGTATTTTTTGTTAACCTGAGTATCTATATTTTGATTACTTTGTTTTCAAAACAGCAGTGAGATCAATAACATTTAGACCATATTTAAGAGACATATGGTGGTGCATAAGCATAACATTTTATCATCTGATACAACGGGAATGACGTCCTTCCTATATCATATTACTTTATTTGCGAAGACTTTGTATTACCCGTTACAACTTATGGGGAATCAGTGATTGGACTATAGTGGAAATCTCGTCCATTGATTCCAACTGTCTCATTAAAGTTTCTATTTAACTTATGAACTTTCTAGTATTGTCTGATCTTTCTAATGCAATGAAAGCCACGTTCTCAAATGACTCTGTGGTCATCACATATCAATCAAATTTTGCAATCATTTTTAAATCTACACTACCTGCCAATAATAGATTTTGCCTCTTTTATTTAACAAAATAATCCAAACCTTTGAGTGTTCATTAATAAGAACAAGAAATGGAAACGGAGATACAGACCCAACGACACCTAACCCAGAAGAAGAATAGGGGGTATTCAATCCAATCCGGCCAACATAGAAGGTTTGAAGAAGATAGAAGATATACCCAATTGGAGAAGAAGAAGAAATGGAAGAAGAATGCCAAGCTCCTTACCCTTTCGGCTATCAGAGACTGTCAGTCAGGGGCACACAATTAATTGATATATACTTACAGGATATATATTTTTACAATCACCAGAGAACTCAAGTCTGTAAACAACCGGTGAGCAAATGCATTATGCCAAATGATGAGAGTTCAACTAATGTCTAGAGTGCTCTACCATGAAAGGAGCATATCACCGTTCTGGTGTGTAGCTAACCCTCACTTTGTTTACAAAGTTAGAGGACTCTAGTGAATTCATTTCCGCTTAGAAATCTATCAATTAAATATTCTCCTTTATTTGACAGCCGCTAATGGCCGCATGGGTAAGAGACTTGGCGGACGAAAATTCATTCGGATCTCAAACCCGTTCAGGGGTAGGTGTTAAAGTATAACCACACTGATGAGAGGTGAAACCTCGAAACACGTGTCTGTGGATTACTTATTTATTAATATATACTCCTACTTTGGTTGAGTTCTCTAAATAGTGATTTAATTGTAAAATTCACCGTCCTGGCGTGTAGCTAACCGTCGCTTTATTTACAAAGCTAGAGGACTCTAAAACTGTAACTTCGCTACTTGATGCGATCTGAAAACATATAATATATCTTATTATAATGGAGATTGTGTGTTTATTTGTCTGTAACCGAAACTATATTACTACTCAATTCACAGTTCCCTTAGTTATTTACATCACATTCTCCATGATTTTATTTTTATTTAAACCTCAATGAATAATAAAATTGTTTTACATTATTAAAACTGTTGACCATATCTACATACTAATAATACGCAATTGTATTTATATATACAACAAAATAGTGGTTTACAGTGTGAACGGGAAGGCTAATTTGCATATTGATCTTAAAAAATTGATTTTAATAAATATATGCTAAGTATTATTGATTTCTAATTGTTTTGTTTTATCTTATTGAATATGAGCAAAAATCGCTGGGATAAATCTTAAAAGAAATTCATTAGGAAGAAGAAATAATTGTAATATTATCCTTTACTTCCTATTTTAAGTAAAGAGTTAAATTAGGAAAATTTACCAATGAAAGACGGGAGTAATGGAAAATGATGGAAGAGTTAGTTTCAAAGCTGTTCTATTTTTCGATAATACCCCCTCTGTTCCAAATCTTTTTATCTGCTTTCTTTTTTAGTTTTATTAGCCTTTCTAATTTAACATGATATTTTATTATATTAAAACTTAAAAACTTGCACCGGAGGGTGCATAAATTTGCTAGTATATATAATATATATAAATCCTGGGTGGACATTATAAATGAAGTCCACTAAAGTCTTCTCTATGTGCAGGAAATGTTGGGTCTACTCAAACCAGAAGAAACCGAAATTCACGTAGCATAGTGTTCGAAACAATAAACAATTGTACTTTTAAAAGTAGCAGAGTCCAGTTGCAATATGCTACTTTCATCGGTGGGAGGGATGGGGGGGGGGAGATAACAAACAAAAAACAAACAAATAAACTACAAATAAATTCTGAAAGTGATAGTTATGTCTAATTGTAATTGTAAACTTTACATTTTTATGCATTAATGGGTTTCAATATGAACTAAACCCACATGCTTATTCAATATTAATCGTTACATTTTTACGGTTTCTTTTTAAACGAAAATGCGAACTAGTTGATTGAAAATATAATTTTTAAGGCCTTTTGTATGAATTAGCTGAATTTATAAGTTTTATTTTAATTTCCGGTTTGCGAACCTTTTTTTTTAAGTGTCTCAAAAGTTAGCGATAAACAATGAATGGACTCTCGTAAAAAATTTTTTAAAAACTTCACTCGTTCATTGTAACAGTCGTAGAGGATGATTTTTTTTAAGCATTAAAAAACAAAGATCGACATAGTCGCTACTTATCCTCCTCTTTTTCTGGCGATTAGTATCTATTATTATCTTCCTAAATTCTCTCTAATCATAATCTATTAATAAACGATACCTAAACCAGATGAAGAATACGAGGGTACTCAAACCAAATCGGGCCAACATAGAAGGTTAGAAGAAGATAGAAGATATACTCAATTTAAGAAGATAAGAAGAAGAATTCGATTATTTAACAGTTGGGGTCCAAGTAACTTTGCTACTTAATGCTATCTGTAAAAACGCATATGCAAATATATACAAAACTTGGGCGGACATTATAAATGAAGTCCACTAAGGTCTTCTCTATCTGCAGGAAATGTTGGGTCTTGGGGAAAATAAAAGACGTCAAAGTTAAAATGAGTCTTCCTGTTCATTAATAAGAACGAGAAATGGAAACGGAGATACAGACCCAACCACACCTAACCTAGACGAAGAATACGGGGGTATTCAATCCAATCCGGCCACTATAGAAGGTTTGAAGAAGATAGAAGATGTACCCAATTTAAGAAGATAATAAGAAGAAGAATTAGAATGCCATTATTTAACAGTTGTGGTCCAAGTAACTTTGCTACAGCAAACACGCATATGCAAATATATACAAAACTTGGTCAGTCATGATTTCCCTGATGTAATAGAGACGACAATTAAAACGGAAGATGCAACAAAAGTTGCGTTTTGTCTAAATAGACCATTTCAAAAAGACTCGCACGTAATGGTCATTGTGCCCGTTGAGAAAGAAAAAGCAATGGCGAAATAAGGACAAAAGCTCATGTCAAATAGACGGAAAACAATTGAGGGAGAATTTCAATGGAATAATTACCGCCTTAGTGACAGGGAAACGGTCGTTGTGCACCAAAGAGTCCTCTCATTAGTAGTTACGCAACAAAAGAGTCCACACGAAACACACACTTAGACGGGCGCAAATGAGCAGATGTAAATTTCGCCGTCGTTATAGAAACTATTGATGCTGGTAACAATGTGTTATGAATGTTCAATTGTGTCGAATTCTGAGAAAAGGAAAAGTTTTCTGTCACAATCATTAGCTCTATTGTATGATAAAACATTAAGTCTACAAATATTAAGTCTTATCACACACACAATTGCTTCCCATATGCATGCATATATATATATATATATATATATATATATATATATATATATATATATGGGGGGGTATTCGCATTCAAGCAGAGACGCTCAGATAAGTTAGCATAAATAGAAATATACTTGGCTAGAGTGATATACAAAATATTTATCTAATATGCGAATATATATATATATATATATATATATATATATATATATATATATTTATTTATTTATTTATAATTACAAAGTCGCTCCTACCATTGGTTTCTGAATAACACTTTTTCGGTGTTATGTGTCTTCAGAGGCGTTTGACTTTTGAAAAAAAAGGACAGTTTTTTATTAAAATGAACATATATATATATATATATATATTATATATATATATATATATATATATATATGGAGAAAGATAGACAAACATGTTATGGAAACTGGATGTTTATTGTCGACGATGCAACGTTTCGGTCTATTAGACCTTCAGACTTGAATATGGAAGGTATAATAGACCGAAACTTTGCATCGTCGACAATAAAACATCCAGTTTCCATAACATCCCGTGTTTGTCTACCTTTCTCGACATATTGTCGGATTAACCTCCTCACATTTCTCCCATATATATATATATATATATATATATATATATATAAAGTCTTATCACACACACAATTGCTTCCCATACGGATGCATATATTTAAATATATATATATATATATATATATATATATTTATATGTCTGTGTGTGTGTGTGTGTGTGTGTGAGTGGGTGTTTGTGTTGTATGCATGCGTATGGGAACCAATTGTGCGTGTGAGAAGGCTTTATATAGAAATATACTTAGGTAGAGTGATATACAAAATATTTATCTAAAAAAAGACAGAGGGGAGGAGGGAAAGAGAGGGGGGACAGAGAGGGGAGGACTGATTGAGAGGAGGAGGAGAGTGAGAGAGATGAATATAAACTATGAAAAAAGAGGATGAATCGACCTAGAAAGATGGATATATAGATAAAGAGGGAGAACGAGAAAGGGGGTTCATATATTTCCCAATGGTATATACCGGAAGTGAACGTAATAGCCTGAGTAGAGTTCGAACTCGATTACTATGATGTTGCAGTTCAACACGTTGGCCACTACACCACGGAAACGGAGTTTATAGAAAAGCATTGCCAACCTTTATGGGTTATCTAATGCTAAAATTATTATTGTAGAACAAGAGTAGTGGTACTATTTAACCCGTAGTTGAATGGATAATGGTGTTCATACCTTTCCCAAGGGTATTAGTCCGAAAGTGAATGTAATATCACAACAGGATTTCAAACTCGCTTGCTATAATGTTGCATGTTTGCCACTATGCTATGGGGATCCCACCCCCAGCAAATGAATGAACAGCAATGGTACTATGTAACCTATAGCTGGGGAAATGAGGGGTTCTATACCTTTCCCAAGGGTATTAGTCCGAAAGTGAACATAATAGCCTGACTGGAGTTCAAACTCTATTACTATGATGTCACAGTTCAACACGTTGGCCATTAGACCACGGGGACGGAGTTTATAGAAAGGCATTGCCCAGCTCAGTCGGTAGAGCGTTCGGCTAGAAACCGCAAGGTTCCTAGTTCGATACCGGCCCTCGCCAACTCAGCGTATGAGTAGCACATGGATCTGTGCGGTAAAGTAAGGAGCTGATGGTAGGTGCGGCGCTCCACCTTAGACGCAAAAACAATCTCCTCGGTCTAGCGCTGGTGAAAAGGGGGATAGATACCCTCGCTGATTGGCTGATACCGACTTTAGGCCACCCCGACGACTTTTTAAAAAATGCTAAAATTATTATTGTAGAACAAGAGTAGTGGTACTATTTAACCCATCGTTGAATGGATAAGGGGGTACATATATTTCCTAAGGGTGTTAGTCCGAAAGTGAACGTAATAGCCTGACTGGAATTCGAACTCGCTTACTATGATGTCGCAGTTCAACACGTCGGCCACTACACCACTGTGACGTAGTTTATACATAGGCATTGCCAAGTAAGAAAATACCTTAAGAGAATTGATATTCGATCATCTCCTAAAGAGAACAGTTCGTTTTGTGTATCTTCCTTGTTGCCAGCAATATGTAACAGAATACTAAAACTTGGGGAGGAGATGAGCGCTGCCAAATAATTAACCCTATTCTAGAGATATCCTAACAGACTATGTGGTAACAAGACGATCTCCTAGATCACGGGATCAATCAACTCTAACCTTAACCCTAACCCTAACCCTGTTTCAAGTTACTAAGTTTTGAAGATAAATCAGTCAGAGTGACACCCAAAAAACAGAATTTGGGTTCTTTTTTTTCTTTTTTTTTTACTTTTGTTTGTTTTTGTTGTGTGTGTGTGTGTGTGTGTGTGTTGTGTGTGTGTGTGTGTGTGTGTGTGTGTGTGTGTGTGTGTTTGCTGTTAGTCTGCATCAGTAATAGTATATATACAGGGTGTGGTCAAAAAAAAAACAGAATTTGGGTTCTGTTTTTTTTTTAATGTGTGCTGGTAGTGTGTATCAGTAATAGTATATAGACAGGGTGACTTTCCCACTCCCAAAAATAGAATTTGGGTTCTGTTTTTTTTTTTGTGGGGGGTTTGGTTTGGTTTGTTTTGTTTTACGGCATATTAACCTCAGTGGGTCATTTAATGCCGATAAAGTTTTGAAATAAATCAATTCTTAATGGATAATACAATTTTTTTATGAATACATTTTTCTATTTAACCCATAGATGGGACTCTAACAGGTACTACCACTCCGGGTCAGACGGGACCAGGGAGCAATGGTGATGAAGGGGTGCTCCACATTCCCCAAACCTCCAAAACTGGAACCTCACCATCAGATAGAGTTTAACGTCATTCCCAGGACATGCAGACCCGCAGCCACCACCTTCTAGCACCCATATGATAAAAAGGGGTTGGGGCTTGCCAATAAGGGCAATAGGGTTGGGAAAATTATATAGGTGCTAGGGCTTGACGTGACCAGCCGATTGATTGGAGGGGGCCTCTCCGACCGCCCTTCTAGCCCAAGATAGGGCCAAAGTGGAGTATTGCATGTCATGAATTGCTCATCCACCTGGGCTCTATCCTTAAGCATCACGGGTCGCCACCCACGGCCAACAGGTAGCCCCATTGGGGGAGTCTTACCCCTCTGCAGAGGTGCAGTCAGTGCATTCTAACGCCCCAGCCGACAGGCGATTTTTTTGTGCTGGTGGTGTGTAATAGTATATATACAGGGTGACCCTAAAAAACAGAATTTTGGTTTTGTTCTTTTTTGTTTTTTTTTTTTGTTTTTTTGTTTTTTCGTTTTTTTGTGCTGGAAGTCTGCATCAGTATTTAGTATATTATACAGGGTGACCCCTTTCCTAAAAAACAAAAACAAAAAAAACAGAATTTGTGTTCTGTGTTTTTCTTTTCTTTGGGGAGGGCGGTCTGTATTTTGCAAAGATCCTGGCAATCTGAAAACATCATGGGACTACCTTCCAGCTAAAAATGTCTAACTTTCGAAAAAAATTACTAATGGCGGGGGGGGGGAGTAAAATATTCTTAAAAGTAACTAGTGTTTCTAGATATTAGCCACAAAATCTCATTTGGTGTTACTTATATTTTGTTTGTGTTTGAAATAAATTATCTATATAAGCAGGCATTTTCTAACAAAATTGAAAAGAATTAATTTTTGGATATATTGGGAATTCGGCGGAGCAAATAAAAAAGTCGAGAATGTACTCTCTTTACATTTAAGTTTCAAAGAAAGAAAATTTGAAAGCAAAGACAAAACGAAAAACTGAAAATTTGGACGGAGTCATATATAAACAGTTATAAAATCATAAAGCTACCATTTTTTAGTCAGAAAAGTGAAAAGATAAGAGTCCCCGTCCTAATAGGTAGACACATAAACAGGCATATACGTAAATTAATAGACACATGATATACAAAACATAACAACGCAACTGAGCTCTTCTGTTCCTAGGACAGCCATATTTAGTGCACAAAATTATATGCGTATTCATATGACGTATATATAATATATATATATATAATATATATAATATACATATATATATATATATATGATAAGTAGATACACAAGCGATGTATTTGCCCGCGCCTAATTAATTAATTAATTAATTAATTAATTTAACCTTTCAAAATATAGGTACGACTTCAATTAAGCACATATTCTCCCAAAAATATATATATATATAGTATATATATATATATGAATATACTATATATATATTATTTTTTATCTTTTCTAAATTTTCTGGTCACCTTTTTTAATGTTAGGTGAATTGGTGATAAGTCCACCAAAGTTCAGTTCCCGAGTACTTTTCGGCACTTCGAAGCGCCATCAATCAGAGGTGATGTATTCCAGTTTTTTTTGTTTCTTTTGTTTTTAACTATATTAATGTGGAGGCTGGAAGGAGAAAGATGTGGTGAGAAAGGTGTTTATAGGCATTTTAAAATGTGTGAACTGCATTGGAAATTCAATTTTGTAAAGGATGGTTTGTATTGTTTTATGTATAAAGCTTCTAGTATTTGGAGTTTTTTGTTTATTTTTTTTCTTTATGCAGAATGTGTGCGTATTTTCCGTTTAGAATATTTCGGGTAATTAGAGTGGCGGCATGAATGTAATTAGTGTTGGTGAAATATAGAGCTATTATCTGCCAAATACACACACATCAACACACATACACACAGACACACACACACACACCAATATTGCCTATACATATATTCAATATATATATGTGTGTGTGTGTGTATGCGTGGTGGTGGGTTGTGTGTAATGGAAAAGGTGACTTACCGGTGAATATGGTCACGATGGGTTATGATGGTGCAGAATTCAGTGAGATAAGTCAGCAATATTAAACAAATACAAAGCTGCCTCAATACGTTAATAGGAGTAAATTATATTACAATATAGGTATCAAGTGAAACCTTACTCGAGTTCAATAATAAATAATATTTGAAACATATTTTAATGAAACCATATTTTTAAGCATTATGACCCATATAGTTGTATGACAGCCGTAATCTAGTAAAAACATTAACACAAAACGATTTTTACTACCATTGTTTACTTTTTTGACACCTTAACGAAAAAATCAACTTTCCGCTGTTAAAACACATTCGAATTTGAAACACAGCGTTCCTCATAACGAACCGTTTAACGCGATGAACACACACGTGTAGTCGGAACTGTAATTAATCAATATCTTGATTAATTCAGTGGATTTAACCGTTGAAGATCCGTTATGGTGAAACTCGAGTAGGTTATCACTTGTACCCATATTGTAATATATATATATATATTGAGTATCAGTCCTACATAATACTAATAGTTAAATTTATACTATAATTTATTACTTATTTATTATTACAAAAATAATTTAAGATCTAGAGAACACAAGGGGGATAAAACAAAAGAAAAACAACAAAGGATAAAAGAAGAGAAATCAACACCAACAAAAAAACGAAGCAGCGCGGAGAAAGAAATAAGAAAGGAAAGGAAAAAGCTAAGTATATGTAAAAGTTTCTATTAACGGTTTTTATTTATTTGTTCTTTTTGTTTTTAAAATTTTGACATCTCCACACGGTCGCAACATATTGCAAATCTTACCGGATGTCAGCCTTGTTCTCAACAAACTTTTAAAAAAAAAAAAAAGAGAGAAATAAGAAATTACAGTTATTCGCCCATTTCATTCATAAAGGAGGAGAAGAAGAAAGAGAGGAAAAAAAAGGAGAGGAAAAGGAAATAAGAAGAGAAATTATAACCACACAAATAAAAAAACATAAGCCGTCATTTCTGAAAATAAACTCTGATGATGAAGGCTCTGGCTTTGAAATCGATAAGACATATAAAACATCTTTTTATCTTTATTTTTACGCATTGTATTGCCTTCGAATTTTATTATTTTATATATATATCATATAAATATATTATATATATATATATATATATATATATAGTGGGCCAATTGCTGCTTTAACTTTTCCGTTCCAGTGGCATTAGTAATTTATCAGCGAGTGCTCAATATTTTATAAGCATAGAGCTATAATACTCACACACACACACATACACACACACACACACACACACACAATATTGAGCACGCACAGCACTGGAACGGAAAAGTTAAAGCGACAATGGGCCACTATATATATATAATATATATATATTATATATATATATATATATATATATATAATAAGTATATACACAGATTGTATTATTTAAACAGTTAAAACATCGCTCCTTAAACAGCAGCTGGCAATGGCTAGAGGTTACAGGCAGGGGTTACACGCTTCTGGTCGGAGTTAGTCGTTGAAGAGGCGTGAAACGCCAAAACACGTGTCTGTGGATGACATATATATATATATAGTTAAGAGTGGGGAAATGAAATCCAACGGTATAAGTATAGATAAAAATGGTATGAAATACATATATTTTCGTTTTTAAATTATTTTCTGCTTCTCTCTTGATGAGTCCGGATTAAAAGCTCTGAAGATGATTTTTATAAATCAAAAATATTGGTTCAATATTAGCTATGAATATTATATAAGAATATTTTCATTTTAACAGCATTTTGTGTTTTTCAGATCTTTTATCTCTCTCTCTCTTCTCTCTCTGTCTCTCTCTCTCTCTTCTCTCTCTCTCTCTCTCTCTCTCTCTCTCTCTCAATATATATATATATTATATATATATATATATATATATAGATCACTTTGACCTTCATATTCCATAGCTTTTTCAATTCTTCTGGCAAGATCCAGATGTTTGTCCATTATTATTATCTCTTCTGTTTTTCTATTTTCTCAAATCAGCATTTAACAAAAAAAAGGAATAGCACAGAAATATACACTATTGATATATAAATATACAGATCCAATTTTATAAAGTAATTTATCAGGCAGTCCCAAAAATTACCTCTTAAATTCTTTTTCTTACCATTGTCTCTATTTCACCTAAATTAGTCTTAAACATTTTTTACTACTTAATTGATATTTTCACCGATTCCACATTCCTGTTTCGCAGTATTTGTTTCATCTAATTAGATATGTGTGTCCAATTGTATGTGTGTATTTGTGTGTCAGATTTGTATGATTTCATTCATAAGTACGCGCACTGTTTTAAAATCGCACGATATCTTGTTCGAGAAAAAGTAAAGTTGAACAAAATTGATTTTTTCTGGTGGCATATTCGAGATTTGTGATTCTAAAATAGAGAGCAATTAGGATTATTTTCAAGATTGAAATTGGAAAATCACTTACGTTTATTTTTATTTTTTAATGGTTGTTCAAACCAGATGACTTTTCTCCATTTTGTACGAATGAATTAAATAAGGGAATTTAATACACCACTCGATTTCATCACCATTTTCATATTTGTCAATTCTCAACACTATCTCCTCCCTCTATGTATTTGTCTTCCCTCTCTCCTCTCTCTCTCTCTTCTATATATATATATATATATATATATATTATATATATATATATATATATATATATATATATATATATATATGCGCGCGCGCACGCGTGTGTGTGTGTGTGTGTGTGTTTTAAATTCTTCTGACAATTCTTGTCCGAGGAGTTTTGTTCAATCCTTTCTAACTGTCTGGCAATTATCACGCAGATTAACGCTAGCACCTATCTGATACGAGCTCTAGTTAATCAACACTTAAAATATACATTCATGCCCCTCTACCTACCGTAAATTTTGACCAGAAAATACATTCACACTACATAAAAAAAAACTTCAAATATTCGAAGCTCTTATTATCGAGCAAAAAACCCCACCTAAACAAAATAAACTTCGAAACAAGTCAACATGTCTCAAATGCCTATAATTTCCCGCCTATCCTCCTTCCTACTTCCCTCCCTTCTCACAAACTTGTGCCCCTCCTACAAAATCTCTACTGCTATCATTCTTTTGAACCACTCTACCATTCCTACTACCTCCACTACCAATTCCTACGTTAACTGCTCGGTATTTTTAAAAACGAGACACTGAACATTGGTTATAGGGGAAATATTATATATATATATATATATATATATATATATATAGTTTAAGAGAAAGGAAATGAATCCGACGGTATGAGTATAGTAATTTTTCGTCTCGCTATTGATAAGTCTGGAGTATAAACAAGCTCTGAAGATGATTTTTATAATCGAAATATTGTTCAATATTTAGCAATGAATATGATATAAATCTTTTTCACTTTAAAGGATATAGTGTTGTTTTCATATCATTTTATCTATACTCATATATATATATTATAATATATATATATATATATAATATTATATTATATAAATATATATATACATATATTATATATATAATATATATAATATATATATCTTTTTCATATCCATATGCTAATCTATGTATCGATCATTTCAGTCTATGTATCGATTCATTGTTATCTATCAAGTCTCTGTGTTTGTATCCATTTATCCCTTTCTATTCATATCTATTCCAGTCAATATCTTTTTTCTTCAGATCTCTTTGGCCATTATTTAAAGGTAACAATTTTTCGTATTCCAATTTCTTTTTGGTTTACATTTAAAATAGTATAGGTACCGACTTCGTTTGAAATATTTTCATGGGTTTTGTTTAGTTTCCAAAAATTATTTTGTTTGTTTTGTTTACGAGCATAATCAACTCGGGGTCATTCAATGCCGACAAAGTTGTGAAATAAATTCATTCTTAATGCATAATACAATTTTATTCATAAACTCATATTTTTCTATTCAACCCATGGATGGGACCCTAACAGGTACTATCACTCCAGGTCAGAGTGGACCGGGAGCAATGGTGATGAGGAGTGCTCCAATATTCCCACAAACCTCCAGAACTGGAACCTCACCATCAGATAGAGTTTAAACGTCATTCCCAGGACATGTAGACCTGTAGCCACAGCCTTCTAGCACCCATATGAATAAAAAGGGGTTGGGCTTGCCCATAAGGGCAGTAGGGTTGGGGAAATCATATAGGTGCTAGGCTTGACGTGACCAGCCGATTGATCGGGAGGAGGCCTCTCCGATCGCCCGTCTAGCCCAAGATTCAATAGTAGATCACAAAAATTCGGTAGATCACCTAACAAACAACAACATAACAAACAAAAAAAAATTGCGGTTTACAGTGTGAACGGGGAGGCTAAGTTTCCACTTGATATTAAAGATTTGATTTTAATAAATATGTGCTTAGTATTATTGATTTTTTGGTATTCCTTATTCTAGCACCCATATGATAAGGATTAGGGGTTTGCCATAAGAGAATAGGGTTGGGTGCAATCATATAGGTGCTAAGCTTGACGTGACCAGCCG
Organism: Doryteuthis pealeii; assembly: GCA_023376005.1. NCBI lineage: Eukaryota > Metazoa > Mollusca > Cephalopoda > Myopsida > Loliginidae > Doryteuthis > Doryteuthis pealeii. The sequence goes on from CM042182.1 coordinate 17,169,405, forward strand.
ATTGATTGGAGGAGTCTCTCTGACCGCCCGTCTAGCCTAAGAAAAAGCCTAAAGTGGAATATTGCAAGTCACGGGACTGCTCACCCACTGGGTTTTATCCTTAAGCATCACGGGTCGCCCACCAGGCCAACAAGTGGGCCCATTGCGGAAGTCTTACCCTCTGCAGGGGTTGCAGTTGGCTCATTCTACATTCCGACAGGGTGGTCCAAAAAATGAAGATTTTCTTTACAATTAGTACAAATTACAAAGAATTCCGTTTGATATTTTAAACGGCTTAACTTTTTTAAACTTAATTATGATTTCCACAAATCGATTGATTTTAAATTATTCAATTATATCATTTTAAAACCTAAAAAAGTTCCTTTTTATAAACATTAAAGTATTATCAACCTCAGCTTTTTTTTCATATTCATCGATCATCTATGTGTCTATATTACAAAGATAAATATGAAAATGTCTATGTCAGTCCAAAATTATCGATAAGGTTCCTCTCTCTCTCTCTCTCAACACACACACACACCACACATACATATATTATATATACATATATATATATATATATATACATATACATATACAATATATACATATAATATATATATATATACACATATACATATATACATATATACATATACATATATCTCATATACATATATATATACACACACACACATACTATATATATAATATACATATATATATATATATAATATAACATATACATATACATATATACATATATATATATATAATATATATATATACATATACATATATACATATACATATATATATAATACATATACATTATACATAATACATATATACATATAAATATATCATCATATACATATATACATATATATACATATATAATATATACATATATATATACATACTATATATATATATATACATATATAATACATATATATATATCATATATACATATATATACATATATACATATAACTATATATTACATAATATTATTATACATATATTATATATACATATATATATATACATATATATACTATATATATACATATATATATACAATATATATACATATATATATTATACATATATATATATACATATATATATTATATTATATATATATTACAATATATAATAATTAATATATACATATACATATATTATCATATATACATATAATAATATATAATATATACATATAATATACATATATGTAATATATATATATATATATATATAATATATATTATTATATATATATATATAAGCCCCCCTCTACTTATCGGTCCAATTACTGCATACTGACAAATGTTTAAAACTATTTTCAAAACTTCAAATAAAAAATATCAAACAACAGAAAAAACTAAAATAGGCCTTTTCATGTTCCTCTTCGGAAATCTCTTTTATAAAAACATTGAAGATAACATGCTCCAAATTATTATATAACGATTAGCAAAATATCTTGACCTAGAACAAACAAACATGGTTGATCTAATTAGATAGAGGAGTACAATAGATATATTAAACAATATATATAAATAATATAAAAACATTAACAATTGGAATTGGTTCATAAAAATAGACAGAAAATTAATCATATGCACTAGTACAAAATAAAAAACACTCTCCGGGCGATGTAAAAATAGATTTTTGAAACATATTGCCTGAGGAGTGGGAGTAAAAAAATCAATGTCAGCGAGCTTAAGTAAGTAAAATCATCAAATTCATTAAGATAAAAATAAAACAATTTGAAATGTAAACTTAAATATGTATTAAAATAAAACAAACTATATATAGATATATAATACCAGTCATGTATTATTAAAACTTGTTTTGAAAAACATGAGGACTGTCTAATGCTGCATGTTCAATTTTGAGTGTATTTATTCTATGTTAAGACGATTTGGGGTAATGTGACGTAAGCAGTGACGTAATTTTTGTTACAGATAAAAACCGGAAGTGATCTTCATTATTAATAGATTTGATACATAAACGGGACAGTGAAAAGAAACGATAGAAATGTAAATTATTAATAAATTTAAACAAAAAATAAATGAATAAATGCAACGAAATTGAATTTTCAACAATTAATTTTTACTAAGATCTTTGAACATAGAAAATAACCCAATAAAATGATTTTTATAAAAGCTGAGGACATTGACTCGAATGACTTAAAGTTTAATTGATTCTAGTTATCTGAATTATCAAACGAGGGAGACGCTTTGTGTTTCTAATTACGATTGTCGTAAAATAAAGTTTTTGAAAATGAATGCATACGTTAGTGGTTTCTCAAACTGTATTACAGTCTGGGCATCACTTACAGTACTACAGATACTTGATAGCGCACTGGTATACAAAATAAAACTAAGTATGTTATTAGTTAAACTCAGTGGTTCTCAACTGTATATTAGTAGTGGTGCGCACTTACAGTACTGACAGATACTTGATAGCGAAGCTGTATACAAATAGGACTATATATGTTAAGTTAACTGTTTAAATATTAACAAAAATAACACATTTAACAAAAGCAAAACTTAAACATACCTCTAATGAGTTTAATTCTGTGTTTAATGAGAAACATGGCTGATGAGCTTGGGATTTCTTCAATGCTTGGTCTTATGTTTGCCGGAGACAAACTCTCATATCCATCATTGCAAGGCATTGAAGAGTTCACTCCTGTTTTACACTTAATTGTTGCGATGTTGAAATACCTGAGTTCAATAAAGTCAGAGGTGTTCCCAAGGCGTAAAAGGATGACTTTGTATCTTGTAAAAAAAGGGTGGGAAGAAAAAAGCGGCCAAATGAATGCCTTTACACTCCTGAATATCATACTTTTTTCCGGAGCGTAAATGTTGTCTGTTTTTGAAGTTTTCCGTGGGTAATCCCAATTTTCCCCCGTGAAATGTACCATCGCCCCCACTATATCTAACATAATAAACTTGCATAAAGGTTAATATTATTTCAATTCTTAATGGAATAATACTTTTTTTAATAATACATTTTCTATTTAAACCCATAGCATGGCGACTACTAATCAGGTACTAACTCACTCCGGTGGTCAGACTGGACCAGGGAACCCAATGCTGATCGAAGGTGCTCCACACTTCCAAACCCAAAACTGGAACCCCACCATCACAGATAGAGTCTAACGTCATTCCCAGACACTGTAGACCCGCAGCACACGGCCTTCTAGCACCATATGATAACAAGGTTGAGCTTGCCATAAGGCAACTAGGGTTTGGAAAATCATATAGTGTGCTAGGGCTTGACACGTGACCAGCCGATTGCTCGGAGGGCGGCTCTCACCGCCCGTCTAGCCCATAGATAAGGGCCAAAGCTGGGTATTGCATTCATGATATGGCTCACCACCTGGCTCTATCTCTAAGCATCACGGTCGCCCACCCACGGCCAACAGGTGGCCCCATTCGGGGAGTCTTACCCTCATGCATGAGGTGGCAGTCAGTGGCATTCTAACGCCCCAGCGACAGGGCGTAATATATTCATGCCATTGACATCCTTTATATTGGTATATCTCCTGCCTACAAATTTGTTTCCGTATTTACCGTGTTCTGTTCATTTAGTGTTTGGCTTTATATTCGAAAGAGGTGAAGGAATAGAAAGAGAAAAAAACAGAAGAAATTGGGGCTGAGCAACTTTTAACCTAGTTGGATAAAAAACAATTTTATTTATTGCCTCAAAGCAGAATATGTAATGTGGCCGTAAAGCAAAAGCCGTTCAAGGGAATATGAATGGGAGACGGTTCTTGAACACTAAAGCAACTTTTGCTTAAATATGTTCATATGAAACAACCATCAAAAAGCAAACAAGTTTAATATTATATATATATATATATAATGTATATATATATATATATATTGAGAGAGAGAGAGAGAAGAGAGAGAGGGAGAGAGGAGGGAGAGAGGGGGGGAAGAAGAAGGATAATATAATATGAATTGTCTGCTTTGAAAAAAAAAAAAAAATATATAAATATATATATATATAATCTGCTTTGATATATATATATATATATATATATATATATATATTATATCTGCTTTGATATATATATATATATATAATAATATATATATATATTATATATATATATATTATATCAGCTATCTGATTTTATTATTAACATATATATAATATTATATAAATAATATATATATAACAAGGTATGTTTGGAAATGGCTTTTTGCCGACATTTTTGGTGAATATGTGCTTTAATTGGAGTCGTCCTAATTTGTTATTGAAAATTAATTAATTAATAATGAATAGGCGGGAAATGCATTCCCCCTAATTCATTATTAATTAATTAATTTTCAAAATTGGTACGATGACTTCCAATTAAAGCACATATTCTCCCATATATATATATATAAAGATAGATATATTAAATATATATGGGAAATATTTTTTAAATATTTTCTTCTCATAAATATTATATAAAAAGGTATAGAGTGCATCCACAACACGTGGTTTCGGACTTATCAAGGTTCTCGGTCAGTGTGGCTAGACATTTTTAGCTACCTCAGCGGGATTGTGTTTTAATATATATAATATGTTAATATATATATATGTCTTATAATATATAAAGATATAATATATATATATAGAGAGAGAGATATACATAAATATAATATACATATATAAGATAATATATAAAATATATAAAGATATATATTATATCTTTATATATATATATATATATATATATATATTTATGTATACTTTTTATATTTATATATATTATCTTTATATATATCTTATATATAATATATATCTTTATATATTCTTTATATATATATAAAATTAATATAATAAATATATATATATAATATACAAGAAATCTTAACTGAGTCAAGACGAACCTACTATTAGTTTGGCAATAAAGCTCTTCAGGGCTAATCTGATCAGATTTTAGGCCCTGGAAGAGCTTTATGCGAAACTAATATAGGTTTCGTCTGACTCAGTAGATTATCTTTTTATTACTTTGGCTCTACTTAGGTAATCGAGGCACTATTTTACAGATTAGCTTCTCCTAGCGGTTATAATGAATATATATATATCTTATATACATATATATCTATAAATTGTTTTTTCTTTGGCCAATACTGTACCAATAAGATTATTTTTTGTTGGTACGAATATCTTTGGTCTTTTCTTTTTTTCAAAATTTGTTTCTCCTGGTTGATGTTTTGGTAGTATATTTTTACAAATCAAACTCTCTGCTGGGTTTTTTTTTTCCTCCGCAAGGAATCTACCAACACGCTTGGTATAATTATATTATATATAAATATGAATTATATATAATATATATATATCAAACTATCTGCCTTCATATATTATATATAATTAATATATATATATATATAATAATATATATATATACCAAATCTTTGCTTAATATATATATAATATATATATATTTATATATATTATATATATATAGCAACTCTCAGTCAATATTATATATATATATATTATATATATATATAGTAAACGTGTTTGCTTGTGATATTATATTTCTTGAGAAAGAACAAGATTGTTCAAAGTATCAAAAGTACACCAGCCAACAAAGATTAACCTTTCCAAGTTTTCAAGTAAATTTACCGTTGCTTGGGAATTTTCACGCAATAAAGATTCTTCTATCACAAAAGAAAAGGTGTTTAATTTTGCCTTTAACGTGGATGAAGAACAAAATTACTAAGATAACAGGCCAGCTTTCTTTTTATTCGGGCTGTTGACAAGAACTTTGACATCAGCAAAGAACTTGTTCGCAAGTCGTCTATGACGGGTCACATGACGGCGGTTAAAGATAGTAGGTGAGTTAAAACTTTTGCAATATTTCGTCATATGCTAGTTTGCGGCACGTATATCACGTAGCTTAAACAAAGTTAAAAGAGTCTAGTCTGCCCTACTATTTCCCCTAGCTGAGGGAGAATATATATTATATATGTAATGTATGAGTAGTAGCTACCGGTGGGTATAGAGTACGATCGTTGGAAGCCGCAGTATCCAGGAGGTTAAGATTGAGAAAAAACAAATACAGTGCTCTCAATACATGTAAGGCATAAAATTTATTTCAAACAATGAAAGGAATAACCTACTCGAGTTTTCATCGATTGATTCCTTCAGGGTTACATCAGTTTAAAATTAATCGAGTTTTCGATTAATCTCAGTTGGGTATAATACATGGCCCGTTGGAAGGTACTTATCTTAATATACGAACGCTTATTTATACTTTTCAAAGATTATATATATATAATATATATATATATAAATGAAAATCTGAGTCCACACTTAATTACAAGTTTAGTTTAGATGTAGCCCAATGGCTAGAAGTAGAGGGTGGCTCAGCGGTGTATCGGACTCGCTAACAATCGTCTACAAATTTAGCTTGTTTACACCATGTGAGGTGCCACAGAATTGCAGTATAAAAGTTAACAGTGGCATAACCATTGCATTGAGTGTTGTTTATTTAAAGGTTTCTAAGATGTTCATCTCATTTTTTTTTTTTAGATGTCTGCAAATTTCGCCATAAACTTCCGAAATTATTTTTTTACAATAAATCTCATTCCTCACGCAAATAATACTCACAAAATGCGTCTACTAAATAGTTATAAAAGAAATAACAATTGACAAAAACTGTCTTACCACAGTGAATTTTAATCATTAACAATTCAGACGATTTGTATTTAATTTACTTGTTTTCTACTTTTAATGTAGATTTGATTTTAGTAAATAATAAATAATTGGTATTCTAATTAACCTATCTGATTGGTCAATCTGATTTTCCAACTTTTTTATTTTTATTTCTCATTCCATCGGAATTCCAAACTTTAAAGCAATGTTCAAAAAAACAGTTAAATGAGTAAAACAAAAAAAAAAAAAAAAACGCGAAGCTATTGAAAAGAAAAGAATTAATTTATTTACCTAAACTTTTATTCAGAAAAAAATAGTATTACGTTCAATTTTCGTGAGAATGTTTAACCCTTTCAGACACAAAGAGACGTGTGAAGTCGGATTTGATAAAATAAATTATTCATACCTATTAAAATAAAGTGTAGTGCTGGCGCTGGTACCATTTTTCACACACACACACACACACACACACACACACAACACACAAGAATGAGAAAAGAAAAATTTCAAATAAATAAAATATGATATATAATATACCAGCCACCCTCCACCAAGGCAGGATGTGACACAAGGTCAATTTCTTAAGCGGAGTTCAACAGAGGTTTGAAATTCAAGTTTTCCTTCTCCGTAGACCGGTTGCCTAACCAAGGTTAAAGAGCCAGTCCTGCCCTACTATTACCCATAGCGAGGGAGAGTAGGATTCTACATTCCCAAAGGTATTAGCGCTAAGTGAAATGCAAAATTACCAAAGTCGCAGAATTTTGAACTCAGGGCGACGAGTCCATTTCCCATGACTTTAACCTTAACACGCGCTTCTTATAATGATGAATAAATATATGATATCAGAATGAATATTAAGTAGCTAGAAGAAATAAGACAAATGACAAATTACATGGGGTGATATGTTTTGTTTTTGTTTGTTTTTGTTTTTTTAATAGCCTATTTGTTTGGGAACTAGTTCATCACCGGACCCAACTGACATTATTATAACTAAGCAAAATAAAACATACTCCCTCGGGCGATGTAAAAATAATTTTTTAAAGATATTGCCCGAAGGGGAGCTGCAAATTCAATGCCAAGAGTGTGTACCATAAGTATGAAATCGTCAAATTATTAAGGAAGTTAAAAAAAAGAAAGAAAAGACAATTTGAAATGAAACAGTTTCCGATAACTTTAAAATTGATATTAAGATAAACAATCTATAAATATAATATATAACGCCGAGTTTTTTTTTTACAGACAAAAAGGTTACATTTCCGCTGAATTAATCGAGTTTTCGATTAATATCAGTTGATACCACTTATTGTCTGTTGGAACGGGTCTTATCGTTCCAACAGACATCGTGGTACAACTGATATTAATCGAAAACTCGATTAATTCAGCGAATGTAACCTTTGAACGATTCAGATGATGACTCGAAGTAGCGGGATTTGACGGTTAGATATGTGTAGGGGCGGGGTTTTTGGGGCTTTTTTTGGGTGGGGGCGGGGTTTCTTAGTGGGTGTTTTTTAAAGTGGGGAGGATAGTGGTTTGAGTGAGGGGGGGTTTTAAGTTAACTTAACAAAGGCGCGGGGTTAAAGTGTGGGTGGCTGGAGCGTTGATAAACGCTTTACTTACTTAAAGTAAAATTTATATCCCATTTCTTAAATATATATATATATATTATATATATATAATATAAATATAATATATGCCAGAGTATATAGTATACAATTATAAATTGAGTATACTCCTTAAATTTCCCATATTGCTCACCCATTGAAATACCACTACCTATCGCTCAATAAAAATAGTGCGCGGAAATTTGTTCATGTACTCTCATTTTACCAATAAAACGCCATATTGATCTTTTTGAAAGGGAGTGTGGCGCAAATATCAAGAGTTAATCATTATTCAAGTGGTCTCATGAACGATAAAAGGAGTCCAAGTGTCTGTGGTCAGAATGCTTCGAACATGGACTTCACAGTCCAGAGCGCTGTAACTTCAGATACACAAAAACTATATATATAATTACCAACACCTCCGCACGAGCAGGATGCGACACAGGTCAATTTTCTTAAAGCGGCAGTACAGGTTGGAATTTAGAGGTTTTCCTCTCACTGACTGGGTACCTGCCATGTTAGGCAGAGCCCCCAGTCTGCCCTGCTATTTACTCATAGCTGGAGGGAGAAATTGGATTTCATGCCTTTCCAAGATAATTAGCGCCATGTGAATCAACAGCTTCGTCCGCAGGAATTGAACTCGGGTCGACGAGTCTATTTTCCTACACTACTAACCATTAGAGTAACGCGCCTCCGTATACTAAGTCTTCTTGGATTGCAATTCCATGACTTCATGAACATAATAGTTCATGGAGAAATTCCTTATTTGCAAAATGTCGAAAGTTAGTTCTCGTTGCCTATTTATTTTTTTCTCCTATTTTCTCCGACGCCAGCTGGTATTGCTTCTAGTGATCCTAAAGAATTCAAATAATACAATTGGGATTCCTCGTAAAAATTCCATAAAAGAAAGGTTCTGTTTGATCTTGGTTCAGACTTTGGTTTGAATTCCCATCCACAGAACAACGCCACAAAATATAAGTATATCAATTCCTAGCATCAACACTAAACAACTTGCTTGCTTTACGAGTTGGTTAAATTTCGAACTTAACGGACCCTAAATTCACCATTGTATGTCACCCGCTGAAGAAAAGAAATACCAAAAATCAGGAATTTAACCGATTTTATGAAATTTTTCAGTGTTACTATATTTAAGAATAAAAGATAATAATGCCACCAGTTATTTTATTTAAAAACTTTTACATTTTCAAGTCAGTTAACTTGGGCAAACATATTTTTGAGAATTTGTGTTACGCCTCAAAGTACGTTGTTCAAAGTTAAATGACCTGAAAAATCCGTAGTTAGTGATTGATAGGTTAATAACCTTTACATGACCTTCCTTCCTGTTACACATCTGGCCTGGGAACGAAGGCGCAGTAGCTTAGTTAGTCGACAGTTAAGGTTATAGGATGCCATGATGTAAGGATCATGTCCGCTCGACCCTGCGGTTGAGAACTCTGGTTTTAAAAAAAGTTGGTCTTAGTGACTTGAATTGAAACTGAGCATTTATTTCATGCCGAAACGCTTTTTGTTGTTTTATTTCTTACTGGATATTTAATTTTGTTAAAACATTTTTAAACTCATATTTATTGATTTAACCCATTAAAAAATGATTAATTTGCAAATTTATATTATTACCACCGTAAACTTATTTAAGTACTAGAAGCGGCTACCCGGCGTCCGCCTGGGGTAAGGGGATGCAAAAAAAGGTTAGTCATAGATCTCATTATTATTGAATCGCGAGTTGGATCCTGTAGTGATGTCCCATTAAAATCTCTAAGTAAAAAGACCTTGTGTTGATCCAGCGCACTTTAAAACGAAAAATAAATGTAGACTATTTAGAAAATTAAAACAAAAAAATGCTAGTCTGTTATCATATACTTTTTTGTTTTAATCATCTTCACGAATATAAATCAAAACCTTCATCTATTTGCTCAACGCAAGCCCGTGGTGTTATTTAAATGCCATAATTATTTAACTTTGTCACTATTTTTTTTATTTTCTAAGTTTCCTCCGGACACACAGATTCACGATAACTGTCCTTTATAATATGTATAGACACCACTGGATTTCGTAAATTCTATAATAAAGTTTTTGTGCTTGTAATTGGTTATTGTCGTAGAAAAAAATGGAACACAGTGAAAGTGAGTTCAAATCCGGAATAAGGCTGTTTTGCATTTCAGCGAGCGCTATATCCATGGGAAAGGTAATGTATGGCACTATTCTCTCTTCAAGCCTATGAATAAAATAGTAGGCGAGACTGGGCTGATTAACATTGGTTATAGGCAACCATTTTTGGGAGTGATAACTCTAATTCAATAATCCGTTAACCTCCGCGTGAAAAATTGAGCCTTAGTAGGAAATACCATATGATAAAATATGATAGAAATGGTTGGGGTTTAACCATAACAGCAATAAGTTGGGGCATATATAGGTGCAGGTGCTTGCCGTGCCAGCAGATTTATCGAAGGAGGTCCTCTCCGACACGCAGTCTTGCCTAATAAGAGCGAAGTGGAGTATTGCAGTCTTGGACTGCTCAGTCCACGCAGAAATCACTAGTCGAGACGCACAACCACAAGGTGACCCACTGGGGGATTTTACCCCTCTGTATGGTGCTGTCGGTGTAATTCTACGCCCTAGTCAACAGGGTGAAAACGAAGAAATGAAATTGATATTATACATATTTTGGAGGTGAGTTGTACTCTATAGTGTATGTATTTGAATAGCCTTTTTTTTAACACATTACCAAATATGTCTTATGTTATTTGGTAATAGTTACCCAATCTAGTCTTGGCAGATCTATTAAGCTGAATGTGAGTTCGATCCTTTACGGAATCACTGTTACAATATGCGAAGTATCTTTGTATACAGGTCGTTCTTGATGAAAAAAAATTAATCTGGAATAACTGATATTGATAAGATTTTCTGTGTTATTTATTAATCAACGAATTCTTTGTTGTTTAATTACTGAATCGTTCAATCTAGACGATTCATTAAAAATTTGAAAAATTATTTAGATAAATATTAACCATTGCTGCCTACAAAATGGCAGAAATAATTATCATACGTATTATAGTATCATTCATTTAAATAATGTAAAGCCAATTTTAAGTTTCAAAGGTTTCATATTTTTAGGATTCTAAAGACAAATATTTATTTAATAACTACTTTTAGTTTTATTATTGTTATCTGAATAATTTTTTAGAAACTATTGAAAATTAGACCCCCTTTTAAAAGAGAACAAATGGGTGTATTTTTTTTTTTTTACAAGATATTAGCCAATTAAATAATTATAAAAAAAGGAGTAAAAAGAAAAATCTCCCAAAAATAATTTTTTTAGTTTTTATTTTATATTTAATTTTTTTGAATCTTTGGTCTTTATTTTCTACAAGAAATTCCATAAAATGTTTTTTTTTCTTCAGTCTTTTGTCTTTTTATTTATATTGTAATAATTTCGAAAGTATATTCCCACCGATATGTTGCGGCCCACAAGTGACTTAAAAGAAAAATCAGAAAGATTTTGAATAAATAACTGAGTCATTATAGAATTCATTCATTGTAATCAACACTGAAAATTTCCATTGAAATCAGATAATTCCATATGTGGTAGATGGATTGTTGACAACCCTGGCCATTATTTTCAGATGAGGCATTGAAAATACCAGAAGCGTGGTTGGTAACTTTGACTCCTAGTGGCGCGAATTCTGCGCGTCACGTGAATTTAGTTATTTTAGATTTTAGTTTCTTGAGATTGACGCAGAGTTAGCACGTATCACTATAGCTTGATTCTCCCTGCGCGCGAATAAGTGGTTAAAGTAAATCTTGATAAGAAAATAAAGTCTTTGTAGTTGATGATTGCATGACTAAAAACTAGCCCTTAAAAGAAGCCCGTTAGAAGAAACTAGTAATGGACAAGACTGACGATCATAAGCAGCAGAAAGAAGAAATAAAGTATATCTCTCTCTCTCCTTCTCTCCTCTCTCTCTCTCTCTCCTCTTCTCTCTCTTCTCTCTCTCTCATCTCCTCTCTTATATACCCGAATGATGGGTATATAACTTAATACAATGGATACTCAATATTTATGATTTTGTATCCCAACCTACCGTGGTGAATGGGTTTGAGTAAATAAAACCCTGCAAAAATTTTTCCCATTTAAAGCCTTAACCTTTGGAAAAATAAGAAGAAGGTTTCCAATTTCCCCTAACTGGATTTTGCCCATACTGGCGACTTGTGCTACAGCCTACCAGTGGCGAATGGGTGGGGTTGAATAACCTACAGAGGTTATAATAAAGAAAACTTTGAAATTTACAAGTCTTTATTTCAGAAGCAAAAAAGCCAATTTCATCTGCTCGGAGAACACAGCACCACACACACACACACACATAATATATACCCTCTTATAATATATATATATTCATCATCAGTCGCGCTATGCAGCACGGATATCCCATTGAACAATCTCTCTTCCAACCTTCCTATCTTCATTGCAAACCTGGAGGTCCTTGCGTAGCAACCAGCATCTTCGCATAGCTGGTTCATATAGGTCCTTGGCTGGGCGGCCAACTAAAGCATGCCCATGTGTTGGCTTCCACAGGGAGAACGTCGTTAGAGCTCATTCCTTGCTCTTCAGCAGTGTCCGTGCATGCCTTTTCCGTCTCACTCGGATGTTTTGTGAGATTGGGGGGGGGGGGCAAGTGACCGTACAGCTCTTCCTTGTGGGGTGCTGTTTCCACGAATTGTTCAGACTGTACGCAGCATTCCATTGTGCAGCTCCCATACTAGCTATTCTCAAGACGTTTCGTTAGGTCCATATGGTGCAGCATATAGCAGACTGATGACACCCAGCCTGGAAGAACTGTTGATTCAGCTTGTCAGGGAGATCGGACCTCCATAATGGACTATAATTTGTTTTGTGGCCGACCATGCCTTTGCTATTCATATAGCTCTCTGTGGATGAGATATTACACCTTAGGTACGTAGAAATTGTTCTAATCTGTCGTTAGAGGTGTGGAGATGTTTCTTTTCTTTTTTGAAACTCATGAACTCTGTTTTACCCTGGAGTTCACATAGAAGCCGATATTCTTTGCTGTCTCCTCCAAAGCTATGTAGCAAAATCAGCCTGTGCCGGGTATATCTGCAAGAAGTGCAAGGTCATCGCATAGTCTGCATCTGGTGACTGTTTTTGCGGGATATCGCCTGCTTCTGCCTTTTTTAGTGGGTCTAAACCTTTTTCTTTTTATGGTATCAAACTACGAGAATTAAATTGAAAACATCTTTACGAATTATATGGAACAAATTTTGGAAATGAATGTGCCATTCGTTTACTAGCTCAGTCGTAGAGCCCTGACTAGGACCACTATGTTCCTAGTTCGAATGAAGTAGAAAAACAGGGATTTTCCTAAGGCCAGTAAAAGTAGAAGTCCGAATGTGGTGTGGCGCTCCTTTAGAACGCCAAAATCAATCTCACTTGAATTTTATACTAGTGAAAAGGGGGATAGACTTACTCGTTGTCTGGCTGAATAGACTACCGCCCAGTCGAATTTATATATATATATAATAGTATATATAGATTAGTTATAGTATATATGAGGTAAAAATAAAGGAATGAAGAACAGAAATTCAGCTAGGGTACCACAAATATGTAGTTATATTTCGCTGGGAATGTTTAAATTCCTCCGGTTTAGACCTTTATTGAATCAATTAGATCACAAGTGTTTTATAGAAGGAGAAGTAGGTATGGGTAATTTGTGGTGAGAAGATTTTGTTGAGGAAGATAGAGGGAGATAGAAGGAAATGAGTAGTGGTAGAAAAATAAATGATTATATGTATGAATCCTATATGATCCAATCGCTGAGAAAGCGGAATTTTTTATAAATATTATCCCCCCCACAGGCGGAAACTAATAACTACTAGTATTTACATACATTTTTGTCAGTGGGAGCTTTGTTCTTCATTCCTTAATTTTACCTCATTCTGTCGGATTCATTCAATCCCGCATTTCCTCTCACACACACACCACCACACACGACACGACAATATATTATATAATATATAACTATATATATATATACAATATAATTATTTATATTTATTTTATTAATTATTATTATTGCTGGAATTGTATTGGAACGTCTTTGAAATGGCCATTTTTTATTTTTGGCTACCCAATTATAGAGATGAAATTTATAGGACAATAATAAATGGGTTCCTTATCCAAAAAGTTCTGGCTTAGTAGACCACAACTTCAACAAGATACGAATTACCATTAGAGTAAGGCTTGACAAAAAAAAAACACATTAAGATACACTCATCATTACACTAGACACAAAGATAAATCAATTGTTATCAAAATTTCTTTCAGTGACTAAATCGTCTTGAAAATATTATCTATAACATATATAGGCAGTTTGTGTGTATGTATGTTGCCCGGGGATATGATAAAACATAATGACAGAATGTAGATATACAGACAATACATCACGGATCTTGGTTTATGAGCCAAAATATGAAGGTTCATTTTATTAGTGAAGATAATAAATAATAAAATTTAAATGATACAAGTATTTAATATTTCAAATAGTAACATTGATTTTCCTTTTTAAGAAAGTGGTAAGATCAACGCAAGATTCAGTAATAATGGATCTTCGAGACTAAACCTTTTCCACCTCTTTATTGTACCCAAGCAATGCTGAGTTAGCCGTTTCTAAGTTTATATATATTACCCAACCTCTCGGCCACGAAGGTAGGATGCGACAAAAACAAGGTCAATCTCTTAAGCGGGTTTTTAACAGGTTTGAATTCAGAGTTTTCCCTTTCGCTAGACTGGTCACCTATCCAAGGCTAAAGAAGTTCAGTCCTGTTCAAGACTTTACTCATAGCTGGAGGGAGAATATATGGATTATACCTTTCACAAGGGTATTAGAGCTATGTGAAATCAAACAACCTCGTACAGGATTGAACCTTGGGTCGACTAGTCCTTTCCTATGACTCTAGCCATTACACAACGCACTTCAATATTATTTTAAACTTGTTAATAAGNCATGTAAGCGCGCTAAACTAAAAGGGGGGTAGCATGACCATAAAACTACAAATCTCAAGACCTAGTTAATTATGATGTGGGTATGGCCCAAATCATGTACGCAATGGTCCTGCGTAGATAGCAACATAAGTCAACAGATATGAGACATAGGCTGTAGTTGCGGGGTGGGCATAAGAGAAAGGATTTCGTCAAATACGATTTATTATTACAAATTCACATTATTCAGGTTTGCTTGACAGCACTCGTACTTCCCGGCATGCACTCGCTCACCTTATTGATAGTTGACAAACATATTCGTCATCTTTATCAAACATGAAAAAAGTAAAACATAAACTTGCTTATTGAAACAATTCTAATTTACCACAATTTTTTGTACTGACAACAATTCACATAGTGTCTTAAATTATCTGTTGAGCGTTAAAAAGAAGCTGAAGAATCAAATTTAAATTCTTCGTCACTGGCCAATATCTATCTTTGCTAAAAACTTAAAACAGTACTATCAGCGGACCACCAATAGGCATCGAGTTTAGAGGCCATCTTCAATTAAACGGCAAATAATATTTCGAACTTGTTTCATCAAAAAAATCTCGCTAAAAACAATTAAAGATCGTACAGGGTTGTTACAAGAAAAAATAGTTTAATTCACAGATCAATAAGTATCGATTGCGAAAAATTTTACAGCTTATCTTAAAAAATAAACAAAACCTATCCAGTATGTCATGAACCTATCCTCATTTCTCCTGGCAAGTCTTTCATACGTGTCTGTATCCATACAAGAGCTGATTGATGAACAAATCCTGTAAGCAGTAATCCACAATAAAAGCGAAAGCGCTCTTATCTCCAATCATACAAATCATCCAAGTAAATGAAACGAGTTACTCTAGAAACAGCTGAAGAACAAGGACTAACTCATAAAGTGTGTGTGTGTGTGTGTGGTGTAGCAGAGAGAGAAGAGAGACGAGAGAGAGAAAGAGCTGACAGAGGAAGAGATGAGAGAGAGAAAGAGAAGAGAGAGACAAGGACCTGGACGACAGCGTGCGAGAGAGAGAGCGTTTTTGCGTCCGTCCGTTCGTCCGCGCATAAGTGCCGCTGGATTCAAAGCAACATCTCCTGACAGTGAAAAGACGATCTAAATTAATTTTCTCGACATACGCTAAATTCTAACTTTCTCATTTCTTTGGCGGTGGGACGTATTTCAACGAGCATAACAACATATACATAACGATAGAGACAGAGTGTGATATTGTCCAGTCGATTTTTATTTCCTTTGTCAAAGATAAAACGCAAATAAAAATGGCGTTCAATAGATTCTTGACGCTCTTAAACTAAAATGTCAGTGTTGGTGGACCTAGAGTTAATTTTGATTTGAATTAAATAAAGACAATTCAGTTTTATATTCCCCTAAAAATGCCTTCTCTTTCTTCTTTCTTTCTTTCTTTTCTTCTTTCTTTCTTTGTTTATTTCTCTGTTTCTATATTCCTTCCATCTTTCTTTTCTTCTTTCTTTCTTTATTTACTTCATCCTTCTTTGATTCTTAACTTTCTTGTTCTCTTCTTCTCTGTCTTACATTTCTTTCATTTTTTCTTTTCTTCTTGTTTCATTTCATTTTTGTCGCTTTGTTTCTTCTTATTGTTTCTTTGTTTCTTCCCTTTCTTCATTTTTCATTTCTTTCGTTATTTCATTTGCTCTCTTTCTTTGTTTCGTTCATTTCCACAATGTTGATGACAATCTAAAAAATCAAAAAAGACTCCTTTGCTTCGCAGTATTTCATTTATTTTTAACACCCCCCAAAAAACATATGTACTTAACATATAGAGACAGAGATACCAGCCGCCCTGCTCGGCCTGCTCGCGTTAGAATGCCACCCAAACTGCACCTCTGCAGAGGGAATAAACTCCCCCAATCGGCCACCTGTTGCGCCTTAGGATGGCGACCCGTGATGCTTAAAGGATAGAACCCAGGTGGATGAGCACTCATGGCTCCTGCAACTCCCTTGTGCCCTATTTAGATAGACGCTGTGGTCGAGAGGCCCCTCCGATCAATCGGCTGGTCACGTCAAGCCCTAGCCCTATATGACTTTCCCAACCCTATGCCCTATATGGCAAGCCCCAACCCTTTTATCATATGGGTGCTAGAAAGGGGTGGCTGCGGCTCATGTCCTGCGGAATGACGTTAAACTCTATCTGATGGTGAGGTCCAGTTTTGGGTTTGGGAATGTGGAGCACCCCTTCATCACCATTGCTCCCTGGTCCACTCTGACCGGAGTGTAGTACTGTTAGGGTCCCATCTATGGGTTAAATAGAAAAATTATTAGTAAAAAAATTATTAATCCATTAAGAATTGAATTTATTTCAAACACTTATCGGCATTAAATGACCCACTGAGGTGATATGCCGGTAAACAACCAAACCAACCAAAACAGATACACAAATGTCTGACAACGAACAAAGTTTTGGAAAATTGCTAAAAGTCCACACATGATTTATGACAAAAGTTAATTTCTTGTTCGCGAAAATCTCAAGCAGTCTACCTCTAAAAAAATATCAATTCAATATTATTGCAAGTTCACTTATCTTTTCGAAACGTTCATGATTCCCTGCGTTTCTAAAAATCGACGGCTTTGAATTGAATTTTGACTCTAGGCTAAAGTCTACACCAAGACGCATTTCGGCAAAGCCGTCAAAAAGAACTAACGAGAGATGCGTCTCAAGGGGAATAAAAAGTTATCAGAAATTAATTTCGCCGCTTTTAACTGGCAGGATAAATATATAAGCCATTATCCTTAAATCCTTTAGATGCATTATTCGACTCAGATGCAATATTATTCCAAAAAATATTTATTTTACTACTTTATATACTTAAAACCTTGCGTGAAAGATTCTTAACTAGTAACAACCCAACTGTGTGTCTGTTGTGGTCGTAAATGAGTTAAGTTTTACACATATTGACACACCGCTCCACCTCGACGGAAAACAATCCTTGATTCTAGAAACTAGTGTAAGGGGATATACTCCCTCGCTGTCCTGGCCTGATACGAACACTCTAGGCCAGCTAATTGTATGTAATCTTGAACTAATGAAACATCAACTTGTAATAAAATGTAACGCATTTATATCCTCAATTTCGCAATATCTTACCACATTAAGTATTTCGCCACATGTTAAATAAAATCAGTGTCTTTATTTCTTTTAACTCTTATATTGCTAGCTAGCATTAAAAGGTATTAAGTAATTAAAGTATTAGAAATGTGTATCCGTATATGCGAGTGCATTATTGGTTACGATTCTGCGCAGGCAAAAAATTCTTATGAGATTCAGCATCCCAGAAAACACACCCCATTTATCGAAGTCCAAGGAGTAAGAACCAGAGATACATCTGGCAGATTGGTGAGGGCTTAAGGACTTCCTGATCAGTTAACTTCCCTATTTTAGTCACATAAGTACTTGGCCCAGGGAATGCCAAGATCTAAACTTATCGTACAAGCCTTATCCTTTAGATGCATTATTCGATAAGATGCCAAATCATATCAAACATTATTTATTCTTTTTAGACTTTATATACTCAAAGAGGCCTGGTATTCAGAAAATTCTAAACCACACTGTCAGTAAGCTATACACTTATCTGAAAGTAAAATAAATAATGTACATCGTTGAGACTCTATAAATTTTATTTACTTGAGTATCCAACTTAAATAAATAAATTTTATTATTAAAAAATATAATAAAACTACGTTTGTCTATCATGTTTTTAAAGTCATCTGTATATCTATTCACTGGTATTAAATTCATTAATATAGTATATACTTATAATAGATATATAGATATCATATATCATATACTACTATATTAAGATCATTCTTTGAAGGCAAAATAATGCAAATTTATGTTGAAAAATCATATTTATTTATTTTTTGTCTTTTTTTTTTTCATTTTTTTTTACTCTTAAGATTTCGTGACAAGGCCATCCTCAGAGAGTTGAAAAGTTCCACGGTTGTTTGAGTTAAACTGGAACGGAGTATTAATCGTGAATCTTCTAATGCGAAATTTCTATAAATTCCCGGCAACAACGTCTCAAAATAATTCCGTATAAATCCCGTGTTTGTTCTATGCTATTTCGGGAAGTTTGAAAAGTCATTTCAGAACTATTCTATTTCAAGATCCCGAGCAGACACTGGCCTTCATTATTTTTATAGTATTAAAGATATATCTGACATATGATTTTCAAAAACTTCCCGCTAAAATCATTCGTTTATTTTATCCTTAAGATCATACAAGTGTTTTATCAGAGAAGATGGATGCGAGAGGTGTGGATTGGAAGGATTCCAATTGACGGCTTGCTGATAATCCGTTATTGGGGGAAAATTCTTGACAATGTCAGAGCAAATCATCCTGGAAAGAGATAGGGAAAAAATCGAAAAGAGGTGAATAGAGAGATGTGCAGCTATCAACCGGGTGCGAAAACGACATTGCGAAAGAAAAACCAGTTCACAAGAGAAAAGTGCGTCAGCCTTCTGAGAGAGTAAATTTAGATCCAAAAGAGCAGTCGTAAAGGTAGATAATAAAAGGGAATGTGGCGTAGGTAGGGTAAGATTTTGGCGAAATTATACACTAGTGCATGTGTGAGTAAAAATGCTCAGAAGAGGAGTTTGCGTAAGTATAGTAGTGGCGGAAATGTTAATAAGGGGAAGAGAAAGTATAGGTATTGGAGAAATGAGTGAAAATTCCTTAGTGCTGGGCATGAGGAGAGAAATTTTATTCCATAATATATTTATATATATATTTGGGGGAGAATATGTGCTTATTGGAATGTTCGCTACTCTATTTTTTGAAAATTAATTACATTTGATAATTATGAATTAATTAATCCTTTTGAAAAATTAGTACGACTTCAATTAAGCAATATTCTCCCAACAATTGTGGGCCTATAAAAGCCAATCAAACAAACACAATCGTCTGTGTTTACTTCCTCACTATATACTAAAGCGTATATACTAATATATTAGAGTCATCCCATGTCTATTAACAACTTGCTGATGTACCTAATACGGTCCGAACATGCTACATTCAGGATTGACATTTCCTCATTGTTTAGCCTTACATTGAAACATATATTCCCGCCGAAATTCCATTGATCATTAACTAATTAATTTCACAAGAATTAGGTATGACTCACATTGAACGACTATATTCCTCCAAAACAAATTGGCGGCTTAAGAGTTCATATAAAATAATAACACATTTGATCACTGCTGTTACTTAAACCTCATATATACTCTATACCTATATATATATAATTAATACTTAAATCATGGCGTAAAGAGGGAATGGCGAAAAAATCCGTGACAGAACTGTATAAATAGAATAGTTGAGGAAACGCTAAGGACACAAACTCTAGACAAACATTAAATATATTTTCGCAATTGAGCTTGAGGCTCCGGCAGTGCAGCAGTCTTTTTTATTGCATATCAATGGTACTCATACAAGTGTTTTATAAAGGGGAGTGTGACGGAGTGCGTGATGCAGAATGAGAGGTCCAGTGGGTGCGGTTTACTGTTTGTGAGAAAGAGCATATTGGATATTGTCAGGTATGGGTATCATTGGTAAAGGAAGGAGATCGAACTTTGACAGAGAAGCGATAACAGAGTGATAGTGGAAAATAACATTTTAAAGGCCAGTTCTGCAAGCGGAGGCTGGATTAGCCATCTTGGAGAGAAAATCGAACTCCAGAGATCACATGAGTGAGGACAATAAAAGGGAGAGGTACGTAGGGTTGTTATAGGTAGAGTCTGGTCACTAAGTGTGGAAGTAAGGTCGGTCAGAAGAGAAGTTTGGTTTAGTGATAGGTGGTTTCGGATACTGGCGTTAGATGAAAAAGGAAAAAGAGAAAACATGAAGTGTGAGAAGATGAGGAGACAATTTGCCGTGGGCATGAAGCGAGCATAAAATTTTGATATCATACTGGCAAGAAAGGGGGTGAAAGAGAAGGTAGAGGCTGGTGGGATTGGGTCCAGTGAGCGCCAGTGAGAAATCAACATTCAGGCGAGAATGAATCAATCCTTTTTTCATAAAGCACCTGTTATACGATAACTTTAAATCATAAAGCGACTGATGATGCGAGCTCAAAGCTCTAGCTGAAAAGATAACCTACATACGTTTGATCCGAGTCTTTGCCTTGCCGTTCCTCCAGTACTATCAAATATATAATCTGAGCATTATGTACTAAAATGCGAATTAACCTTCCCTCTTTGTTTCACTTGAAAAAGCCTATGTTTGGTCGGCCCTTTGACTTCACCGCAGGAAATCTACATGACACATACAAATTGTTCGAATCAATGCATAGTTTAACCACGAAAATATGTATAATGTTTTCTTAATAACAATTAAGTTCATTTTGTCGCAAGCACAACTTAAGAACACATTTTTATTAATATCTATGTGTATAATACGATAGTTTATATTCGAAACAAATTACCGATTTCTGTGCAGATTCACGCGGTGATTATAAAATAGCCGACCAAACATACGCGATTCTCACAAGTGAAACAGAACAAAGGCTGGAATTACTCTACATGTATGTAGTAAGTTCAGATTACCTATAATATGTGACTTCTTGTGTTATGTGCTGCATGTCGTGGTGGTGTTGTATAGCTCACAGAAGATTGTTAACATCGATTGGATCCTGAAATATTTTCAAATGAAAGTAATTAGTGTTTAATACAAGCAAAAACCAAAGTAGAAGACTATATATTGAACGGAATTCGTAACTACCTAAAGAGATGGTAGCCTATTCATTTGTAATGGAGTGTTAATATTTAATCATAAATTAACTTGCAAATTATATTAGCAAAAGAACTCATGGAAATAACAATATATATTTAATTAAAACTTTCTTGAACCCTGTTACCCGTTAACGTTACATTCCGTCTGGTTAGCAGTCGTTCACGTGATAGCCAGAAATTCGTGGGATAATGTCATTTTTCTTTTTTGCGCCACCCCCCCCCCTTGACTTTAGACAATCTCGCTATGAGGTCCTGAAGTCTCAAATGAAGTCCGTTAATTTCTTCTCCGTCTGGTCGAATATGCTTGCAGGAGATTTTGGTCTTTGGGAAAAAAACCCTAGTATTATTCTTATTTTAAAATCTGAATAGTATTTTTGTTCAAACTCGCTAACAGGTATATTCTTGTTGTAAAACTTGTGTATTTTTTTTCACATCACGAGTATTTTTGTGTTATTTTTCTAACCTGTGTAAATTTTATTCCTGGCATATTGTTTTCTAGACAGTGTATTAAATAAAAAGCAAACGTGTATTTTTATGTTAACCTTGAGATATCTTATATTTTGATTCTTTGGATTTTTGCAAAACGAGCGAGTGAGATCAATAACATTATGAGACCATATTTAGGAGAGACATGATTGGTTGTGCATAAGCATAAACAAGTTTTATCAGTCTGATACAACGGGAATCGATCGTTCCTTCCTATATCATATTACTTTTATTTGCGAAGGAACTGTTGTATTACCCGTCTACAGACTTATGGGAATTCAGTGATTGTGGACTCTAGTGTGATTAATCTCGTCCATTTATTCCAACCTGTCTCATTAAGTTTCTATATTACGATGAACTTTCTATGTATTGTCTATTTCTTACATTAATGCAAGCAGCCAGCGTATCTCAAATGTAACGTACTCTGTAGGTCATCAATATATCAATAGAATTTTGAGCAATCATTTTATTTAAATTCTCACCTACCTGCCAAAAGTTAGATTTTCCGCTCTTTATTTTAAACATCCAAACCTTTGAGCTGTTTCATTAATAAGCGAAAAGAGTGAATGGAAGTGAGATACGGGAACCCAACGAGCAACACTAACCCGAAGAGATATGGGCTATAGTCCAATCAATCCGGCCAAGCGTAGAAGGTTAGAAGAAGATTAGAAGAATTGACCCAATGTATGGAGAGAAGAAGAAATCGGAAGAAGAATGCCAAAGTCCTTACGACCTTTCGGCTATCGAGACTGTCAGTCATGGGCAACAAATTAATAACATTAAATTGATATATACTTACAGGATATTGTTTTTACAATCAACAGCAGAGAACTCAAGCCTGTAAACAACCGGCGAGTAAAATGCATTACGCCAAAATGATGTGAGTTTAACTAATGTTAAAGTGCTCGACCATGAAAGGAGCATATCACCGTTCTGGTGTGTAAGCTAACCCTCACTTGTGTTTACAAAGTTAGAGGACTCTAGTGAATTCATTTCCGCTTAGAAATCTATCAATTAAATATATTCTCCTTTAATTTACAGACCGCTAATGGCCGGCATGGGTAAGAGACTTGGCGGACGAAAAATTCATTCGGATCTCAAACCCGTTCAGGGGTAGGTGTTAAAGTATATACCACACTGATGAGAGGTGAAAACCTCGAAACACGTGTCTGTGGATTACTTATTTATTAATAAATACTCCTTCTTTGGTTGAGTTCTCTAAATAAGTGATTTAATTGTAAAATTCACCGTCCTGGCGTGTAGCTAACCGTCGCTTTGTTTACAAAGCTAGAGGACTCTAAAACTGTAACTTCGCTACTTGATGCGATCTGAAAAACATATAATATATCTTATTATAATGGAGTTGTGGTTTTATTTGTCTGTAACCGAAACTATATTACTACTCAATTCACAGTTCCCTTAGTTATTTACATCACATTCTCCATGATTTTATTTTTTTATTTAAACTCAATGAATAATAAAATTGTTTTACATTATTAAAACTGTTGACCATATCTACATACTAATAATACGCAATTGTATTTATATATACAACAAATAGTGGTTTACAGTGTGAACGGGAAGGCTAATTTGGCATATTGATCTTAAAAAATTGATTTTAATAAATATATGCTAAATATTATTGATTTCTAATTGTTTTGTTTTATCTTATTGAATATGAGCAAAAATCGCTGGGATAATATCTTAAAAGAAATTTTAAGAAGAAGAAATAATTGTAATATTATCCTTTACTTCCTATTTTAAAGTAAAGAGTTAAATTAGGAAAATTTACCAATGAAAAGACGGGAGTAATGGAAAATGATGGAAGAGTTAGTTTCAAAGCTGTTCTATTTTTCGATAATACCCCTCTGTTCCAAATCTTTTTATCTGCTTTCTTTTTTAGTTTTATTAGCCTTTCTAATTTAATATGATATTTTATTATATTAAAACTTAAAAACTTGCACCCGGAGGGTGCATAAATTTGCTAGTATATATAATATATATAAATCCTGGGTGGTCAATATAAATGAAGTCCACTAAGGTCTTCTCTATCTGCAGGAAATGTTGGGTCTTGGGGAAAATAAAAGACGTCAAAGTTAAAATGAGTCTTCGTGTTCATTAATAAGAACGAGAAATGGAAACGGAGATACAGACCTAACGACACCTAACCCAGAAGAAGAATATGGGGGTATTCAATCCAATCCGGCCAATATAGAAAGTTAGAAGAAGATAGAAGATATACCGAATTGAAGAAGAAGATGAAGAAATGGAAGAAGAATGGGACTATTAAACTGTAACTTCGCTACTTGATGCGATCTGTAAACATATAATATATATATAAAATATATATAAATCCTAGGTGGACAATAATATAAATGAAGTCCACTAAAGTCTTCTCTATGTGCAGGAAATGTTGGGTCTACTCAAACCAGAAGAAACCGGAATTCACGAAACGCGAAATGATACTAATGTAGAATAGAGAAGCAAAAAGAGAAAGAAGGAGAGAGAAGAGAAGCAAAAAGAGAAAGAGAGAGAAGCAAGAGAGAGAAAGAGAGAGAAGAGAGAGAAGCGAAGAGAGAGAGAAAAGAGAGAGAAGCAAAAGAGAGGAAAGAGAGAGAGAAGAGAGAAGCAAAAAGAGAAAGAGAGAGAGAGAGAGAGCAAAAAGAGAAAGAGAGAAAGAGGAGAAGCAAAGAGAGAAAGAGAGAGAGAGAGAGAGAGAGAAGCAAGAAAGAGAAAGAGAGAAAGAGAGAGAAGCAAAGAGAAAGAGAGAAGAGAGAGAAGAAAAAGAGAAAGAGAGAAAGAGAGAGAAGCAAAGAGAGAAAAAGAGAGAGAAAGAGAGAGAGAGAGAGAAAGAGTGAAGCAAAAAAGATGGAGAGAGAAAGAGAGAGAAGCAAAAAGAGAGAGAGAAAGAACCAAAGAGAAGCAAAGAGAGAGAGGAGAGAGAGAGGGTGAAGCAAAAAGATGGAGAGAAAGAGTGAGAAGCAAAAAGAGAAAGAGAGAGAGAAAGAGAGAGAAGCAAAAAGGAAGAGAGAGAGAGAGAGAGAAGCAAAAAGAGAAAGAGAGAGAGAGAGGAAGCAAAGAGAAAAAGAGAGAGAGAGAGAGAGAAGCAAAAGAGAAAGAGAGAGAGAGAAAGAGTGAAGCAAAAAGATGGAGAGAGAGAGAGAGAAGCAAAAAGAGAGAGAGAAAGGACCAAAGAGAAGCAAAGAGAGAGAGAGAGAGAGAGAAAGAGAGAGAAAGAAAGAAAGAAAGAAAGAAAGAAATTCCAGAAAAAAAATCTTTTAAAAAGATGAACTAAACAAAAAAGTAGTAAATTGAATAATTATTCTAATATTAGAAATACAAATAAAATCATGATACTAATTCAGAATAGTGCGCAAGAGATAATACCATTAGATTACCTAATACATTTCACAGAAATACCTGAAAACTCAAACTGTTATCAAATTTATGATATAGTAACTTTACTATAATTTTTATAGTAAAGTATACTATATTCGATCGGCTACGTGTTGAATTAATAATGTTATTTTTTTTTAAGATTATTTATCGTTTTACATAAATTTGATTACTTTATTTAATTCTTTTTTTCTTTTTCAAATATTAATTTGAAGTTTAGCAAATCGCGTCATTTATATTTTATTTAAAAAATACTAGCTTAAACGACACCTAAACCAGATGAAGAATACGAGGGTACTCAAACCAAATCGGGCCAACATAGAAGGTTAGAAGAAGATAGAAGATATACTCAATTTAAGAAGATAAGAAGAAGAATTCGATTATTTAACAGTTGTGGTCCGAGTAACTTTGCTACTTAATGCGATCTGTAAACACGCATATGCAATATATTTACAAAACTTGGGCGGACATTACAAATGAAGTCCACTAAGGTCTTCTCTATGTGCAGGAAATGTTGGGTCTTGGGGAAAATAAAAGACGTCAAAGTTAAATGAGTCTTCCTGTTCATTAATAAGAACGAGAAATGGAAACTGAGATACAGACCCAACCACACCTAACATAGACGAAGAATACGGGGGTATTCAATCCAATCCGGCCTCCATAGAAGGTTTGAAGAAGATAGAAGATGTACCCAATTTAAGAAGATAATAATAAGAAGAATTAGAATGCCATTATTTAACAGTTGTGGTCCAAGTAACTTTGCTACAGCAAACACGCATATGCAAATATATACAAAACTTGGGCGGACATTACAAATGAAATCCACTAAGGTCTTTTCTATGTGCAGGAAATGTTGGGTCTTGGGGAAAATAAAAGACGTCAAAGTTAAAATGAGTCTTCCTGTTCATTAATAAGAACGAGAAATGGAAACGGAGATACAGACTCAACCACACCTAACATAGAGACGAAGAATACCGGGGATATTCAATCCAATCCGGCCCACCATAGAAGGTTAGAAGAAGATATACTAAATTTAAGAAGATAAGAAAGAAGAATTCGATTATTTAACAGTTGTGGTCCGAGTAACTTTGCTATTTAATGGCGATCTGTAAAACACGCATATGCAAATAATATACAAAACTTGGGCGGACATTACAAATGAACTCCACTAAGGTCTTTTCTATGTGCAGGAAATGTTGGGTCTTGGGGAAAATAAAAGACGTCAAAGTTAAAATGAGTCTTCGTGTTCATTAATAAGAACGAGAAATGGAAACGGAGATACAGACCCAACCACACCTAACCCAGAAGAAGAATACGGGGGTATTCAATCCAATCCGGCCAACATAGAAGGTTAGAAGAAGATAGAAGATATACCCAATTGAAGAAGAAGATGAAGAAATGGAAGAAGAATGCGACTATTAAACTGTAACTTCGCTACTTGATGCGATCTGAAAACGTATGATATATATATATAATATATATAAATCCTGGGTGGACAATAATATAAATGAAGTCCACTAAAGTCTTCTCTATGTGCAGGAAATTTTGGGTCTAATCAAACCAGAAGAAATCGAAATTCACGAAGATGCATACAAATATTTTTTGTACAGAAATGGTTGAGCTTTTCGAAGATGAAGATTGGTTTATAGAGCATCTAATTTTCAGCGATGATTCAGCTGTAAATGGCAGAAATAAACTTTAAGTGTTTCTCTACAAACCTATAGTGAGTGTCAATATTTCAAATATTTAAAAGTAAAATTTTGAAACACTCTTTTGTATACATCCTACTGTATGAGAAACATAGACTAGGTACAAATACTTGTAGTCTACACCATCTGGAGGGACACTTAGCAAAATGGAATCGATGACTAGAGGTCAAATCCTGGATGAGAGTGTTTGCATTTCACTTTGCGGTAACACTCTTGAATCAATCTCTTCTCACCCTAGCTATGGGTAAATATTAGGACAGACTGGATTTGTTATATACCCCTTTACTGTATCGGGCATGTCAATGGCGAGAGAGAGATTTCTTATGGGAGCTTCAATTTCACCTAAACCAGATTAAGTATACGAGGGTACTCAAACCAAATCTGGCCAACATAGAAGGTTGGAAGAAGATAGAAGATATACTCAATTTAAGAAGATAAGAAGAAGAATTCGATTATTTAACAGTTATAGTCCAAGTAACTTTGCTACTTAATGCGATCTGTAAACACGTATATGCAAATACATACAAAACTTGGGCGGATATTAAAATGAACTCCACTAAGGTCTTTTCTATGTGCAGGAAATGTTGGGTCTTGGGGAAAATAAAAGACGTCAAAGTTAAAATGAGTCTTCGTGTTCATTAATAAGAATGAGAAATGGAAACGGAGATACAGACCCAACCACACCTAACCTAGACGAAGAATACGGGGATATTCAATCTAATCCGGCCAACATAGAAGGTTTGAAGAAGATAGAAGATATACCCAATTTAAGAAGATAATAATAAGAATTAGAATGCCATTATTTAACAGTTGTGGTCCAAGTAACTTTGCTACTGCAAACACGCATATGCAAATATATACAAAACTTGGTCAGTCATGATTTCCCTGATGTAATAGAGACGACAATTAAAACGGAAGATGCAACAAAAGTTGCGTTTTGTCTAAATAGACCATTTCAAAAAGACTCGCACGTAATGGTCATTGTGC
The DNA here is from genome assembly GCA_023376005.1 of Doryteuthis pealeii. Taxonomy (NCBI): domain Eukaryota; kingdom Metazoa; phylum Mollusca; class Cephalopoda; order Myopsida; family Loliginidae; genus Doryteuthis; species Doryteuthis pealeii. The sequence goes on from CM042182.1 coordinate 17,198,052, forward strand.
CCGTTGAGAAAGAAAAAGCAATGGCGAAATAAGGACAAAAGCTCATGTCAAATAGACGGAAAACAATTGAGGGAGAATTTCAATGGAATAATTACCGCCTTAGTGACAGGGAAACGGTCGTTGTGCACCAAAGAGTCCTCTCATTAGTAGTTACGCAACAAAAGAGTCCCACACGAACACACACTTAGACGGGCGCAAATGAGCAGATGTATAATTTCGCCGTCGTTATAGAAACTATTGATGCTGGTAACAATGTGTTATGAATGTTCAATTGTGTCGAATTCTGAGAAAAGGAAAAGTTTTCTGTCACAATCATTAGCTCTATTGTATGATAAAACATTAAGTCTACAAATATTAAGTCTTATCACACACACAATTGCTTCCCATATGCATGCAATATATATATATATATATATATATATATATATATATAATAATATATATATATATATGTTGGGGGGGGGTATTCGCATTTCAGCAGAGACGCTCAGATAAGTTAGCATAAATAGAAATATACTTGGCTAGAGTGATATACAAAATATTTATCTAATATGCGAATATAATATATATATATAATATATATATATATATATTATTTATTTATAATTACAAAGTCGCTCCTACCATTGGTTTCTGAAAACACTTTTTCGGTGTTATTCGTCTTCAGAGGCGTTTGACTTTTGAAAAAAAAGGACAGTTTTTATTAAAATGAAATATATATATATATATATATATATATATATTATATATATATATATATATTGTTCATTTTAATTTGTGGGATTATGGTGAACTTTAAATTCTAATCGATTGTAGTTATTAATTAATAGTATATCTAGGAACGGTAAAGTGTTATTATGTTCACAAACCCACAAAAATGACCATATATATATATATATATATATATATATTATTATATTATTATATATATATATGGAAAAGATATAGACAAACATGTTATGGAAACTGGATGTTTATTGTCGACGATGCAACGTTTCGGTCTATTAGACCTTCAGGACTTGAATATGGAAGGTATAATAGACCGAAACTTTGCATCGTCGACAAAACATCCAGTTTCCATAACATCCCGTGTTTGTCTACCTTTCTCGACATATTGTCGGATTAACCTCCTCATATTCTCCCATATATACTATATATATATATATATTATATATAAGTCTTATCACACACACAATTGCATACAGATGCATATATATATATATATATATAAATATATATATGTCTGTGTGTGTGTGTGTGTGTGTGTGTGTGTGTGTGAGTGGGTGTTTGTGTTTGTATGCATGCGTATGGGAACCAATTGTGTGTGTGAGAAAACTTTATATAGAAATATACTTAGGTAGAGTGATATACAAAATATTTATCTTAAAAAAAGACAGAGGGGAGGAGGGAAAGAGAGGGGGAAGGACAGAGAGGGAGGACTGATTGAGAGGAGGAGGAGAGTGAGAGAGATGAATATAAACTATGAAAAAAGAGGATGAATCGACCTAGAAAGATGGATATATAGATAAAGAGAGAGAACGAGAAAGGGGGTTCATATATTTCCCAAGGGTATATACCGGAAGTGAACGTATAAACTGAGTGGAGTTCGAACTCGATTACTATGATGTCGCAGTTCAACACGTTGGCCACTACACCACGGGAACGGAGTTTATAGAAAGGCATTGCTAACCTTTATGGGTTTATCTAATGCTAAAATTATTATTGTAGAACAAGAGTAGTGGTACTATTTAACCCATAGTTGAATGGATAAGGGTGTTCATACCTTTCCCAAGGGTATTAGTCCGAAAGTGAATGTAATATCACAACAGGATTTCAAACTCGCTTGCTATAATGTTGCATGTTTGCCACTATGCTATGGGGATCCCACCCCCAGCAAATGAATGAACAGCAATGGTACTATGTAACCTATAGCTGGGGAAATGAGGGGTTCTATACCTTTCCCAAGGGTATTAGTCCGAAAGTGAACATAATAGCCTGACTGGAGTTCAAACTCTATTATTATGATGTCACAGTTCAACACGTTGGCCATTAGACCACGGGGATGTAGTTTATAGAAAGGCATTGCCCAGCTCAATTGGTAGAGCGTTCGGCTAGAAACCGCAAGGTTCCTAGTTCGATACCGGACCTCGCCAACTCAGCGTATGAGTTGCACATGGATCTGTGCGGTAAAGTAAGGAGCTAATGGTAGGTGCGGCGCTCCACCTCAGACGCAAAAACAATCTCCTCGGTCTAGCGCTGGTGAAAAAGGGGATAGACACCCTCGCTGATTGGCAGATACCGACTTTAGGTCACCCTGACGACATATTACTATTAGATCATATTGCATATAATAGCCATTATATGTTAATAATAACATATTATATCATATCGCATATAATAGCCACCCCGATGAATATATAGTTTAGAAAAAAAAAAAATTAATCATAGATTGACTTACATATGTAAGTCAATCTTTGATTAATTTTTTTAATATATTTTATATATTAATTGAAGTCATATCTAAATGTAATAGCCTGACTGGAATTCGAACTCGCTTACTATGATGTCGCAGTTCAACACGTCGGCCACTACACCACTGTGACGTAGTTTATACCTAGGCATTGCCAAGTAAGAAAAATACCTTAAGAGAATTGACATTCGATCATCTCCTAAAGAGAACAGTTCGTTTTGTGTATCTTCCTTGTTGCCAGCAATATGTAACAGAATACTAAAACTTGGGGAGGCGATGAGCGCTGCCAAATAATTAACCCTATTCTAGAGATATCCTAACAGACTATGTGGTAACAAGACGATCTCCTAGATCACGGGATCAATCAACTCTAACCTTAACCCTAACCCTAACCCTGTTTCAAGTTACTAAGTTTTGAAAAAGATAAATCAGTCAGAGTGATACCCAAAAAACAGAAATTTGGGTTCTTTTTTTTCTTTTTTTTTTTTTGCTTGTTTGTTTGTTTGTTTTTGTGTGTGTGTGTGTGTGTGTGTGCTGTTAGTCTGCATCAGTAATAGTATATATACAGGGTGGTCAAAAAAAAAAACAGAATTTGGGTTCTGTTTTTTTTTAATGTGTGCTGGTAGTGTGTATCAGTAATAGTATATAGACAGGGTGACATTCCCACTCCCCCAAAAAATAGAATTTGGTTCTGTTTTTTTTTTTTTTTTTTTTTCAGTTTGGTTTGGTTTGTTTTACGGCATATCAACCTCAGTGGGTCATTTAATGCCGATAAAGTTTTGAAATAAATCAATTCTTAATGGATAATACAATTTTTTATGAATACATTTTTCTATTTAACCCATAGATGGGACTCTAACAGGTACTACCACTCCGGGTCAGACGGGACCAGGGAGCAATGGTGATGAAGGGGTGCTCCACATTCCCAAACCTCCAAAACTGGAACCTCACCATCAGATAGAGTTTAACGTCATTCCCAGGACATGTAGACCTGCAGCCACCGCCCTTCTAGCACCCATATGATAAAAAAGGGGTTGGGGCTTGCCATAAGGGCAACAGGGTTGGGAAAATCATATAGGTGCTAGGGCTTGACGTGACCAGCCGATTGATCGGAGGGGCCTCTCGACCGCCCTTCTAGCCCAAGATAGGGCCAAAGTGGAGTATTGCATGTCATGAATTGCTCATCCACCTGGGCTCTATCCTTAAGCATCACGGGTTGCCACCCACGGCCAACAGGTGGCCCCATTGGGGGAGTCTTACCCCTCTGCAGAGGTGCAGTCAATGCATTCTAACGCTCCAGCCGACAGGGCGATTTTTTTGTGCTGGTGGTGTGTAATAATATATATACAGGGTGACCCTAAAAAAACAGAATTTGTTTTGTTCTTTTTTGTTTTTGTTTTTTGTTGTTTTTTTTGTTTTTTTTGTCGTTTTTTTTGCTGGAAGTCTGCATCAGTATTAGTATATATACAGGGTGACCCCTTCCCAAAACAAAAAAAAACAAAAAAAACAGAATTGTGTTCTGTTGTTTTTTTTTTTCTTTGGGGGGCGGGCTGTATTTTGCAAAGATCCTGGCAATCTGAAACATCATGGGATTACCTTCCAGCTAAAATGTCTAACTTTTTCGAAAAATATACTAATGGCGGATGGGGGGGGGGGAGTAAAAAATTCTTAAAAGTAACTAGGTGTTTCATAAATATTAGCCACAAAATCTCATTTGGTGTTACTTATATTTTGTTTGTGTTTGAAATAAAATTCTATATAAGCAGGCATTTTCTAAAAAAACTTGAAAGAATTAATTTTTGGTAATATTGGGAATTCGGCGGAGCAAATAAAGTCGGAATGTATCTCTTTACATTTAGTTCAAAGAAAAATTTGAAAGCAAAAACGAAAAACTGAAAATTTGGACGGAGTCCAATATAAACAGTTTAAAATACATAAAGCTACATTTTTTAGTCAGAAAAGTGAAAAGATAAGAGTCCCCGTCCTAATAGGTAGACACATAACAGGCATATACGTAAATTAATAGACACAGTCATACAAACATAAACATACAAACGCAACTGAGCTCTTATGTTCCTAGGACAGCATATTTAGTGCACAAAATTATATGCGTATTCATGTGACTATATATATATATATATATATATATATATAATATATATATATGATAAGTAGATACACAAGCGATGTATTTGCCCGCCTAATTAATTAATTAAT
>CM042182.1:17205438-17217938 GCA_023376005.1 Doryteuthis pealeii
CGAAAAAGATGACTTTTAATTTGTAAAAAAGAAGGGTGGGAGAAAAAAGCGGCCAAATAAATGCCTATACACTCCTGAATATCATACTTTTTTCCGGAGCGTAAATGTTGTCTGTTTTGAAGTTTTCCGTGGGTACCACCAATTTTCCCCGTGAAATGTACCACCCCCCACTATATCTAACATAATAAAACTTGCATAAAGGTTAATATTATCTTCAATTCTTAATGGATAATACAATTTTTTTATAAATACATTTTTCTATTTAACCCATAGATGGGACACTAACAGGTACTACCACTCCGGGTCAGAGTGGACCAGGGAGCAATGGTGATGAAGGGGTGCTCCACATTCCACAAACCTCCAAAACTGGAACATCACCATCAGATAGAGTTTAACGTCATTCCCAGGATATGTAGACCCGCAGCCATCGCCTTCTAGCACTCATATGATAAAAAGGGGTTGGAGCTTGCCATAAGGGCAGTAGGGTTGGGAAAATCATATAGGTGCTAGGGCTTGACGTGACCAGACGATTGATCGGAGGGGGCTTCTCCGACCACCCGTCTAGCCCAAGATAGGGCCAAAGTGGAGTATTGCATGTCATGAACTGCTCATCCACCTGGGCTCTATCCTTAAGCATTACGGGTCGCCACCCACTGCCAACAGGTGGCCCCATTGGGGGAGTCTTACCCCTCTGCAGAGGGGCAGTCGGTGCATTTTAACGCCCCACCCGACAGGGCGGTATAATTTCGTGCCATTTGACAATCCTTTATATTTTGCCTACAAATTTGTTTAGTATTTACCGTGTTCTGTTCGTTTAGTGTTGCTTTATATTCGAAAGAGGTGAAGGAATAGAAAGAAGAAAAAACAGAGAAATTGGGAGCTGAGCACTTTTAACCTTAGTTGGATAAATAACAATTTATTTATTGCCTCAAAAGACAGAATATGTAATGTGCCGTAAAGCAAAAGCCGTTCAAGGTGAATATGAATGGGAGAAGGTTCTTGAACACTAAGCAACTTTGGCTAAAATGATGTCATATGAAACAACCATCAAAAGCAAACAGTTTATATATATATAATATATATATATATATATATATATAATATATAGAGAGAGAGAGAGAGAGAGAGAGAGAGAGAGAGGGGGGGGGAGAAGAAGGATATATATATATCGAATTGTCTGCTTTGAAAAAAAAAAATATATATATATATATATATATATCTGCTTTGATATATATATATATATATATATATATATATATCAAACTATCTGATTTTATTATTAAACATATATATATATATATAAATATATATATATATATATATATATATATATTTATATATATAAGATAGAATATATATAATATATATGGAAATATTTTTTAAATATTTTCTTCTCATAAATATATATATATAAAGATATAGAGTCATCCACAGACACGTGTTTCGACTTATCAAGTCTCGTCAGTGTGGCTAAACATTTGTAAGCTACCTACAGCCGGGATTGTGTTTAATATATATATATTTCTTATAATATATAAATATATATATATATATATAGAGAGAGAGAGAGATACATAAATATATATACTTATATAAAGATATATATAAATATATATATATAAGATATATATATATATCTTTATATATATATATATATTTATGTATATTTATATATATTATTATATATATCTTTATATATATATATATATATCTTTATATATATATATATATATATATATCTTTATATATATATATATATATCTTATATATATATATATATATATATATATATATATATCTTTATATATATATATATATATATATATATATATTTATGTATATCTTTATATATATATATATTATATTTATATATATCTTTAAATATATATATATATAAATATGAATATATATATATAAATATATATATATCAAACTATCTGCTTCATATATATATATATATATATATATATATATATATATTATATAAAACTCTCTGCCTAATATATATTATATATATATATATATATATATATATATATATATATATATATATATATATATATATATATATATATATATATATATATATATATAATAAACTCTCTGCTTAATATATATATATATATATATATATATATATATATATATATATATATAGCAAACTCTCTGCTTAATATATATATATATATATATATATATATATATATAATATATATATATATATATATATATATATATATATATATATATATATATATATATATATATAGTAAACTGTTTGCTTTGATATATATATTTCTTGAGAAAGAACAAGAATTGTTCAAAGTATCAAAATTACACCAGCCACGAAGATAAACTTTCAAGTTTCAAGTAAATTTGCCGTTGCTTGGGAATTTCACGCAATAAAGGATTCTTCTATCACCAAAAAGAAAAGGTGTTTAATTTTGCCTTTAACGGTGGATGAAAGAACAAATTACTAAGATACAGGCCAGCTTCTTTTTATTCGGGCTGTTGACAAGAACTTTGACATCAGCAAAGAACTTGTTCCAATGTCGTCTATGACGGGTCACATGACCGGTTAAAGATAGTAGCGTGAGTTAAAACTTTTGCAATATTTCGTCATATGCTAGTTTGCGGCACGTATATCACGTAGCTTAAACAAAGTTAAAGATTCTAGTCTGCCCTACTATTTCCCCATAGCTGGAGGGAGAACATGTATATATATATATATAATATATATATATATATATATATAAAGATAAATCTAATGAGTCAGACGAACCTACTATTAGTTTCGCTTAATACTCTTCAGGGCTCAGATCTTAGCCCTGAAGAGCATTAAGCGAAACTAATAGTAGGCTCGTCTGACTCATTAGATTTATCTTTATTATTTGCTCTACTTAGGTATTGAGCACTTTTTACTTATTAGCTATTCTCCTAGCGGTTATATGAATATATATATATATATATCTTATATACATATATATACATATAAATTGCTTTTTCTTTTGGCTAAATACTGTACCAATAGATTATTTTTTGTTGGTACGACTATCTTGGTCTTTTCTTTTTTTCAAAAATTTTTTTCTCCCCGGTTGATATTTGGTAGTATATTTTTACAATCAACTATTTACTTTTTTTTCTCACCGCAAGGATTTACCAAACACGCTTGGTATATTAATATATATATATATATATATATATTATATATATTATATATATATATATATAATATAATATAAATGACAAATCCAAGTCACATTATTATAAAGTTTAGTTTAGATGTAGCACAAGGCTAGAAGTATGAGGATATCCAGCGTGTATCGAACTCGCTAACAATCGTCTGCAAATTTAGCTTGTTTACACCCCGTGAGGTGCCACAGAATTGCAATATAAAACGTTACAGTGGCATACCATTGCATTAGATGTGTTGTTTATTTCCACGTTTCTAAGATGTTCATCTCATTTTTTTTAGATGTCTGCAAGTTTCGCCATAACTTCCGAAATATTTTTACAATAAATCTTTATTACCCACCAAAACAATACTCACAAAATGCAGTCTACTAAAAGTTATAAAAGAAATACAATTGACAAAACTGTCTTACCACAGTGATTTTATCATTAAGAATTCAGATGATTTGTATTAATTACCTGTTTTCTACTTTTAATGTAGATTTGATTTTAGTAATAATAAAAATAATTGCCATTCTAATAACCTATCTGATTGGTCAATCTGATTTTTCCAAACTTTTTTTATTTTTTTATTTTTCATTCCATCGAATTCCAAACTTTAAAACAAGTTAATGAGTAAAGACAAAAAAAAACGAAGAAAATCTATTGAAAAAAGAAAAGCAATTATTTATTTACCTAAACTTTTTCAGAAAAAAAAATAGTGTTACGTTAAAATTTTCAGTGAGAAATGTTACACCTCTTTTCAGACACAAGAGACGTGTGAAGTCGGAATTTGAAAATATATTCTATACCTATTAAAATAAAGTGTAGTGCTGGCGCTGGTACCATTTTTCACACACACACACACACACACACACACACACACACACACAAAGAATGAGAAAAAAAATTCAAATAAAAAAAAATATGATATATATACTTACCAGCCCCTCCACACGAGCAGGATGTGACACCAGGTCAATTTCTTAAGCGGAGTTCAACAGGTTGCCTAACCAAGGTTAAAGAGCCCAGTCTGCCCTACTATTTCCAGCCACACTGGACCCCCGAGTAGCGAAGGTAACCCTATATATATATATATATATATATATATATATATATATAATCTGTTCAACAAGAGACATGTATTGGCAATGATATACAACGTGCCCCCACCCCCAAAAATGTTAAAATAGAAAGTTGTTTGTCCTTAGTAATTTTCTTAATAGAGAAGATTTGTTCCCGGATATATTAAGGAAGGGTTATATTTCACCTTTTAAAATATCACATTTGGTCAAGTCTGAATGATTCTTGCTATTATATGTATATATATATATATATATATATGTGTGTGTGTGTGTGTGTGTGTGTGTGTCTTGTTAAACTCTACGGACAGTTCTTGCCGAACGTGTTTTTGTTCGATCCTATCTAACTGTCTGGCCATCTTCTTAATATCCGGGTGGTATTGGTGCAGCAATCCAACAAAGGTTTTTTCATGAACGCTTTCTGCACAACTTTGTACCATCATCAGGTGTGGAACTGGAGGTAATAATCCATTGTCTCCCTTTTAAAACAAGCACTAGCTCGTGCAAAAACCTTTGGTGGATTGCTACACCAATTCCAACCGGATATTAAGAAGATGGCCAAACTGTTAGAAAAGATCGAACAAAAACTCGTCCGACAAGAATTGTCCGAAGAGTTTTTTAACAAGACATGTTTGAAAGAAAAGATGCTGCCAAAATATACTATATTTAAGATGATGGATGTTTTGTTTGCGTTGAATATGAAAAATGTGTGAGAAGAAAGGTTCGTCGCCAATCAACGAAAGGTAACAAACTTTTTTTCTACACATTTTTCAAATTCAACGCATACAAAACATCCATCATCTTTTTTCCACATAAATCCTTGTTTCTTCTTAAGTAATTTCATGGTCCTGAAGAAGGTTTCGTTTGTAAACCGAAATGTTCAAACGTCGACTATAAATTTCCATCCATCATAACATCCCGTGTTTGCTTCTAAATGTTCTCCACACATACACATTCACACACACACATACATACACACACACACACACATATATATATATATATATTATATATATATATATATATATATTAGTAAAGACAAAAAACTTAAACTTCCGGTATTAAGTGATTATGGTCGAGTTCCACCCAAGGGTATCTGAAGCCCTCTGAGCTTCGTCAAATCACGTTCTTTATTGAACATTTTAATAAAGAACTTTTCAACACCCTACCGTTAGAAGAAAGGACCAGCTTAGAATCATCCTAATACCAATTACTTGGTACCCACCAAAGAAGTATATATATATATATATATATATATATATATATATATATATATATATATATATACACAGATACACACACACACACACACACACACATATATATATATATATATATATATATATATATATATATATATATATATGCCAGAGTTATATAGTATACGATTATGAATTTTAGTATACACTCCTTAAATTTCATATTGCTCACCATTGAATACCACTACCTATTGCTCAATTAAAAATAGTACAACGGAAATTTGTTCATGTTAACTCTCATTTACCAATAACGCCATATTGATCTTTTTGAAAGGGAGTGTGGCGCAATATCAAGAGTTTAATCATTAATTCAAGTGGTCCTCATGAACGATAAAAGCAGTCGAGTGGTCTGTGGTCGAGAATGCTTTTCGAACATCGGACTTCACAGTCACAGGAGGCGCTGTAACTTCAGATACACAAAAATTATATATATATATTTTACCAACACCTCCGCACAAGCAGGATGCGACACAAGGTCAATTTCTTAAGCGGAGTTCAACAGGTTGGAATTCAGAGTTTTTCCTCTCCTAGACTGGTTAACTAGCCATGGTTAAAGAGCCCAGTCTGCCCTGCTATTTACCCATAGCTGGAGGGAGAATTGGATTCATGCCTTTCCCAAGGGTATTAGCGCCATGTGAAATGCAAACAGCTTCGTCCAGGAATTGAACTCTGGTCGACGAGTCTATTTCCTAAGACCCTAACCATTAGACCACGCGCCTCCATATACTATATAGTCTTCCGGGACTGCAATGCCAACGACTTCATGAACATAATAGTCAATGGAGAAATTCCTTAAATTTGCAAAATGATCGAAGTTATTCTCATTCGCCTATTTATTTTTTTCTCCTATTTTCTCCGACGCCAGCTGGTAATTTGGCTTCTAGTGATCCTAAATGAATTCAAATAATACAATTGGATTCCTCGTAAAATTCCATACAAGAACAGTTTCTGTTTGATCTTGGTGCAGGACTTTGGTTTGAATTCCATCCACAGACAAACAGACGCCACAAATAAAGTATATCAAATTCCCAAGCATCAAACACTAAACAACTTGCTTGCTTTACGAATTTGGTTAAATCGAACTTAACGGACCTAAATTCCACCATCGTATGTCACCCCGCCGAAAGAAAAAGAAATACCAAAAATCAAGGAATTTACCGAATTTAATGAAATTTTCAGTGTTCATATATTAAAGAATAAAATATATAATGCACCAGTTATTTTATTTAAAAAACTTTTACATTTTTTCAGGTCAGTTAGCTTAGAACAACATATCTTTGAGAATGTGTGTTACGTGGTTCAAAGTTAAATGACCTGAAAAATCCGTAGTTAGATGATTGATAAGTAATAACCTTTACATGACCTTCCTTCCTGTTACACATACTGGCCTGGGAACGAAGACGCAGAGCTTAGTCAGTCGACAGTTAAGTTATAGATGCCATGATGTAAGGATCATGTCCGTTCGACCCTGCGGTTGAGAACTCTGGTTTTTAAAAAAAGTTGGTCTTAGTGACTTGAATTGAACTGAGCATTTATTTTATGCCGAAAACCTTTTTGTTGTTTTATTTCTTGCTGGGTATTTAATTTTTTGAACATTTTTAAACTCATTTTTTGATTTAACCGATAAAAAAGATTAAATTTGCAAATTTATCAGTTATTACCCGTAACTTATTTAATATTAGAAGCGGCTATCCGGCGTCGCCTGGGTAGAGGGGGTGCAAAAAGGGTTAGTCTCACAAATCAATTATTGTTGAATCGCGAGTTGGATCCTGGTTGTATGCCCCATTAAAATCCCTATGTAAAAAAGACCTTGCATTTATCCAGACACTTTGAAAAGAAAAATCAATGTCTACTATTTAGAATATTAAATACAAAAAAAAATCTAGTCTGTTATCATATAAATTTTTTTTTTAATCATCTTCACGAATATAAATCAAACCTTCATTATTTTGCTCAAAAACCAAGCCCTGGTGTTATTTAATGTGCATATATATTTACTTTGTCACTAATTTTTTTTATTTTCTAAGTTTCCTCCGGACACACAGATTCACATAACTGTCCTTTATATATGTATAGACTACCACTGGATTTCTCGTAAAATTCTACGTAATAAAAATGTTTGTGCTTGTATTGTAATGGTTATCGTCGTAGAAAATGGACACAGTGAAGTGAGTTCAAATCCGGGATAAGGCTGTTTGCATTTCACAGAGCGCTAATATCCATGGGAAAGGTATGTATCCAACTATTCTCCTTCAAGCTATGAATAAATAGTAGGTGAGACTGGGCTGTTTAACATTGATATAGCAACCATTTTAGGAGAAAGATAACTCTAAATTCAAATCCGTTAAACTCCGCGTGAAAATTGACCTTGTCAGGTTCCCATTAATAAAATATGATAAAATGGTTGGGGTTTAACCGTAACAGCAATAAGTTGGGGCAATCATATAGGTGCTAGGGCTTGCCGTGCCCAGCCGATTTATCGAAGGAAGCCTCTCCGACCACCAGTCTTGCCTAAGTAAGAGCCGAAGTGGAGTATTGCATGTCTTGGACTGCTCAGTCACCAGACATCACTAGTCCAGACCCACAACCAACAGGTGACCCCACTGGGGGGATTTTACCCCTCTGTATGGGTGCTGTCGGTGTATTCTACGGCCCTAGTCAACAGGGTGAAACGAAGAATGAAATTGATATTATAATATTTTGGAGGTGAGTTGTACTCTCATAGGTGTATGTATTTGATATGCTTTTTTTTTAACATATGCAAATCTATAAAACATTAACTATGCTTACGTCACATTACCCAAAATCGTCATAACATAGAATAAATACACTCAAAATTTGAGCATGCAACATTAGACAGTCCTCATTGCTTTTTTTAAATAAGTTTTAATAAATACATGACTGGTATTATATATCTATATATAGTTTGTTTTATTATAATATATATTTAAAGTTTACATTTCAAATTGTTTTATTTTTTTAATCCTTTAATGAATTTGATGATTTTACTTACTTAGGGTACAAACTCGCTGACATTGAATTTTTAACTCCCACCCCTATATGTTTGAAAAATTTATTTTTACATCGCCTGGAGGTCGTTTTTATTTTGCTAGTCAATTATAATTGTTGGTTGAATCAACAACTCTATTACTGAATGTTGAGTTCGATCCTTACTGGATATGTTACATATTATGTGGTAGCATGGATTGTTGACAAACTCTGTAGCTGAATAAGGGGCCATTAGTTTTCAGATAAAGGGAATGGAAAAAATACCAGAACTGTTGGTAAGCTTGACTCCTAGTGGCGCAAATCTCGCACGTCATGTGATTTAGTAAGTTTAGATTTTAGTTTAAACTTGAGATTGACGCAGAGTAAGACGTGTCACTACGAGCTTGATTCTCCCGCGCGGCGAATAAGAATGGGTTAAATAAATCTTGATCAAGAAAATAAAAGTCTTGTGAGTTGATTGATTAAAAGAAGCCATTAGAAGAAAATAGTAAAGGACAAGATGAGGATCATAGCAGAAGCAGTAAAGAAGAAACAAAGTAATAAGTAAGTCTCTCTCTCTCTCTCTCTCTCTCTCTCTCTCTCTCTCTCTCTCTCTCTCTCTCTCTCTCTCTCTCTCTTATATATATACCCGATGATGGGGTATATAACTATATACAACAGATACTCAATATTCATGACCTTGTATCCCAACTTACCCGTGGTGAATGGGTTGAGTAAATATCTGCAGATCCATTACTACTGAATAGAGAGTTTAATCCTCACTGGATGCCCCATACTTGCGACCTTGTGCTACAGCCTACCAGTGGCGAATGGGTTGGGTGAATACCTACTAGGGTTATAATAAAAAAACACTTTTGAAATGTACAAATCTTATTTCAGAAACAAAAAAAGGCTTCTGCTTGAGAACACACACACACACAACACACACACACACACACACACACACACATATATATATATATATATATATATATATATATATATATATATCATCATCATCATCATCATCATCATGTCGCGTATGCAGCACGGATATCCATGACAATCTCTCTCCAACCTTCCCTGTCATTCATTGCATCTGGGAACTCCTCTGTGGAGCAGTCAGCATCTTCACATAACTGGTCAATATAGGTCCTTGCTGGGCGGCCCCCACTAGCATGTCCATGTGTTGACTTCCACAGGAGAACATCGCTTATGAGCTCGTCCTTGCTTCTCCAGCAGTGTCCTGCATGCCTTGTCCGTCTCACTTGGATAGTTTGTGAGATGGAAGGCAAGTGACCGTACAGCTGCTTCCTTGTAGGGTGCTGTTTCCACGACTTGTTCAAGACTGCACACAGCATTCTTGTGCAGCTCCCATCTAGCTTATTCTCAAGACGTTTCGTTAGGGTCCATATGGTGCAGCCATATAGCAGCACTGATACAACCACAGCCTGGAAGAACTGTTGCTTCAGCTTGTCAGGGAATCGGACCTCCATATGACTGATAATTTGTTTGTGGCCGACCATGCCTTTGCTATTCGTATATTAACATAGCTCTCTGTGGATGAGATATTACCACCCAGGTATGTGAATTGTTCTACTGCCGTTGAGTGTGGAGATGTTTCCTTTCTTTTTGAAACTCATGAACTCTGTTTTACCGGAGTTCACATCGAGCCCGATATTCTTTGCTGCCTCCTCCAAGCTATGTAGCAATGACTCTGTGCCTGTGCCGGTGTATCTGCAAGAAGTCCAAGGTCATCGGCATAGTCTGCATCTGTGACTGTTTTTGCGGGATATCGCCTGCTTCATGTCTTTTCTAGTGTCAAACCTTTTTCTTTTATGGTATCAAACTACGAGAATTACAATTAGAAACATTTTACTGAATTATTATGGAACAAATTTTGGAAATGATGTGCCATTCGTTTATAGCTCAGTCGTTAGAGCCTCTGACTAGGAACCACTATGTTCCTAGTTCGATGAGTAGCACAGGGATCTAAGCAGTAAAGTGAGGAGCCGATGGTAGGTGTGGCGCTCCATTTCAGACGCCAAATCAATCTCCTTGATTTAGTACTAGTGAAAAGGGGATAGACTTACTCGTTGTCTGGCTGATACCGTCGAATTTACTTTATATATATATATGAGGTAAAATAAGGAATGAAAGAACAAAACTCAGACACAAATATGTAGTATATTTCGCTGGAATGTTAAATTCCGCTTCATTAGCCTTTATTGAATCATTAGGATCATACAAGTGTTTTATAGAAGGGGGAGTAGGTAGGTGTGTAAGTTTTGTGGTGAGGGGAGATTTGATTGGGAAAGATAAGGAAGGAGATAGAAGGTAAGGGAGTAGGTAGAAAAAATGAAAGGTGTATGATCCTAATGATTCAATAAAGGCTGAGGAAGCGGAATTTAAACTTCCAGCGAAATATACTACATATTTTTGTCTGAGCTTTGTTCTTTCATTCCTTATTTTACCTCATTCTGTCGGATTCATTCCAATCCCATTTTCCTCACACACACACACACACACACACATATATATATATATATATATATATATATATATATATATATATATATATATATATATATATTATTATTATTATTATATTATTATTATTATTATTGCTGAAAATTGTATTGAACGTTTGAATGGCCATTTTTATTTTTGGCTAAACAATTATAGAGAATGAAATTTATAGACAATAATAAATGGTTCCTTATCAAAAAGTTCTGCTTAGTAGACCACAACTTCAACAAGATACAGAATTAACCATTAGAGTAAGGCTTGACAAAAAAAAACACATTAAATAACATCATCATTACACTAGAAACACAAAGATAAATCAATACTGTTATCAAATTTCCTTTACAGTGAACTAAATCGTCTTGAAAATATTATCTATACATATATAAAAGGCAGTTTGTGTGTATGTATGTATGTCCGGAGGAAACTATGAAAATAAAACAATTAATGACAAAGTAAATGTGTACACACATTCACTATCACCAGATCTTGTTTTTTGAGCCAAAATAATTAAGGTTTCATTTATATTAGTGAAGATAGTTAAAGAATAAAATTTAAATGATAACAGCATGGATTTTTTTTTTTTTTGTAATATTTCAAATAGTAGACATTGATTTTCCTTTTAAGAGTGGTAAGATCAACGCAAGATTCAGTAATAATGGATCTGCGAGACTAACCTTTTGCCACCCTTTATTGTACCCAAGCAATGCTGAGTAGCCGTTTCTAGTTTTATTACATTTACCAACCTCTCGGCACAAGTAGGATGCGACACAAGGTCAATCTCTTAAGCGGGGTTTAACAGGTTTGAATTCAGAGTTTTCCTTCTCCTAGACTGGTCACCTATCCAAGGCTAAAGAGTTCAGTCTGTTAAAACATTTACTCATAGCTGGGGGAGAACATATGGATTCATACCTTTCACAAGGGTATTAGCGCTATGTGAAATGCAAACAATCTCGTACAGGATTTGAACTTGGGTCGACTAGTCCATTTCCTACGACTCTAGCCATTACACAATAATATTATTTTAGACTTGTTAATAAGAGATATATCATCATCATCATCATCATCATCTCGCGCCAGCAGCATGGATATTCATGACAATCTCTCACCAGGTGTCCCTATCATTCATTGCCCCCTTGGGAGATCCTCTGCGCAGCATCCAGTATCTGCACAGAGCTGGTCAATGTGTGTTTGTTGGACGGCCCACGCTGGATTGCCATGTGCTGGCTTCCACTGAAGAACGTCACTTATGAGTTCATCCTTGCTTCTTCAGCAGTGTCCTGCGTGTCTGGATAAGAAAATAAAAGAGAGCGAAAAGATTGACAAATACTTGGACCTTACTAGAGAACTGTGGAACATGAGGGTGAAGGTCGTACCAATTGTAATTGGCCTTGGAATGATCCCCAGGTGTCTGGAAAAAAGTCTGGAAGAATTGGCAATCAGAGGAAGAATCGAGACCATCCAGACTAGAGCA
>CM042182.1:17230438-17250438 GCA_023376005.1 Doryteuthis pealeii
ACCTACCATCAGCTCCTTACTTCTCCACAAAGACCCCCGTGCTACTCATACGCTGAGTTGGCGAGGGACGGTATCGAACTGCGAATCTTGTGGTTCCTAGTCAAGTACTCTACCGACTGAGCTAAACCGGCCCTGAACAAAGCTGTAGGCAAAAGAAATACCCAAACTCGAGAAAAATATTTACTAAGCTTAGCTTAGATGTGACACAAGGCCATAAGCGTGGGCGCCCAATGAGAATCGAACTCATTAACAATGGTCTGCAAACCTAGCTTGCTAACCATTACACCACGTGAGGTGCTCAACTCGAGAAATATAAAACATTATCAAATGGTATGAAATTATATATTATTAACGTATAAGTCGTTGGGGTGGCCTAATGTCGGTATCAGCCAGACAATGAGGGAGTCTATCCCTCTTTTAACTAGTGCTAGACCAAAGAAAATTGTTTCAGCGTCTGAAATGAAACACCACACTACACCAGCTACCACCAGCTCCTCATTTTACCGCACAGATCCCTGAGCCTTTGAAAATAATAACATTTAAATAAGAAATAAGAATAAGCTTTAAAAGATAAGTGAACCCAAATCGCATATTATTGGCAAGCTTCATCACAACAATAAAAATCAAATATCTATTATTTTTACTCAAAAAGCAAGCCCTAGTGCTATTTAATCTGTATATATATTTACTTTGTCGGTAATTGTTTTATTTTCAAAGTTTCCTCCGGACATACATATACACAAACTTCACTTTATATATGTATAGAAAACCAAGCCTGGTGCTATTTAATGTGTATATATATTACTTTGTCATTAATTGTTTTATTTTCGAAGTTTCCTTCGGACATACATATACACACACTTCACTTTATATATGTATAGAAACCAAGCCCTGGTGCTATTTAATGTGTATATATATTTACTTTGTCGTTAATTGTTTTATTTTCAAAGTTTCCTCCGGACATACATATACACACAACTGCCTTTATATATGTATAGAAAACCAATCCCTGGTGCTATTTAATGTGTATATATATTTACTTTGTCGTTAATTGTTTATTTTCGAAGTTTCCTCCGGACATACATATACACACAACTGCCCTTTATATATCATTAGATAGATAAGAATAAACTTTAAAAGATATGTGAACCCAAATCGCATATCATTGGGATCTATAAAACAACGAGTTTTGCAATAAATAAAACTAATCTAAAATTAATAATAAAATGAATATCAACTCGGAAAGGCTGTATGTTCTACTGATGCCGTAAACAATATGGCGGAGAGTGAAATAAAATGGATAAAAACAAAACACAACAATAACAACAATAAAAATAAATTTGATTGTGATTTGCTACTTAGAATTTTCATAAGCGAATCTGTCGTTTTGTCGGCCACTCAAATCTGGAAGTGACAAGAAAGAAATAAAGAAATAAATAATTTGCTATCAATTTTGTTCTTTATTAATGAAAACTATTTATCGTGTAGATAGGATGGGAACAATAGGAGATAGATAGACAGGAAGATAGAAAGAGAGATAGACAGATAGATAGAATGAAACAGATGAATAGATAGATAGTAAGAAACAGAGATAGATAGAAGAAACAGATAGATAGATAGATAGATGATAGATAAGAAACAGAGATAGATAGATAGATAGATAGATAGATAGATAGATAGAAATAGAAAGAAAGAAAGAACAGATAATAGATAGAGAGAGAGATAGACAGATAGACAGAAGAAAGAAGAAACAGAGATAGATAGATAGATAGAAGAAAGAAAGAAAGAAAGAAAGAAAGAAGAGAAAGAACAGATAGAGAGAGAGAGAGAGAGAGAAGATAGACAGAAGAAAGAAAGAAACGAGACATATAGATAGATAGAAAGAAAGAAACAGAGATAGATAGATAGATAGATAGATAAATAACAGATTGATAGATAAAAAGAGATAGGCAGAGAGAAAGAAAGAAACAGATAAATAGGCAGATAGATAGATAGATAGATAGAGAGATAGAGAGAAACAGAGATAGATAGATAGATAGATAGAAAGAAAGAAAGAAAGAAGAAAGAAAGAAAGATAAATATACAGATAGATAGATAGAAGAGAGGATAGTATTAGACAGATAGATAGAAAGATAAACAGAAATAGATGATGGATAGATAGATAGAATAGATAGAAAAGAAAAGAAGAAAAAAGGTAAATATACAGATGATAGATAGAAAAGAAACGAGATATATAGAGAGAATACGATAGAAGAAACGAATATGGATAGGTAAATAGATAGATAGAAAGAAACAAAGAAACAAAGATAAATATACGTAAGATAGAAAAGAACAGAGATAGATAGACAGATAGATAGATAGAAACAGAGATAGATAGACGGATAAATAGATAGAAAGAAAGAAACAGAGATAAATAGTACAGACAGATAGAAAGAAAACAGAGATGGTGCTTCTCAACTGTGCCCCATACATAATAATACATGGGGTTAAGATCTGGTGAATTCGGAGGCCAAACGTTGGTACTGGTGTCGTCGTAAAAATTCGCGCGCCATCATTTTCTTCTTTTCCCAGATGTGTAACAGGGGACTGAATACTACTGCCATACATATGGCCTCCAATTGGCTACTCTTGCTATCCAGGGTTACTACAGTGTTTAGCAACTCCAAGTAGGCATCTGAGTGTCCTCCAACGCTTTTTTCTGCAGATTTTCGAGGAATTCTCTTGTTCAAAACACAATCAGATCGTGTGTTATGTTGCTTTCTTCTAGCCATAGCCTTGTAGTCTCCATTGCAATTCTCCAGTTCATGCCTGGTTGTTTTGACAGTGTTCAGGGAGTATTGGACAAGCAACCATAATCTCTTTAATTGATGGCCGGCGCAGATCATCATGATACAAGTTATTCTCTTCCATGATTTTGGTGGGTTCCAGTCATCTATTCTATCTGTCATCACGTTTTAATGAAGAACGGTCCAATATTTTAGATGATGCGTAGTGTGCATCAATACCCACCTACGGAGAAAATAACCAATATGAATGAATCCGACAGAATTAGGTAAAATAAGGAATGAAAGAACAAAACTCAGACAAAAATGTGTAGTATATTTCGCTGGAATGTTAAATTCCGATTCCTCAGCCTTTATTAAATCATTAGGATCATACAAGAGTTTTATAGAAGGGGGAAGTAGGTAGGTGGGTAAGTTTTCTGGTGAGGGAAAGATTGATTGGTTATAGGAGACATCTTTGGGGAAAATAAGATAGGGGATAGAAGGGAAAGAGTGGAGGGATGTAGGTAGTAAAAAATGAATGGTGAGGACACCAGATAGGGGAGGGAAGTAGCCATTCTTGGAAAGAGATTTGAGTAAAGGAAATAGTAAATGAGAGTAATAAAAGGGGGGGGTTAGATGACCATAAAATCTAATTTACTGGTTTGATTTTGATTTATGTTCATCTAACCACCCCCTTTTATTACTCTCATTTACTATTTCCTTTTTACTCAAATCTCTTTCCAAGAAATGGCTACTTGCCTCCCCTATCTGGTGTCTCACCATTCATTTTTCTACTACTCCTTTCCCTTCTATCTCCCGCCTTATCTTCCCCAAAGATGTCTCCTATAACCAATCAAATCTTTCCCTCACCACAAACTTACCCACCTACCTACTTCCCCCTTCTATAAAACACTTGTATGATCCTAATGATTCAATAAAGGCTGAGGAAGCCGGATTTAACAATTCCAGCGAAATACTACACATTTTTGCTGAGTTTTGTTCTTTCATTCCTTATTTTACCATATACATATATACACTAATATGCTAGCACATATTGCATAATAACTTACGTCATTTTTTTGCACCACGGGTATGTAAGTGTCATATATATATATTATTATATATATATATATGACTAGGTTATATTTAATATATTTCGGTGAACTATATAAGTACTTCCTAAATATATCAGACGTACAAATACTATTCCGCCTTCACTGACAAGGAAATTCTCACTTACCAATGTATATATAAATTCAATATAGGTACTAAAAACACACACACACACACACACAATATATATATACATATATATGTATATATATATATATTATATATGTGTATATATAATAATCGGTTGATACTATTATTCTTGGCAAAAAGAAAACAATTTATATGTATATATTATAGAAATATATATTCTATTAAAAACCGTAGGATATACTAAAGCTAATAAATAAAGAAGTGCCTCAATACCTAAGTAGAGCAAATAATAAAGATAAACCTAATGAGTCAGATATACCTACTAAAAAGTTCGCTTAGTAGCTCATCAGAGCAAAGATCTGACTCTTATAATATATATATATATATATATATATATATAATATATAATATATATATATATATTATATCAATGTGTATGGTTGGCAAGTATTTATATTTGAAGAAGCGGGTAGTAATTTAAAGTACAGTGTTATTAGAAGAGTGTTCAATATTGTGATAGAGTGTTTATAGATAAACAATATAAATAGATATTTTAGTTTATATTTATTTACATTGGAACAGTTTTGCTACATCGGTTTCTTGCTCTGTAGCAGTTATCAGGAAACAAAAAACATTTCCGTTGCCTGATGACTGCTAAACAGCAAGAAAACCAATGGTTCCAAAATTGTTCCAATGTAAATAAATATTTATATGTATATATATTGGTGATTGCCACTTCTTCACAGAATAAGGCTATTTCTACAAGTAGTTCAGTTGTGAGCACGCCAGATGGCCTACGGATCCAACTGGTTTTTATGTACCCTGTCACACATATGAAGCCCTCGACAGACAGGCCCTGCTACACAGGTTCAGACTTAAATGTAGAAATGTTTCCATGACGTCCGTCATGTGTTGCTTCAGGATGGAGTGCTCGACCGCCTACCTCAAACTTCTTACAGCTACCATCAGCCTGTACCACAGCCCAACTCTTCTGTCAATTGGTCCTCATCGCTGAAACTGTCCGACCCCATATCGAAGACGCTCCCGACACCAGTTCGTCATTTCGGGTTTACCGATCTCTCAAGATCGAGAAGTGTCCAGACATTCCAAGTGGCATTCTTAGCGTTGTTTTTGTGTTGTAATATTTTCTTTTTTCACCAGCTAATGTGGAAAATCCGTCGAACCCGCAGGTCTCTAGGCCAGCTTGACAGGTGAACCGGCATTTGTTTAGGTCTCCTTATATATATATTATATATATATATATATATATATATATATATATATATATATATATATATATATTATGGAGTAAATATTGGAAATAAATCCGACCAATATTAAGAAATTTTGAAAAACAAGTGTTCCAAAATTAGATTAATTTATTATCAACGCTTAAACGTTTTGTTTTCTTTAAACCTTCATCAGGATGTATTAAGGGGTGAAGAAAATTGATGGATGTCTTATAGATGACAGGAGATAAAAATCTTATAAAAAAATTTTTTTTGATTTGTTTGGTTTGTTTATTTTGTTTTACGGCATATCAACCTCAATGGATCATTTTGATGCGACAAGTTTTGAAAAAATTCATTCTTAATGGATACTCAATTTGTTTATAAACACATTTTTCTATTTAACCCACAGATGGGTCCCTAACAGGTTACTACCATTCTGGGTCAGAGTGACCAGGAGCAATGGTGATGAGAGCTGCTCCCAGGACATGATGACTCTCAAGCCACCGCCTTCTAGCTCCGATATTGATAAAAAGGGTTGGGGCTTGCAATAACGGCAATAGGGTTGGGACAATCATATAGGTGCTAGGGCTCTCCGAGCGCGCCTCTAGTAAGGGTAAAGTGGAGGTATTGAAGTCCGAATTTTGTACGGTGGTCATTTGTGTAGATAGGGATCCTAAAAGGGCCTACCACTCCGAGTCAGAGTGGACCTGAGAGTAATGGCAATGAAGAGGTACTCCTCATTCCCAGAGTTCCAGAATTGCGAACATCACCACCAGATGGTAGTTTAGCATTATACGGCAAGACTCTTGGACCCTCGCCATTGCATACAAATCAGAGACTTAGAATTAAAGCCAGTATATACCAATAGATAATTTAGATAGATCCTAGATTTGTTATAAACCTGCTAACTATATATATTTACCAACCCTCCACACGAGCAGGATGCGACACAAGGTCAATTTATTAAGCGAAGTTAACAGGTTTGAATTCAGAGTTTCTTTCTCCTAGACTGGTTACCTAGCCAAAGTTAAAGATTCCAGTCTGCCCTATTATTAACCCATAGCTGGAGGGAGAATGGATCCATACCTTTCCCAAGGGTATTAACGCTTATGTGAATTCAAACAGCTTCGTCCAGGAATTGAACTCGGCATTGACGATTCATTTCCTATGACTCTAACCATTAGACCACGTGCCTCCAAAACCTGCTTACTATATGTATGTATATTTTCGTATATGCGTACATTTAGCAAACAAATATACAATTCCATTTAAATATTGGTAAGTATGTGCATAGAATAAATTTGCATCTAAAGCCGAAAGCCAATTTGTGAACACAATAAAGTGAGGAAAATATAAATGGAAAAGAAGATTGAATCCGGCATCAGTCAATTTATTTTGCCTTCAAAAAAAAAAAACAAGACACGATTCTCAATTTTCTTTTGTATAAATTCTTCCTTTCAAGCTTTTTAGTGTTTAGCAAACAACGCCAAACGAATTCACGAACAACACAACAACAACAACTTTTGGCGGTTAAAGGGCAAAGAACAAAACACGATAACAACGTTCATTTTGACATCGTTTCACAAAAAATAAATCATCGCAGAAATGTCAAAAAGAGAAGCGTCAAAGACAAACAAGAAAATACAGGAAGGAAAAATGGTGGGCATAATCTGTAGTTCTTTTATTCAGATTAATTACACCTGGAAGGTAAACATTTCTAGGCATTAAATTGTATCAATTTGTTGATTTATATACTATCTATTGTTATCACATAATCAAACATTATTGTTCATTTCTTTGTAGTTAGATTAACTTGTTTACTTCACGAATTTGTTATAATAACTATAATTAATAACACCTCGTCGGCTAGAAGCGTAGAATGCACCGACTGCACCATGCAGAGGGATAAGACTCCCCCAATGGGGCCACCTGTTAGCCGTGGGTGGCGACCGTGATACTTAAGATAGACCCAGGTGGAATGAGCAGTTCATGACTTGCAATACTCCAACTTTGGCCTATCTTGGGGCTTAGACGGGCGTTCGGAAGGCCCCCTCCGATCAATCGCGCTGTCACGTCAAGCGCCTAGCACCTATATGATTTTTCCCAACCCTATTGCCTTATATTGCAACACCAACCCATTATATCATTGGGTGCTAGAATGTCGTGACTGAGGGTCTACTGCCCTTGGGAATCGACGTTAAACCTCTATTATGGTGAGGCTCCAGTTTTGGAGGTATTGGGGAATGTGGAGCACCCCTTTCATCACATTGGTCCCTGTCCACTTCGACCCGAGTGGTAGGTACCTGTTATGGTCTTCCCTCTATGGCGTTGAATAGAAAATCTTATTTATAGAAGAAAAATTGATTTATCATTAAGAATTGATTTATTTCAAAAACTTTATCGGGCATTAAATGACCACTGAGTTGATATGCCGTAAAACAAACAAAAACCATCTATTGTTATCACAGATCAAATATTTATTTGTTCATTTCTCTTGTAGTAGCATTAACTTTGGTTGCTTCCAGGACTTTGTTTATAAAACTATAATTGATTGAACAAATTGCAAGAACATGTAGACAATTAATGGATCTTAAAAATTAAATCTCATACAATATATGAAATACTGCAGGAGTGCTCAGAGGGAACTTTATTTAATATACGACTGAAATAATGAAAACATACTCTTGCTAACCACCATCAATGGATCTATTTGTCTATATTTAAATTTATTTCGTGCCGGCAACTCCGTTAAATTGAGCTCAGTTTCGTCAATAGTTATTACAAAAACATATATATTCTTAAACAACGTTTTTTTAAATTTCTTTTTGTTCGAATATTTAAGAAATTCTCCATATTTTAACCGCTTTGATTTAAAACACCAAATAATTTACTCTGACGAAGGCCGTTATTCCTTGTATACTAAAAGATTTTGTAGTTTTCTATTATTGTTATTTTACTTGTATCTAAAATAATAATAGATAGAGTACATATGTACATGGATTTAAACTCCTGGCCGAAACACGTTTAAGTTAAAATAAAATCAATTTTATCCATCAGCATTTTCTTTCCTTTATTTTTTACCGTCGGATTTGCTTCCATTTTCAACTTACATCTCTTCTCTCTCTCTCTCTCTCTCTCTCTCTCTCTCTCTCTCTCTCTCTCTCTCTCTCTCTCTCTCTCTTTATATATATATATATGTGTGTGTGTGTTGTGTGTGTTGTGCGTTTATGTGTTTTACCCAAGCCTTCTACCTGGTTCTTTAAATTAAGATTATTCAATGTATGAAATATTGTAATAAATTTGGAACTTCAAGGTTTGAGTAAATTCAGACATACAGCGTCTCTGAACTCGCTCCGTACTCAAATTTAGGCTTCCAATGCAAAGCAAAAAAAAAATTAACGCGTATGACTCAGAAAAATTCAGCGAAAGTGAGGTCCGTAAGTCAAGGTACCGCTGTTATCTGCACAAATATTAGATGAATACTTCAGATGACAAGATTCTTGAGATTAAAACAAATAATACCAAGACCTTGCTCGTTGTTTGTCCCATTTCCCATTTGAAGCGGTCTAAGTTTAATATTACTGTTGCATAGTGGTCTCGACTCAGGCCACAAAATCGTACATGTTATATACTGTTTCTGGGTCGTATGTGTTAGTAATGGAGTATAAAGATTCACACGTAGACATATGTAGTAGTAAGACTTTGAACGTTTATTTCTTTTCCCCTCGTGGTGGGTTGGGTGACGGCATGGATCATGGGCACTACCACTGCTGGTGTGGTGGAAGGTGGTGGGCGAGCCTCACTGCCCGCAGCAGCGCCCGACCGTATCGACGGTCAGACTCCTTCTCTGCTCGCCGTCTCTCTGGGGTCTCCTGGGGTCTACCTGATGACCGCTTAAGTACTGACGACCGCTCACACATTCTTTTGTTCCTTGACCGGAAGTCCTTTCTCTTTGTTCAAATTCGCGTTTGTCCAGATGAAGTCTTTTGTTGCTCTCAAACGTCTACACGTTTTCTTTGTTCGCTACCACCAGGACAAAGTCCTTTGTTATCTTCGTCATCCCGCGCAAAACAAACAGTCAATCTGCAACATTACCATTCTTTTTTGTTTTCATATAATCTATGTTTTAATGGACGCATCCAAAAAGAATATTTCGTACGGCTAATTAGTAAAAGGCCCCCGATCGGTTGGTAGACCACGCCTATGATTTAAAGATGTCTGCATGGGGATATGCCATATTGACACAAACACATGGGGGGTAGATGCAAAAATTAGAGCGGCCTGGCGCCTTAACGTTAAGTAAGGCACGGAGAGGGGTGAGGCGAAGAGAAGAGAAGCCTCGACAACAAGAGAGCCAGAAAGACGCAGAAAAGACAACAGCACCAGAAAGCATCACAGTGTGTGTACATTCAGTGCACCAAAGACTGTCACTCAAGAATTGGCCTGCTGAGTCACTTACGCAAAAGCAGATACTTTTTTTTTTTTTTTTACATCAACCTTCTAACTTACAGATACGCTCACAATTTATGATTCTCATAAATTGTAACATTAAGATTCAATCAAATAAATATCAAGATCTTGCTCGCTGTTTATCTCGATTTTCCCATTTGAAGCAGTGTAAGTTTTCATATGATCAATATTTTAATGACATCGCATCTACTTATCTTCTCTTTGTTTGAAAGTTATTTTCTTATGTCTGTGTTTATATTTATAAGAGGAATAAATATAATAAATGTGGAAAATACAGAGAAAAGGCGACAGAGACTGTGAGAAATAGAAAGAGAGAGAAAGAAAGTGAGGGAGAGAGAGATACAAATGAGGTTGAGAGAAAGAGAAAGATTTGGTTTGTTTTGTTTTACGGTATACCAACCTCAGTGGGTCATTTAATGCCGATAAAGTTTTGAAATAAATCAATTCTTAATGGATAATACAATTTTTTTATAAATACATTTTTCTATTTAACCCATAGATGGGACCCTAACAGGTACTACCACTCCGGATCAGAGTGGACCAGGGAGCAATGGTGATGAAGGGGTGCTCCACATTTCCCAAACCTCCAAAACTGGAACCTCGCCATCAGATAGAGTTTAACGTCATGTAGACCCAGGACATATAGACCCTCAGTCGCCGCCTTCTAGCATCCATATGATAAAAAAAATCTTATAAGTGCTAGGGCTTGACGTGACCAGCCGATTGATCGGAGGGGGCCTCTCCGACCGCCCGTCTAGTCCAAGATAGGGCCAAAATGGAGTATTGCATGTCATGAACTGCTCATCCACCTGGGCCCCATCCTTAAGCATCACGGGTCGCCAACCACGACCAACAGGTGGCCCCATTGGGGGAGTCTTACCCCTCTGCAGAGGTGCAGTCGTTCATTCTAACGCCCCAGCCGACAGGGCGGAGAAAGAGAAAGAGATAGAGTTATGTTGTCATGTTGCGGGTATATAAACAAAGCCTTTCCTCACTTCAGGCACAGGCATTGCTTGATATGCAATACATGTCTTGTCCTTTATGTGTACTAAGGCTGGCTGTAGCCTAAAACGGAAAAACATGAATTTACAAGGCGTCAAATCGGTTTACTATGTGACCAGTGTGCAAGGCTATGTATGAGCAAGGCTGGCCTGATCAGTCACCAATCTGTGCATCGGCGGGTTGGACTAATAAAATACCCTGTGCTCCCTGGAAATACCTGTAAATGTGGGAAGATGTGCAAGACTTTGGCAGGACTAAAGAGCTACTTTCGTGCAGCTCATTGTTGAACTTTTTGAAGCTCACCATTATATTCTTTGAACCGTTGAACTTTTCTTTTTATATATATTATATATATATATATATATATATATCAAGCAATGGCAATACTAGAACACGAGTTTGCTGCCATCATATAAACAATAGTGTTCTTCGCATGATAGAGAAAGAGTGGACCAACATGGAGTGACAGACAGACAGACAGACAGATAGATAGATATATAGATAGATTCGTGACTTACTTGTTCCTCTCTATCTTCTTCCATTCTATTTCTGCCACAATGCAATCGTCTAGGTTGTTGGTTCTTGTTGCTTCTTTTTAACTCCTTACTTTCGACCATTTTTGTGATCGTCTAGTCTTCTTTACTTCTTAGTTCTTGTCGTCTCTTCTATTCTAAGGGCTTCTTATTAAGGGCATCTTTTAAGTCATCCATAATTAATTAGAAAGACTTGTTCCTACTTTGATCAAAGGCTTTATTTTTACATTTCCCATTTCACCACGCGGGGAGTCATAGCCTCGCAGTCACACGTCTGCACTGCCGCACATTTTGGCTGGAACTGACTTAACTAACTAAGTCTCACGCGACTCGCGAGATTCTGACCGTCCGGTAATTTTCCATCCCCTGATCTGAAAAAACTGGCCCCTTCGAATTCTCTCTACAGGGTGTTGTCAAAACCATACGCCACCATACGATTATGCAACAAGAGTAAATAAAAAAGGATACAGAAGGAGATAAGAAAGTAAAAAGAAAAAAATATAGGAGGAAAAGAATACATAGATAAAGTTTTTGGATGTTTGTTTTTTAGAAGCATTGTTGAAAAAAGTATATATTATTTTTTGTATGTTTGCTTGAAGGCAATTACAATGCGTATATCGCATAAAATTCAATAATTATAGAAAATAATCATGACAAGTGAATCTTGGCAAAGGATAGCCGGGTGTGTAGAACATCGTACAGACTGTTTCGACTTTATTAAGTCTCATCAGCGATGTATACTAACGATTTCCCTCCGACAGAAGTCATGATTATTTTCTATAATTATCGAATTTTTTGCGATATACGCATTGTAATTGCCTTCAAGCAAAAATACAAATACATAGATAATTTTAGTGGAAGAGAATGAAAAATTGAGAGATTTTGATAAAAGGAGTGAGAAAAAAGAGAGAAAGTGAATAATAAGAAAGGGGGAGTAAAAATAGAGGAAACGAAAAGAGAGAATGTAAAAATAGGATGAGGGAGTAAAATAAAAGAATGCAAAAGAGAGAATGAACATGAAAAAGAAGATATATAAAGTGATAGTGAAATAAAAGGAGGAGGAAAGAGAGTAAAGAGAAGGAGAAGGGAACAGAGACAGATAATTTCATCGGAAGAGGAGGAGGAGGAGGAGGAGGAGGAGGAGGAGAGAGAGAGAGAGAGAGTTATATAGAATAAGTAAGAAAAAGAAAATAAAGGAGAAGTAAGATAAAGAAAATGAAAAGAGAGACAGTGTCAAACAAGAGAGAAAATATATATATATATATTATATATATATATATATATATATATATATATATATATATATATATAGGGCTCATTATAATCCCGAAAATTCACCACTACTAATAAATAAAAGGAAGCGAGTTTTCTGATATTTATTCCCAGATGAATATATTATGATAACTACATTATTATAATATAGCACATTAATGCTTCACACTAATGCCCAAACCTGGTATATGTACTTCCGAAAAACGGATACAGATACAAAAATATATCTCAATATATATATATATATATATATATATTATATATATATATATATATATAATATATAATGAGAGGGAAAATAAAAGATGCAGAGTGATAATAAAATAGCAAGAGAATGAACACGGATATAGATAATGTGTGGGATAGAAGGAAGATTTCAGAGAGAGAGAGAGAGAGAGAGAGAGAAGAGATAGGGGGGGATTAAATAGAATAAGTAGAAACAAAGAAAAAGCGAAAGAAAACAAAGGGAGAAAATAAAAATAAAAGGAAATGAAAAAGAGAGTGTAAACAAAAGAGAGAATTAGAAAGATTATATTATATATATATATATATATATATTATATATATATATGTATATATTATATATTATATATTATATATTATTATATATATATATATATATATATAATATATATATATATATGTATATGTATATATTTATATATATAATATATATGTATATATATATATGTAATACTTCGGCAGCATTTTTTCTTTTAGACAAGTTCTGTTAAACGCCACAGACAATTCAAGTCTGAGGAGTTTTTTATGGTCCTTTCAATTTCCTAGCGATCTTTTTTCGTGTTTGGGTGGAGAAGTTGTAATAGTCCACCAAATCCTTTTTTTTTCGAGCGCTTTCGGCTGGTTTATCAGCCATCATCAGGTGGGGAAACGATGTTAAGTTTTCAAGTGCTTCGTTTTTTTAGGAGACGAGTAGTAGCTTAAGAGTGGTAGTTAGTACGAAACAATGGATTAATGGGTTTTTTGAGGGGGATACAGAATTGTGAGGAAGGGAGGGGGAATGGTTAGAGTGGGATTTTTTATAAGCATTGGAGGACGTGTCTACTAAGACTTAGAGATTTTGCATTATAGTCTATTTCGGGGAGCTTAGACAAAGTGTCTAATTCTCCCAGCTCATCAGATGCGAATGATGAATTATTTATTACTTCTAACGTATTTGAAAACAGTTTTTTTTAATATATATTGTCCTGTCTCGTTCAGCTGTAGGGTAATAAAAAATAGACTATAATGCAAAATCTCTAAGTCTGTTGTTATTTCTTTACTTATAAATTTGCTCTGTGACTCTAACAATAAGAGCACACATTGAGCTCTCAAACTGCGACAGGTTGTTTAAAAAAACTCCTATGTCGTAAGGAAGATTTCTTCTCTGGACTTTTAGATTATATATATATATATATATATATATATATATATATATATAGAGAGAGAGAGAGAGAGAGAGAGAGAGAGAGAAAGAGAGAGAGAGAGAGAGAGAGAGAGAGAGCGTTGAATTGAATTAGTTAGAAAAAACAGACAGTAAACTTATGGAAATGAACAGAGAGAATGTAAACCAAAAATAGGGACAAAAAAGCAAAATAAATATATATATATATATATATATATATATATATATATATATATATATATAATGAGAAATAGTAAAATAAAATAAGATACAGACTGATAGTGTGGTGAAATAAGGGGAGGGAACAGAAAGTTTCAAGAAGACAAGAACACAAACATAAATAATGTACGAAATAGGAAGAGGAAAAGTGTGTGTGTGAGAGAGAGAAAGAAAAGAGAGAGAGATAGGGAGAGAGAAAAAGAGGGATAGAGAGAAAGATATATATATATAGAGAGAGAGAGGGAAAGATAGAGAGAGAGAGAGAGAAAGAGAGAGAGAGTTGAATTGAATTAGTTAGAAATAAGAGAAAGTAAAAGAAATGAAAGTTGAGTGTAAAACTGAAGGAAACGAACAGAGAGAGCGTTGAATTGAATTAGTTAGAAAAAACAGACAGTAAATCTTATGGAAATGAACAGAGAGAATGTAAACCAAAATAGGGACAAAAAACAAAAGAATATATATATATATATATATATATAATATATATATATATATATATTATATATGCATATATATAGAGAGAGAGAGAGAGAGAAAGAGAGAGAGAGGAGAGGGAGAGGGAGAGGGAGAGAGCGTTGAATTGAATTGAAAGAAAGTAAAAGAAATGAAAGGTGAGTGTTAAACTGAAGGAAACGAACAGAGAGAGCGTAAACCGAAAATAGATAGGAAAATAAAAGAATGCAAAAGATATATATATATATATATATATATATATATATATATATATAGAGAGAGAGAGAGAGAGAGAGAGAGAGAGGAGAGAGAAGAGAAAGAGGAGAGAGGAGAGAGAGAGAGAGAGAAAGAGAGAGAGAGTGTGTGTGTGTGTGTGTGTGTGTGTGTGTGTGTTTGAATTGAATTAGTTAGAAAAAAGAGACAGTAAAACTGAAGGAAATGAACAGAGAGTATGTAAATCAAAAATAGATAGGAAAATAAAAAAATGCAAAAGAAATGTTGAGAGAGAGAGAGAGGGTGAGAGAGAGAGATGTAAAGAGAGAGAGATAGAATGATAGGTATTAAAACAAGAGAGATGGTGTTGTGATAGAGAGGAAAAGGAACAAAATCTACCCATCTAAAAGTTGCAAGACTTTATATGAAGACACGTCAGCAATGTTTTTCCGAATTCAATTTTCTCAAAAAGTGTCAATCAACTCTCTATTGAAAAACGTCATTCATTGGTAAATGTAATGCAACGAATCATTCAGTACTAAATTGTATATGCGTTAATGAGGAGACCAAAAAGAAAAAAAGAGAGAAAGAAAGAAAGAAATAATAACAGCAACGAAATGAGTAGAATTAGAATATATTCGTAAAAATAATAGAAAATACCAATGAAAACACTTATTAAGTTGTAGTAAAATAACTAGGAGATATAAATTATAATAACAGTTAATTCTAACCAAACCGAAAATCGGGAAAACGGAAAGTCTAAATGAATCTATTCAATTCTCAGCAAACGTCTGAGTAAAAAAAGAAATCTTTGGAAAGTTGGGATTTAAACAGAATTTTCTACTGCTATTAAGAAATTGCAGCAAATATTTTAAGATAAAAAAGAAATAAACAGCTTGGGCATTTAATTCTAACAGGAGGAATACGATAGAAATATACTTTAGTCTTGATCAAAAGCTGAGACGATGGACGTATAATTTTGGTTTCGTTTGGTTTTTTTGTTTTAAATTATATATATATTTATATATATATTATATATATATATATATATATATATATATATATTGATTTGGAACTCCTAACTCTTACCACCCTTGGAACTCTATATACGAGTGAGAGTAAAAAAGTAATGCCATTTTCTTTAGGACAGGTATAATTACCAACACAGGAACATGTATCATACATCAAAATTAAACTGGTCCACTGTGGAGCACATCCCTACTTCTCCACATAGTCTCCATTTCTCTCAATAGCAATGTTTCACCTTTGAATGAGAGTATACATCCCTGCTCCGTAAAATTCTGTTGAATATTCCTTGAGCCACTTCTTCACTACATATTTCACCTTCTTGTCACTGGAATAATGTTTGCCTTCAGACTACCATCTCTTCAGTCCCATGAAAGAGGGTTTGAAATGAAAAAAATCATTCGAGTGACAAGGAAGTGAAATCTGTTGTGAAGAAGTGGCACAAAGGACAGTCAACAGATTTTTAATTTTATTCTACTATTTGATAATAGGGTTGCCCCCTTTATTCTACTATTTGAAAATAGGGGTGCACCTTTATTCTATTTTTTTATAATAGGGTTGCCACCTTTATTCTAATCTTATTATAATGGAGATTGTGTGTTTGTCTGTCTGTAACCGAAACTAAATCACTACTCAAGTCACAATTCCTTTAGTTATTGACGTCACAATTACCATGAATTTATTTTTATTTAAACCTCAATTATTAATAAAATCGTTAATACCTTATTAATACTGTTGACCATATCTACGTAATAACATGTAATTGTATTTATATATACAACAAAATAGCGGTTTACAGTGTGAACGAGAAGGCTAATTTGCATTTGATATTTAACATTTGATTTTAATAAATATATGCTTAGTATTATTGATTTCTAATTGTTTGGTTTTCTTAATGAATATGAGCAAAAATCTCGGGGATAAATCTTAAAAGAAATCCATAAACAAGACGAAAGAACTGTAATTTTATTAAATACTTCATAATCTAACTAAATAGATAAATTAGTAAAATGAAAGACGGGAGTGAAAGAAAATGATGGAAGAGTTAAATCTAAAGCTTTCTATTTTCGATTATACCCCTCAGTTTCATCATTTTCTAAATAGTTTCTATTTGTACATATTTTATTACATCAAACCTAAATACTTGCACCCGAAGGGGCATATATTTTTCTAGTATTTATAATAGGGTTAACACCTTTATTCTACTATTTGATAAAAGGGATTGTCCCTTTAAATCTAAAATGTCACTGTTAAATCTAAAGCTGTTCTATTTTTCGATATACCCCCTCAGTTCATCATTTTCTAAATAGTTTCTAATTTGATACAATATTTATTACATCAAAACCTAATACTTGCACCCGAAGGGTGCATATATTTGCTAGTATTTATACATATCTATTTGATAAAAACTTTATTCTACTATTTGATCATAGGGTTCCCACCTTTATTCTACTAATTTATTTTACGGTTCCTACCTTCATTCTACTATTTGATAATAGTTGCCACCATTATTCTACTTTTAGATAATAGGGTTTCCACATTTATTCTACTTTTTGATAAGATTCCAATCTTTATTGTACTATTTGATTTTAGGGTTCCCACCTTTATTCTACTATTTTATAATAGGGTTGCCACCTTTATTCTACTATTTGATACAGGCTCTCATTCATTTGAAGGTATGATACATGTACCTGTCCTAAACAAATTTCTTATATCCATATTTTCATTATTAAATGCTAAAAAGGGTTTACATATTATTTTTTCCTTTTCTTATTCTATTCAAATGAATGGTTTTTCAAGGCTCTACTCAAATAAATGGTTGAACCTAAGATTTATTTTCTTTATTTTCATTACACTTTTATATATTTACATATATATGTATATAAATATATGTGTATATATATGTGTATAAATATATTACATATATACATATATATATATATATATATATATATATATTATATATATATTGTGTTTTTTCTTATGTCTGGCCCTTTGGTATTTATATATCGATCAATGTACATTGTTAAACTCCTAACACCTTGTGCTTCTGCGACTGATCCCGGATATTGCACAAAACAGTTCCTAACGTTTGGGACATTTCAGAAGTTGCTGACTGTCCAGTATTTGTATTGTTCAATTCTGTCATGTCTTTTCAATTTATATTCATTTTGCTTCCAAGACAAAACACAACACAAAAAGAAGATGAATAAAAATGTTACGTAAAGGGGCGGGGGGGGGGAACAAAAATGAAATGGGACAGGAAGAGAGAACAGATAGGTCATCATTTATATAGTTGGCTTTGGGGGAGATTTTTAGGGATTATGGTTAGCTGGATTGGTCAGAAGAAACCTATCATGGATGGGGAGGGATAAAAGATAAAAAATGTGGAATGTGTTGGGAGAGATAAAAAGAGAAGGCAGTTTTGTCGATAATCTATGCTACCATAGATTATGCAACAAGGGTCACGATAAAAGTGGTGTGGACATGTTGGATTTGGAGAGTTATATAAACTCTTAGAACTTTGGGTTACGCAGATCGCTCACCGTCAGAACTCCCGATGGCTTCTCTGTATGTGCATTCTCTTCTGACGACTCTCAATCAAAACACATCGAAGAATAAAAATATAATATTATATATACATATATGTATACATTTCTGTATACATTTAAAAAATCCAAGAACAATTCGTTTTCATCAACAATTTCAAATAGACTGACCGACCATAAAACAAAAGAGTCTCGAAGATTTCTCATTTCCTGTGATACTTTTATTTTTTCCTCAAATTAACGAAAGCCCTGATGAAGATCTATTGAAACAGATCAAAACACTGCAGCGTAGGCGAAATAAACATTACTTGTTTATAAACTTGTGTTTTTTCAATTTTTTATATATTATATACTGTCCGATTCACTTACACTTTTTCCTCACACACACACACACACATAATATATAAATATATATATATATATATATATATATATATATATATATATATATATATATATAATATATAAAGGTTATGGAACACCACGATATTGTTAAAATGAATATATTTTTATCATTTTCATAGCTAATACTGAACAATATTTCGATTTAAAAAACAAGCTCTGATGATGATTTTTTATGAATCGAAATATTGTTCAATATTAGCTATGAATATGATATAAAATATTTTTCATTTTAACAGCATTGGTGTTTACATATCCTTTTATCTATACTTATACGTCGGATTCATTTCCTTACTCTTAACTCATATCCTAAAATATATATATTATATATATATATATGTGTGTGTGTGTGTGTGTGTGTGTGTGTGTGTTCATGTTCTTTGCCGGGTCCCAGTGACAGTTATATAGTATTTACTAAGCGTAGCTTAGTTGTGGCTGTTAAGTTTTTAAATGCCATCCTTGGCCAGTTGAAAAGGACTTAAAGTAAGTAAGTCCTGAGTTATGGAATCCTTTGGTAAGTGAATAAGTCCTATCCAGCATATTGTTAAAGGTCCAGTGATTTAAATCCTATGTCCGTCGTCCACGAAGGTCGCAGTAGTTATGAGTAGGTATCGCCAGCACTTCCGGTATAAGTATTGTAATAAGCAGCAGAGTTCTGCCACAGATTGGCCAAGAGTATGATCACATAGTTATCGCCGAGTCTATAAATAGGAGCGGGTATCTAGCACGCCACGCACCTTATATAGCAAAATTTCTCAGCAGTGGCACTAGGCCAAAATTATGGGGCACTCAGTGAGAATCGAACTCACTAACAATGGTTTGCCAATCTAGTTTGCTAACCATTACACCACAAGAGGTGCCCCCAGTGACAGTATTATAACATGAATAAAAAATCTCAGACTTTAAAATCATTCCCAAAATACAACAAACACAGTAAGTGATGCGAGGAGGAATGCCAAGAAAGGCATTATTTACCTAGAACAATCTTATAAAACACAAAGTCTACGACCCAAGGCTTACATTCAAAATAACTCAGACTAGATAATAAAATTAGTGAAAACACACGAAAATAGTAAAATAATATACTGGATTACCATATAATATGATTGGTTGTTTCAATTGTATTATCAGAGTCAGCATTTAGAGTCAACACCAATTTAAGTGTATTTGTCAGATAGGTTTTTGGGTTAAATCGAACTTAACGGACCAAAATTCCACCATCGTATGTCACCCTACAATAAGAAAAAAAATACCAA
>CM042182.1:17255438-17302938 GCA_023376005.1 Doryteuthis pealeii
TACCTAGTCTGGATTTTCAGAAGCAGATTCAACTTGCAACTCAATCTGTCTGAACAAATCTCTCATTCCGTTAACAGTGACCGGGTACTAGCGTTAAGCAATGTTAAATATTCGATGTTATTTTCGCCTGTAATCAGGATTGAAACTGCAACTTCAGATGAATGCCCTGTCGGCTGGGGCGTTAGAATGCACCGACTGCACCTCTGCAGAGGGGTAAGACTTCCCCAATGGGGCCACCTGTTGGTCGTGGGAGGCGACCCGTGATGCTTAAGGATAGAGCCCAGGTGGATGAGCAATTCATGACTTGCAATACTCCACTTTGGCCCTATCTTGGGCTAGACGGGCTGTCGGAGAGGCCGCCTCCGATCAATCGGCTGGTCACGTCAAGCCCTAGCACCTATATGATTTTCCCAACCCTATTGCCCTTATGGCAAGTCCCAACACCTTTTTATCATATGGGTGCTAGAAGGCGGTGACTGAGGGTCTACATGTCTTGGGAATGACGTTAAACTCTATCTGATGGTGAGGTTCCAGTTTTGGAGGTTTGGGGAATGTGGAGCACCCCTTCATCACCATTGTTCGCTGTTCCACTCTGATTCAAAGTGGTAGTACCTGTTAGGGTCCCATCTATGGGTTAAATAGAAAAACATGAGCTTATAAATAAAATTGTATTATGCATTAAGAATGAATTTATTTCACAACTTTGTCGGCATTAAATAACCCACCGAGGTTGATATGCCGTAAAACAAAACAAACCAAATAATTTATCTTGTATGTACATGTGTAACTAGATTTCAATGCTCGGACATACCTAAATATACAAAGAAAAACAAAGAAACGGTCAGAGCAAAAAAAAAAAAGTTGGTTATTTCCTATAACTCCAACCTAAAAAAAAAGGGGAACCACTCTGATTGACTGATAAATTATTTATTCATTTATTGATCAACTAGGAAAAGAGAAGACGGGGTTAGGGTTTAGGGTTAGTTTAATGGGAAAATAATGGATAGATTAATTAACAGATAACATTCATTTAGAGTGGTTCACCTTTTTTAAGTTGAAGGGTTAAATAGAAAAATATGAGTTTATAAACAAAATTGTATTATGCATTAAGAATGCATAAATTTTGTCGGCATTAAATGACCCACCGAGGTTGATATGCCGTAAAACAAAACAAAACAAATCACCAACATCCATATCTCCATTACGCCATGTGTCCATCTGGTCTAATCCCTCCTGAAAGGTTGGTTGAAATTTAGCCAAAAATCTCGAGGCCTTAGGAGGGATGGACATTTAATAAAAGCTTTTTCTTGTCATCTAATTTCTTTGGCTTTTACACCAACTTGTAATTGGTGTCGGGATTTCGTAAGTAAAGCATTGTCAATTATTTTTAATTCTGTCATGTCATTTTTCTTTTAGAAATTAAGTTAAGATTTACTGATAGAATTTCGGGTTTTCTTTGTTTTATGTAAATGCATTGCTAATGGTTTTATTATAGAAAGTAGCAAATATATTGTTGTGTCCTTAAAAGGGATACAATCAGACAAGGTTGTAGTCGAGTGGTAGTAGTGCAAGTGACTGTGCAGGCCAATTCCTGAGTGACAGTCTTTGGTGCACTGGGTGCACCCAAACTGTGATGCTTTCTGGGGCTGCTATCTTTTCTCCCTCTTTCTGGCTCTCTTTTCTGTCGAGGCTACTCTCCTCTCCATCTCACCCTCTCATTGCCTTGCTAAACATTAAGGCGCCAGGCCGCTCGATTGTCTGCATCTACCTCTCACATGTTTGTGTCAATGTGGCATATCCTCATGTCTCTCCCGCAGACATCTTTAAAGCGTAGGCGTGGTCTACCTATCGATCGGGAGCCTTTTACTAATTCGCCCTACAAAAGGTCTTTTGAAACGCGGCCATTTTCCATTCTCCTTAGATGCCCAAGCCAGCGAAGGTGCCTATCGCAGAGAATGGAGTTCATTTGTATTGGTATTTCATTGTATTCGTTGGTATTTGTTTTTTGCTTCAGTGGAAATAAAAAGTAGGCAGTTTGACCCATGGAACGTCTGTTTTGGATTTTTTTTAATTACGTATTATTTATTATTATTCATACACCGGATGATTTTAATAATAAAAAAAATAAAATAATCTTACGGTAATTTTATGTCTTTCCTCCCTGTCTGCCCTTCAAGCCAAGAATTCAAAACGGGAGAAAAAAAGAAACAGTTCCTAAAATGGTAACTCTTAAAAATCGATTCCGCTTTGAATGAAACTTGAGAAATTCCAGAACGTATATACTCGTCTTTTTCTCATTTTTTTTTTCTCTCATTTTTTCCCCTCTGAGTTCAATATTTTAATAAAGTCAATTTTGTGACTTTTTCTTTTTTTGCTTCACCGAAAAGAAATATCTTTAGTTTTAGATTTTTGAATATTCTAAAAATTATTAGCCATAAATATAACCAATCGAATCGTTGTAAAAAGAAAAAGAAAAAGAAAAGAAAAACTAAACTTAGGCAAAGTTTAAAAATCATGATCGTTTCTAAAACTTTCCGTACGGTTTAAATATTAGTATTATTTGTATTATTCGGACTATTGTCCTCATCTTCATTTTTATCTGTGTTAGAATATTTTGTGTATATAAGGTGTGCCACCTCTGGGCGAGGTCACGTGGTCTATTCCTCCGCCAAAAACATCCATAATATGTGGCTAATTGACAACTTAATCACTGATACTGAACAGAGGTCCATTTGCAATTATTGACGGAGGACTTGCGATACTGAGGAGCATCAAGGAACAACCAAAGGATTCTTTACCAAGCATTTCCGCTGGACAAGCGCTCTTGCTTGAAGCCTAAAGGATGGCCCATAAAATGGTAACAATCTGTACAATGTTTCGGCCGATGTGCCCTCCGGCCTTCTTCAGGTATTTCTTGTTGGACTCGGGAACCTTCTCAAACTCGGGAACCTTCTTGTCGTAATCGGGAGCCATCTCGGAACTTTGAACCTAGCCCTTTATTCAGTCCACTGGGGTATCCTGTTCTCATTCCGCTAACCATAGCTTGGGTGCAGGTGTTAAGCCGTGTTAAACATTATTCTATGTTACTGCTGCCCCAGACCAGGATTGAACCTGCAGTCTAGAGATAACTGTCACTTAGCATTGTCTTAACCTAACTCCTTTATCCACTAGGCTATGTGTCCAATACTAATTATCAAGCCTCATCTCAAAAAATCATAGAAATAGTTTAGATATTGTTGCGTGATATAAGATAGTCGTTATTACAAAGGTCTACTGAAAAGTTCCCAGCCCGACAAAAAACATGGAGAGACCTCCTCCGATCAATCGACTAGTCAAGTCAAGCATTAGCTCCAATATGGATTGTCGCAACCTTATTGCCATTATGGCAAGACCAAATTCTTTTTATCATATATGTGCTAGAAGACGGTTGCTGGGGGTTTTCATGTCCAGGGTATGACGTTAAACTATCTGATAGTGAGGTTTCAGTTCTAGGTAATGTGGAGCAACGCTTTATCAACATTGTTCCAAAATCCACTCTGACTCGGAGTGGTAGTACCTGTTAGGGTCCCATCTATGGGTTAAATAGTGTGTGTGTGTGTGTGTTGTGTGTGTGTGTGTGTGTGTGTGTGTGTGTGTGTGTGTGTGTTCCCCTTCGCTGAGTAGGATATGACACACAGCCAATTTCTTAAGCGGGGTTTAACAGGTTTCAATTCGGAGTTTTTCTTCCCCTAGTCTGGTTACCTTAGGTTGAAAGGACCCACTCTACCCCATTATTTACCCATATCTGCAGCTAGAATAGTTTAATGCATATCTTTCGCAAGAGTGTAAGCACTATGTGAAATGCAAATAGTCTCATTCAGGATTTGAACTCGGGTCACTGGATCCATTTCCTAAAACGATAACCATAAGTGCTAACCATTATATGTCAATTAGAAAGTGAGGACTATCATGCTTTTATAAACCAATTTTTTAGTAGTAGTGAAGCTCTAGAACTCATTTTACAGAAAAAGGAGATTACAAAAAAACACCATTCTTGCCCCCCCCCCCCTAAAAAATTTGAAGAGCTAAAATCGACATAACTCCGCCAATTTTGTTTAATTGAAAGCTCAAATTTTGGGGATTGTCTACTTTACCATAATTCCCACCAGGACAAAATTCAGAAAAATTGAAACGGTCGGTGACATAGCCTGAAAGAAATACCTAAGAAACCCGGAGGAGACATCGATCGAAACGTTGTATATATAACAATAACGATGAAGATAAGTCCTAAAAAGATCTAAATGATAGAAATTATCAAGCCTCATCTCAAAAATTCAGAGAAATAGTGTAGATAACAATAAAGATGAGGACAATAGTTCGAATAATTCAAATAATACAAATTATCAAACCTCATCTCAAAAATTCAGAGAAATAGTGTAGATAACAATAAAGATGAGGACAATAGTCCGAATAATTCAAATAATACTAATTATCAAGCCTCATCTCAAAAATTCAGAGAAATAGTGTAGATAACAATAAAGATGAAGACAATAATTCAAAAATTCAAATAATACAAATTATCAAGCCTCAACTTAAAATTTTAGACAAATAGACCTAGACGGGTTAACATGCCGTTAAAATCATTTAGTCAATCAATCATTAAGGAAGATTGGTGTTGTGTTTCTTTTTTAATAAATAATTGTTGTTGTTGTTGTTGTTGCAGTCTGGATTATTTCGCGCTCTTTATCTTTGACAAAGTGCTCAACACAGACGTGCTGGAACAAGCAAACATGAACTGCATGCCCGCCATCATCTGCGAGAGATGCCTGCATTGGCTTGGCCACGTCAGGAGGATGGACAAAGGCCGCATTCCCAAAAGACCTACTGTATGGTGAATTAGCGGAGGGCACCCGACCGGTAGAGAGACCACGTCTGCGCTTTAAAGATGACTGCAAGAGAAACATGAA
The DNA here is from genome assembly GCA_023376005.1 of Doryteuthis pealeii. Classification (NCBI taxonomy): domain Eukaryota; kingdom Metazoa; phylum Mollusca; class Cephalopoda; order Myopsida; family Loliginidae; genus Doryteuthis; species Doryteuthis pealeii. Next base: position 17,260,385 of record CM042182.1, read on the forward strand.
GACATGCCACATTAATACCAACACATGGGAGGCCTGTCCAAAAGACCTTGCGACCTGGCGCCTCCTCGTCAAACAACGAACGAACAGGAGTGATAAAGAGAGAAAAGAAGCCATCACAGAAATGAGAGCCAAAAGGAAGGAAAGACAACAGCAACTCTAGCAAGCATCATTGTTCGTTTTCAGTCACTGCACCAGAGATTGCCATTCAAAAATTCGTTTGTTCAGCCACTCACGCAGCTGCAGATAAAAAGAAAGAAAAAGTGGACACTACGCCATCGTCTTTATTAACGGAAGTATGCCAACACTATTTCGCGCTCTTTTTCTTTGACCGACAACGGAAAATAGCGCAGTGAGATTTCGATTCATTTTCTTTTCTATGTGCACAACTGATATTAGCCGCCACCGTCACCGCCTCTTCAGTCACTTCCATCACCTCCGCCGCCCTCCATCACCTCCGACGCCCTCTATCACCTCCGCCGACCCCGTCGCCGTGTGGCACTGCCTTCCAACTGCATTTGTCGATGTCATTTCCGTGTTTATATCCGTTGTTCCCACAAGCAGTACGGACTTGATTCAAAGTTAAATTGTTTGCGGCATCCCATGGAGAAACTCAAGAATTAAGTTTCCTAGACGATTTTTTTTCTTTTTCTTTTCTTGTCGAAACCACGTGGGTATCGACGACTAACTGTTTTCATTGATCTTCTGCAAGTTGATCGAAAAGAAAAGGAACAAAAGGAAAAGAAGGAACTTGAAGGAGCAGGTGCGAAAATCAACAGGATAGAATTGTTAATGAAAAGGAAATAGAGTTTGATAAAATGGACACAACTTAGCGTCTGTTGTTCACGGGGGTCAACAAAAAGATGGGGTACCTTTAAGAAAATAGGGAAGAGGTTTGAGTATCATATAGTTTAGCCCTAAATAAATGGTTATATATATATATATATATATATATATATATATATATATATATATATATATGCTCCCATAAATTTGGTAATGAGCTCTCTAATTGGTAATTTAAATTAATTCTCACTACTAAGCAAATAAGCAATGATCATTTCTCCGGAAATTTGATCTCTCAGTGACCAAAAGATACATACATTCCTATGTATTTAATAGTTTAAAAACACCAGTCCCCGCATCTGCTGTCAGTGGGCGAGGGGATAAGATATCGGACTACCATGCGGTCAGTCTGAGTTCGAACCCTACCCAAGAATAGTTGTGTCTAGCCGCACTGAAGAGGCATGATATGCCGAAATACGTGTCTGTGGATGACTTATTAATATATATATATATATATATATATATATATATATATATATATTATTCTAATGGAGATTGTGTGTTTTTCTGTCTGTAACCGAAACTATATTCCTACTCAAGTCACAATTCTCTTAGTTATTGACATCACATTCTCCATGATTTTAGTTTTATCTAAACCTCAATTATTAATAAAATTGTCTTACATTATTAATACTGTTAACTATGTCTACATACTGACAACATGCAATTATATTTATATATACAACAAAATAGCGGTTTACAGTGTGAACGGGAAGGCTAATTTGCATATTAATATTAAAAAATCGAATTTAATAAATATGTGCTTAGTATTATTGATTTCTAACTGTTTGGTTTTATTTTAATGAATATAAGCAAAAATCTCTTCAATGAATCTTAAATGAAATCCATTAACAAGATAAAATAACTGTCATTTTATTCTTTACTTCCTCTTATAACTAAATACTTAAATTAGAAAAAATAACAATGAAAGACGAGAGTGATGGAAGAGTAAGTTTCAGTTGTTCCATTTTTTATTATACTCCCTCTGTTTCAAATCTTTTATTATACCCCCCTCTGTTTCAAATCTTTTTATCTGTATTCTTATTTAGTTTCATTAGCCTTTCTAATTTAATACAATATTTTATTACATCAAAACTTGAATACTTGCACCCGGAGGGTGCATATATTTGCTAGTATATATAATTTCAATAACAGGCTATCTTGCAGATAGATAAATCCAGCTAAATCAGAATTAGGGTTAGCAAGTAAAGATATTATAAATAAAATAAACCTGGAAATCAAAAATCAAAATAAATTACTGCAATGGAATAATAATACATCAGCTGCAATAACCTGGTTCAAAAATATCCCCTCAAAAAATAGCCATAAGTTCACACAGTTTGATATAGTTGATTTTTACCCATCAATTACTAAAAAAACTACTATTTAAAGCATTAGAGTTTGCTAAAAGATTTATCAAGTTAACTAAACTAGAGACCGACACCATAATGCACGCGCGTAAGACGATTCTCTTTAATGAAGGTAAATCCTGGGTGAAAAAATCAAACCCATCAGACTATTTCGACATCGCCATGGGCGGATATGATAGAGCTAATATTTGTGACTTAGTGGGTTTATTTATACTAAACTCACTGAAACATGAATTTCCTACACATACATTCGCAATCTATCGTGATGACGGTTTTTGTATTTCACGTGACTGTTGCCTAAAAATATTAGATAGATTACGTAAAGATATAATCGCACACCTACAAAATATGGAACTTAAGATAACCATAGATACTAACCTAACAAACGTCAATGTCCTTGATGTTAACTTGGACCTAAAAAAGAATATATATAAACCATATCACAAACAAAATAAGAGGCTTAAGTATATAAATGTAAATTCCACCCACCCACCATTAGTTTTAAAGAACCTAGTCCCTAATATTAGCCGTAGGATCTCTGAGTTGTCATCTAATAAATATATTTTTGTAAAAGCAGCTCCATATTATAATAAAGCCTTAATCGCCAGCGGGTTCAAAAAAAAATCTCCTATATAGATAACATATCCAGACAAAATAAATCCATCAATAGAAAAAGAAAAATAATTTGGTTCACCCCCCCCTTTTTTTCTAGAACAGTTAGAACAAATGTGGGTAAAAAATTCCTGGGTTTAATAGACAAGCTCTTCCCTCCTCAAAATAGATACAATAAAATATTTAATAGAAACACTATAAAAAACAGTTACTCATGTGGACTCTCTATGAAGTCCCAAATTACAACAAAACCTAAACCTAAACTTAACCCCACCTGTCCATGCAGAGTTAAGAAAGACTGTCCCCTAAACCAGAAGTGTAATGTTGATTCTGTTGTATATGAAGCAAAAGTTACACCTACCTGTGATAATCATTCCAAGACTAACGAAACATACGTGGGAATGACACAAGGCAATTTCAAACAAAGATTTTACGCACACAATGAAACTTTCAGGAAGAGGGAAAAAAAGAAGCGACATCTTTAGCGAGTAAGATATGGAAGCTAAAAGAAAGAAATATACCATATAAGATAAAGTGGAAGATATTAGACCATCCCAAATGTTACATAAATGGTTCTAAAAACTGTAATCAATGTGTGACGGAAAAACTCAGAATATATTCAGAACATCAACAGACAACTACCTTAACAAAAAATCTGAAATATTTAAAGCATGCCCACGTAAGAAAAAATATTTACTAAACTCATGGATAAGTGAAACTCATCCACCACCCTAGAATACAAACTTACATAATTTTACAGGATTTTACCTATCAAATTTTAGATTAAATTAATATTAACAAAAAATTTAAAAATTTAAAAAATACATTTGTAGAATTTCTAGTGAAGGATTGAACTCAAAAAATACGTGGAAAATAACGTAAAGTGAGGAAAATTATATACGAGTGGAATGTGCACGGACATTTTTTCATGTATGTGTTTTTTGTTTATATTATTTTCCGGGTAAAAATCTTTTTTTTTTGTGAACAATCAAAGGGAGAGAACTTTGTGAACCTTAATTTTGAATTTGTCAGCGGCTAAAATTTTAACCGTAACGTGTTTTGTTTACAAATACATAACCGTAAAATGTTTGCTTACAGACACATCAGAGGGATGAAATAGTATCCTGAAGAAGACAAAAGTCTGAAACCTTAGGTAAACGCTCACTAAAACCTCTGTATAAACAGTTATATTTAATGAATACACACACACACACACATATATATATATATATATATAGATAGATAGATAGATAGATAGATAGATAGCTATAGATATAGATATATAGATATAGATAGATATGTATGCTATGTATAAACTTTGTTCTTGTAAACCCTTGCGTTAAGAAAAAAAAAACCGGCAAATAGTGTGATAGTAATAATATACTACCAAACTTCACCTGGAGAAAAAATGAAAAAAAGAAAAGACCAAGATAGTCGTACCAACCGAAAATAATCGGTTAATACTATAACACCAGGCCAAAAGAAAAAAATTATATATATATATATATATATATATATATATATATATATATATTGTGTGTGTGTGTATATATCTGTGGCTCGCAAGTTTGTAAGAATGTAAGGGGAGTGGTGGAAGGAGGATTGGCGGGAAATTATAAGCATATATATATTATATATGTGTGTGTGAGTGTGTGTGTGAAAATAAAATGGAAATTAATCCGACAGTGTGAATATGATATATTGAAAAAACAAAGGATGTTTACAAATGCATGGGCTCATCAGGAGAGAATGTCCCGAAACGATTTGCACATTCTCTCCTGATGAGCCCATGCATTTGTAAACATCCTTTGTTTTTTCAATATATATATATATATATATATATATATATATATATATAATCAGTCATTCACATACACGTGTTCGGCGTTTCACGCCTGTTCAGTGTGGCTATGCATAACAACTATCTCTGACCAGGTATTGGTATTAGCTGAACAGCGAGGGAGTCTCTCCCCTTTTTGCTAGCGCTAGTATATATATATATATATATATATATATATATATATATATATATAATATCCCTAGACTAGCGCTAACAAAAAGATGACAGACTCCCTAGCTGTTCAGCTAATACCAATATATATAGTTGTGGACGAGCAGATTCCCCGCCCCTGCGATGAAAACGAGTTCGGATATGTGTGGCCTATCCGAGGGGGAGGAGTGTGGCGAGTGACCACTGAAATTGAACTCGTCACCTCTTCGTTGCTGAAATGCTGGTGAAATTCCGCACGAGCAGTGCAGAGTAACCCGTATGTAAAGTCTCGTCGTGAGGATTGACGCGTGCTGATGAATGTCGAACGTGCAATTCAGAGTGAGGAGCCCGGATGAAACACAGCAACGGTATATTTAGGGACCTGCCCTCCGAGATCATCGAGAAAGTCTGCAGTAGCATTTTGGCTGTCGAAACGAGTGGAAGAGAAGATATATTTGGATAGTGCTAGTGAGAAGACTAGAACTGCTGGGAGAGCAAAGCCAGTATGATGACTACGACTGTGTGATAATCTGAAGGTCCCTGGTTCATTCCCGGGTTTCGGCACCACTGATAACCTGAAGGAAGCAGTTTCCTAAAATAGTGAAAAGAATTATAGAATGCAATAGAAACGTGTAGAGTGTAATAGTAATTGTGCGTGTAAATATGAGTGCGTATATGTGAAAATCTTAGGAAGCGCGTGGTGTAATGGGAAATGGACTCGTCGCCCCGAGTTAAAATCCGGGACATGGTAATTGCATTTCACTTAGCGCTAATACCCTTGGGAAAGGTATGAATCCTACTCTGCCTCCAGCTATTGGTAAATAGTAGGGCAGACTGGGCCCTTTAACCTTGGTTAAGCAACCCGTCTAGAAGGAAAACTCTGAATTCAAACCATGTTAAACTCCACTTAAGAAATTGACCTTTTGTTGCATTCTGCTCGTGCGGGGGTTGGTAAATTATATATATATATATATATATATATATATATATATATAAGTTAAAAGAAAGGAAATGAATCCGACAGTATGAGTATGAAAAGGTGGAATGAAAACATCACACAATGCTGTTAAAGAGAAAACAATTTATAACATAATCATAGCTGATACTGATCAATATTTCGACTTTACAAAAATCGAATGGATCGAGAGGATTTGACATTTTTCTCCGACCCAAACACCACGGAGTAAATGAGCTCTGATGATGATTTTTTTTTGTAAAATCGAAATATTGATTAATATCAGCTATGATTATATTATAATGTTTCTCTTTAACAGCATTGTGTTGTGTTTTCATTCCACCTTTTCATACTCATATATTATATATATATATATATATGTGTGTGTGTGTGTGTGTGGTGTGTGAAAATCATCTATCGGCTGATGAGTATGCAAGCGGGAAACTTAGTAATACATCCGTTTTGTTTATATATATATATATATATATATATATATTTTATATATATGTGGTGTGTGTGTGTGTGTGTGTGTGTGTGTGTGTACCAAAAAGGACAGACAAGGAAACATGCAGAGGTTTATTTAAAAGACTTTTTCTTTTTTACAAACAAGAGAATGTAATTTCAGATTGAATGAAAATATAGAAATTGATTGTCCAAAAGTTTCCTGGTTTTGAGTGCCGTTCAAAAAATGCCTTCAGCCTTTTAAAGAAATGGTGCAATTTGTTTTTAGTGAATTCTTTCAACCATAACAAGACAATTAATGAAAACTGATGCCCAAAATTTATATATATAATATATATATATATATATATATATATATATATATATATATTATATATACATATGTACACATATATACACACATATACATATCATATACCAATACATTGCATTAAATTTTTATATATATATATATATAATATATATATACATATGTACACATATAATATACATATGTACACATAATATATAACACAATATATACATATATATACACATATATATACACATATATACATATGTACATAATATACACATATATACATATATATACATACATATATACATATGTACATATATATACAATATAACATATATATATATATATACATACATAATACATAATATATTAATATACATACATATATTACATAATACAACAGATACATATATTACATATACATATATATACGCATATATATACATATATATACATATACATATTATATACATATATAACATATATACATATATATACAATATGTGTATTCATACATATATTATACATATATATATATATGTAATCATACAATACATACATATATATATATTATATATATATATATATATAATATATATATATAAGAGAGAGAGAGAGAGTGCGAGAAAGCGAGAGAAAGAGAGATCCGATTACGAAGTATTGAGATAATCTTTAATTTAAATTTTAATGAAGTGTCTGGATAGATAAACAACTAATAGAAATGATGTCTGTCTAGACAAATGTAGATAAGTTCACTTTATTCTCTATAGATTTTTTTTTATCCAAAGTCCTACATATATTTTCAGAAGCTAGCTTTTGGCAAAAATATAAGATTGGGAAAGTGGCAAGTACCTATTCATAGTCATTCTTATGTGCGACTTTTCTTTATTTCCTAAAACTAAAAGTTCATTATTGAAGTCAGTCAGTCAGTAATACTGGTTTGGTTTTTGAACAAACAGCAACTGGTAAGCACGAACTTAAACTACCTAGTGCCCCAAGCAGCTGGTTACTTATGGAACACAATAATAGGTCAGGTATACTGTTGGTTTGAACAACTGTACTGTGTAAGCACAACTGAACTATGCCCAAGACAGCTGGTACTTAATGGGAAACTCAAGATAGTTACTATACTGTGGTTTTGGACAACAGCAATTCCAACATGCTAGTCAACCCTCGCGAAAAAATACTAAAGCTCGGAATTAAACTGAAATTTAAATGACATTTTCAGTGTTCATATATTAATAAATAAACCAATATCATGCACGCAGTTATTTCATTTGAAAACTCTACATTTGTTCAAGTCAGTTACTTTTTAACCAGTATGTTTGAGGCGTAACACGATTCCAACACAAGTGGTTTCAAAAGGTTAACTGACCTCAAAAAGTAAACGTTTTTACATAAGATAACTGGAAGCATTATACTCTTTTTTATTTATTAATATAATCAACACTGAAATCTCATTAAATTCGGTTAATTCCAATGATTTTTCGTCCCTTTTTTTCTTTCGGTGGGTTGCATACGATGATGGAATTAAACGAATTAATGAGATTTTCAGTGTTGATATATTATAAATAAAAGATATAATGCTCCAGTTAAATCTTATGTAAAAACGTTTACTTTTTTGAGGTCAGTTAACTTTGAACCACTTGGTGTGTTTGTGAATCTGTGTTACGCCTCAAACATACGTGGTTAAAAGGTAACTGACTTGAACAATGTAAGAGTTTTTCAAATGAATAACTGGTGCAGATATTGTTTATTTATTAATATATGAACACTGAAAAATGTCATAAATTCAGTTAATTCCTTGAGCTTTAGTATTTTTCGCGAGGTGACATAGCATGTTGGAATTGCTGTTTGTCCAAAACCAACAAGTATAGTAACTATTCTTGAGTTCCATAAGTACAGCTGTCTTGGGCACTAGTTCAGTTTGTGCTTACACAGTTACAGTTGTTCAAACCAACAGTATATACTACTATTATTGTGTTCCATAAGTACCAGCTGTCTTGGCACTAGTTAAGTCGTGCTTAGCCACGTTGCTGTTGTTCAAAACCAACAGTATACTGACTGACTGACTTCAATAATGAACTTTTAGTTTAGGAAATAAGAAAAGTCGCACATAAAGAAATGACTATGAAAGTACTGCACTTTCCCAATCTTATATTTGCCAAAAGCTACTTCTGAAAATATATGTAGACTTTGGATTAAAAAAAAATCTATAGAGAATTAACAGTGACTTATCTACATTTTGTCTAGACAGACATCATTCTATTAGTTGTTTATCTATCCAGACGATTCATTTAAAATTTTAAATTAAAGATTTTAGTCTCAATACTTCGTAATCGGATCTCTCTTTCTCTCGCTTCTCGCACTCTCTCTCTCTCTCTTATATATATATTATATATATATATATATATATATAATATAATATATGTATGTATATGTATGATTACATATATATATATATGTAATATATAGTATGATAACTAATGTAAATATAATGTAATAATGTATAATATGTATATATATGTATTGTATATATATGTATATATATGGTATATATATGTATATTATAATATGTATATGTTTGTATATGTATATATATGTATGTATATGTATATATATATATGTATAGTATGTATAATATATATATATGAATTGTATATATATATGTATATATATGTTACATATGTATATATGTATGTATATATATGTATATATGTGTATATGATCTATGTACATATGTATATATGTGTATATATTATGTGTATATATATATATAGTGATATATTATGATATATATATATAGTTAACATATGTTATACTATATATAATATATATAATATATATATAAATTATGCATATGTATGTATATATATGTATATGTTGTGTATATATGTGTACATAGTTAATATATATATATATATATATATATATATATATAATATATATATAAATATATATAAATATTTGGCATCAGTTTTTCATAATGTCTTTTATTTGAAGAATTCACTAAAACAAATTGCACCATTCTTTAAAATGGCTGAAGGCATTTGAACGGCACTCAAAACCCAGAAACTTTGGACAATTTCTATATTCATTCAATCTGAAATTACATTCTCTTGTTTGTAAAAAAGAAAAAAGTCTTTTAAATAAACCTCTGCATGTTTCCTTGTCTGTCCTTTTTGGTACACACACACACACACACACACACACACACACCACATATAAATAAAATATATAATATATATATATATATATATAAACAAAACGGATGTATTACTAGTTTCCCGCTTGCATACTCATCAGCCGATAGATGATTTCACACACCACACACACACACACACACATATATATAATATATATATAATATATGAGTATGAAAAGGTGGAATGAAAACACAACACAATGCTGTTAAAGAGAAACAATTATAATATAATCATAGCTGATATTAATCAATATTTCGATTTTACAAAAAAAATCATCATCAGAGCTCCATTTACTCCGTGGTGTTTGGGTCGGAGAAAAATGTCAAATCCTCTCGATCCATTCGATTTTTGTAAAGTCGAAATATTGATCAGTATCAGCTATGATTATGTTATAAATTGTTTTCTCTTTAACAGCATTGTGTGATTTTTCATTCCACCTTTTCATAACTCATACTGTCGGATTCATTTCCTTTCTTTTAACTTATATATATATATATATATATATATATATATATATATAATTTACCAAACTCCGCACGAGCAGAATGCAACAAAAGGTCAATTCTTAAGTGGAGTTTAAACATGGTTTGAATTCAAGGTTTCCTTCTAGACGGGTTGCTTAACCAAGTTAAAGGGCCCAGTCTGCCCTACTATTTACCAATAGCTGGAGGCAGAGTAGGATTCATACTTTCCCAAGGGTATTAGCGCTAAGTGAAATGCAATTACCAGTCCCGGATTTTAACTCGGGGCGACGAGTCCATTCCCATTACACCAGCGCCTTCTAAGATTTTACATATACGCACTCATATTTACACGCACAATTACTATTACACTCTACACGTTTCTATTGCATTCTATAATTCTTTCAACTATTTAGGAACTGCTTCTTCAGGTTATCAGTGGTGCCGAAACCCGGGAATGAACCAGGGACCTTCAGATTATCACACAGTCGTAGCCATCATACTGGCTTTGCTCTCCCAAGCAGTTCTAGTCTTCTCACTAGCACTATCCAAATATATCTTCTCTCCACTCGTTTCGACAGCCAAAATGCTACTGCAGACTTTCTCGATGATCTCGGAGGGCAGGTCCCTAAATAATACCGTTGCTGTGTTTCATCCGGGCTCCTCACTCTGAATTGCACGTTCGACATTCATCAGCACGCGTCAATCCTCACGACGAGACTTTACATACGGGTTACTCTGCACTGCTCGTGCGGATTTCACCAGCATTTCAGCAACGAAGAGGTGACGAGTTCAATTTCAGTGGTCACTCGCCACACTCCTCCCCTCGGATAGGCCACACAATATCCGAACTCGTTTTCATCGCAAGGGGCGGGGAATCTGCTCGTCCACAACATATATATATTGGTATTAGCTGAACAGCTAGGGAGTCTGTCATCTTTTTGTTAGCGCTAGTCTAGGGATATTATATATATATATATATATATATATATTATATATATATATATATACTAGCGCTAGCAAAAGGGGAGAGACTCCCTCGCTGTTCAGCTAATACCAATACCTGGTCAGAGATAGTTGTTATGCATAGCCACACTGAACAGGCGTGAAACGCCGAACACGTGTATGTGAATGACTGATTATATATAATATATATATAATATATATAATATATATATATTGAAAAAACAAAGGATGTTTACAAATGCATGGGCTCATCAGGAGAGAATGTGCAAATCGTTTCGGGACATTCTCTCCTGATGAGCCCATGCATTTGTAAACAATCCTTTGTTTTTTCAATATATCATATTCACACTGTCGGATTAATTTCCCATTTTATTTCACACACACACTCACACACACATATATATATATATATATGCTTATAATTTCCCGCCAATCCTCCTTCCACCACTCCCCTTACATTCTTACAAACTTGCGAGCCACAGATATATACACACACACACAATATATATATATATATATATATATATATATATATATATATATAATTTTTTTCTTTTGGCCTGGTGTTATAGTATTAACCGATTATTTTCGGTTGGTACGACTATCTTGGTCTTTTTCTTTTTTTCATTTTTTCTCCAGGTGAAGTTTGGTAGTATATTATTACTATCACACTATTTGCCGTTTTTTTTTTTCTTAACGCAAGGGTTTACAAGAACAAAGTTTATACATAGCATACATATCTATATCTATATCTATATTATCTATATCTATAGCTATCTATCTATCTATCTATCTATTATCTATATATAATATATATATATGTTGTGTGTGTGTGTGTATTCATAAATATAACTGTTTATACAGAGGTTTTAGTGAGCGTTTACCTAAGGTTTCAGACTTTTGTCTTCTTCAGGATACTATTTCATCCCTCTGATGTGTCTGTAAGCAAACATTTTACGGTCTATGTATTTGTAAAACAACCGTTACGGTTAAAATTTTAAGCCGCTGACAATTCAAATTAAGGTTCACAAGTTCTCTCCCTTTGATTGTTCACAAAAAAAAAAGATTTTTACCCGGAAATAATATAAACAAAAACACATACATGAAAAAATGTCCGTGCACATTCCACTCGTATATAATTTTCCTCACTTTACGTTATTTTCCACGTATTTTTTGAGTTCAATCCTTCACTAGAAATTCTACAAATGTATTTTTTAAATTTTTAAATTTTTTGTTAATATTAATTTAATCTAAAATTTGATAGGTAAAATCCTGTAAAAATTATGTAAGTTTGTATTCTAGGGTGGTGGATGAGTTTCACTTATCATGAGTTTAGTAAATATTTTTTTACGTGGGCATGCTTTAATATTTCAGATTTTTGTTAAGGTAGTTGTCTGTTGATGTTCTGAATATATTCTGAGTTTTTCCGTCACACATTGATTACAGTTTTTAGAACCATTTATGTAAACATTTGGATGGTCTAATATCTTCCACTTTATCTTATATGGTATATTGTCTTTCTTTTTAGCTTCCATATCTTACTCGCTAAAGATGTCGCTTCTTTTTTTCCCTCTTTCCTGAAAGTTTCATTGTGTGCGTAAAATCTTTGTTTGAAATTGCCTTGTGTCATTCCACGTATGTTTCGTTAGTCTTGGAATGATTATCACAGGTAGGTGTAACTTTTGCTTCATATACAACAGAATCAACATTACACTCTGGTTTAGGGGACAGTCTTTCTTAACTCTGCATGGACAGGTGGGTTAAGTTTAGGTTTAGGTTTTGTTGTAATTTGGGACTTCATAGAGAGTCCACATGAGTAACTGTTTTTATAGTTGTTTCTATTAAATATTTTATTGTATCTATTTTGAGGAGGGAAAGAGCTTGTCTATTAAACCCAGGAATTTTTTACCCACATTTGTTCTAACTGTTCTAGAAAAAAAGGGGGGGGTGAACCAATTATTTTTCTTTTTCTATTGATGGATTTATTTTGTCTGGATATGTTATCTATATAGGAGATTTTTTTTTGAACCCGCTGGCGATTAAGGCTTTATTATAATATGGAGCTGCTTTTACAAAAATATATTTATTAGATGACAACTCAGAGATCTACGGTAATATTAGGGACTAGGTTCTTTAAAACTAATGGTGGGTGGGTGGAATTTACATTTATATACTTAAGCCTCTTATTTTGTTTGTGATATGGTTTATAATATTCTTTTTTAGGTCCAAGTTAACATCAAGGACATTGACGTTTGTTAGGTTAGTATCTATGGTTATCTTAAGTTCCATATTTTGTAGGTGTGCGATTATATCTTTACGTAATCTATCTAATATTTTTAGGCAACAGTCACGTGAAATACAAAACCGTCATCACGAATAGATTGCGAATGTATGTGTAGGAAATTCATGTTTCAGTGAGTTTAGTATAAATAAACCCACTAAGTCACAAATATTAGCTCTATCATATCCGCCCATGCGATGTCGAAATAGTCTGATGGGTTTGATTTTTTCACCCAGGATTTACCTTCATTAAAGAGAATCGTCTTACGCGCGTGCATTATGGTGTCGGTCTCTAGTTTAGTTAACTTGATAAATCTTTAGCAAACTCTAATGCTTAAATAGTAGTTTTTTAGTAATTGATGGGTAAAAATCAACTATATCAAACTGTGTGAACTTATGGCTATTTTTTGAGGGGATATTTTTTGAACAGGTTATTGCAGCTGAAATGTATTATATTCCATTGCAGTAATTTATTTGATTTTTGATTTCCAGGTTTATTTTATTTATAATATCTTTACTTGCTAACCCTAATTCTGATTTAGCTGGATTTATCTATCTGCAAGATAGCCTGTTATTGAAAATTATATATACTAGCAAATATATGCACCCTCCGGGTGCAAGTTCAAGTTTTGATGTAATAAAATATTGTATTAATTAGAAAGGCTAATGAAACTAAATAAGAATACAGATAAAAAGATTTGAAACAGAGGGGGGTATAATAAAAGATTTGAAACAGAGGGAGTATAATAAAAAATGGAAACACTGAAACTTACTCTTCCATCACTCTCGTCTTTCATTGTTATTTTTTCTATTTAAGTACTTTAGTTATAAGAGGAAGTAAGAATAAAAGACAGTTATTTTATCTTGTTAATGGATTTCATTTAAGATTCATTGAAGAGATTTTGCTTATATTCATTAAAATAAAACCAAACATTTAGAAATCAATAATACTAAGCACATATTTATTAAATTCGATTTTTTAATATTAATATGCAAATTAGCCTTCCCGTTCACACTGTAAACCGCTATTTTGTTGTATATATAAAATATAATTGCAGTTGTAGTATGTAGAATAGTTAACAGTATTAATAATGTAAGACAATTTTTTAATAATTGAGGTTTAGATAAACAAAATCATGGAGAATGTGATGTCAATAACTAAGAGAATTGTGACTTGAGTAGGAATATAGTTTCGGTTACAGACAGAAAAACACACAATCTCCATTAGAATAATATATATATATTATATATATATAATATATATTATATATATATTATATAAGTAATCCACAGACACGTATTTCGGCATATCATCCTCTTCAGTGCGCGCTAGACCAACTATTCTTGGGTAGGGTTCGAACTCAGACTGACCGCATGGTAGTCCGATATCTTATCCCCTCGCCCACTTGACAGCAGATGCGGGGACTGGTGTTTTTAAACTATTAAATACATAGGAATGTATGTATCTTTTGGTCACTGAGAGATCAAATTTCCGGAGAAATGATCATTGCTTATTTGCTTAGTAGTGAGAATTAAATTTAAATACCAATTAGAGAGCTCATTCCAAATTTATGGGAGCATATATATATATATATATATATATATATATATATATATATATATATATAACCATTTATTTAGGGCTAAACTATATGATACTCAAACCTCTTCCCTATTTCTTAAAGGTACCCCATCTTTTTTGTTGACCCCGTGAAACAACAGACTAAGTTGTGTCCATTTTATCAAACTCTATTTCTTTTCATTAACAATTCTATCCTGTTGATTTTCGCACCTGCTCTTCAAGTTCCTTCTTTTCCCTTTTGTTCCTTTTCTTTTCGATCAACTTGCAGAAGAATCAATGAAACAGTTAGTCGTCGATACCCACGTGGTTTCGACAAGAAAAGAAAAAGAAAAAAAAAAAATCGTCTAGGAACTTAATTCTTGAGTTTCTCCATGGGATGCATGCAAACAATTTAACTTTGAATCAAGTCCGTACTGCTTGTGGGAAACAACGGATATAAACACGGAAATGACATCGACAAATGCAGTTGGAAGGCAAGTGCCACACGGCCACGGGGTCGGCGGAGGTGATAGAGGGCGTCGGAGGTGATGGAGGGCGGCGGAGGTGATGGAAGTGACTGAAGAGGCGGTGACGGTGGCGGCTAATATCAGTTGTGCACATAGAAAAGAAATGAATGAAATCTCACTGCGCTATTTTCCGTTGTCGGTCAAAGAAAAGAGCGCGAAATAGTGTTGGCATACTTCCGTTAATAAAAGACGATGGCGTAGTTGTCCACTTTTTCTTTCTTTTTATCTGCAGCTGCGTGAGTGGCTGAACAACCGAATTTTTGAATGGCAATCTCTGGTGCAGTGACTGAAAACGAACAATGATGCTTGCTAAGAGTTGCTGTTGTCTTTCTTCCTTTTGGCTCTCATTTCTTGTGATGGCTTCTTTTCTCTCTTATCACTCCTGTTCGTTCGTTGTTTGACGAGGAGGGCGCCAGTCGCAAGGTCTTTTGGACAGGCTCCCATGTGTTGGTATAATGTGGCATGTTTCATGTTTCTCTTGCAGTCATCTTTAAAGCGCAGACGTGGTCTCTCTACCGGTCGGGTGCCCCCGCTAATTCACCATAAGTAAGGTCCTTTTGGAATGCGGCCTTTGTCCATCCTCCTGACGTGGCCAAGCAATGCAGGCATCTCTCGCAGATGATGGCGGGCATGCAGTTCATGTTTGCTTGTTCCAGCACGTCTGTGTTGAGACACTTGTCAAAGATAAAGAGCGCGAAATACTCCAGACTGCAACAAACAACACAACAACAATTATTTATTAAAAAGAAACACAACACCAACTTCCTTAATGATTGATTGACTAATGATTTTAACGGCATGTTAACCGTCTAGGTCTATTTGTAAAATTTTAAGTTGAGGCTTGATAATTTGTATTATTTGAATTTTTAATTATTGTCTTCATCTTTATTGTTATCCTACACTATTTCTCTGAATTTTGAGATGAGGCTTGATATAGTATATTTGAATTATTCGGACTATTGTCCTCATCTTTATTGTTATCTACACTATTTCTCTGAATTTTTGATGAGGTTTGATAATTTGTATTATTTGAATTATTCGAACTATTGTCCTCATCTTTATTGTTATCTACACTATTTCTCTGAATTTTTGAGATTGAGGCTTGATAATTTCTATCATTTAGATCTTTTTAGGACTTATCTTCATCGTTATTGTTATACTATACCACGTTTCGATCGATGTCTCCTCCGGGTTTCTTTAGGTATTTCTTTCAGGCTATGTCACCGACCGTTTCAATTTTTCTGAATTTTGTCCTGGTGGGAATTATGGTAAAGTAGACAATCCCCAAAATTTGAGCTTTCAATAAACCAATTGGCGGAGTTATGTCGATTTTTAGCTCTTCAAATTTTTTTAGGGGGGGGGGGCAAGAATGGTGTTTTTTTGTAATCTCCTTTTTCTGTAAAAATGAGTTCTAGAGCTTCACTACTACTAAAAAATTGGTTTATAAAAGCATGATAGTCCTCACTTTCTAATTGACATATAATGGTTAGCACTTATGGTTATCGTTTTAGGAAATGGATCCAGTGACCCGAGTTCAAATCCTGAATGAGACTATTTGCATTTCACATAGTGCTTACACTCTTGCGAAGATATGCATTAAACTATTCTAGCTTGCAGATATGGGTAAATAATGGGGTAGAGTGGGTCCTTTCAACTAAGGTAACCAGACTAGGGAAGAAAAACTCCGAATTGACCTGTTAAACCCGCTTAAGAAATTGGCTGTGTGTCATATCCTACTCCAGCGAAGGGGAAACACACACACACACACACACACACACACCACACACACACACAACACACACACACACACACTATTTAACCCATAGATGGCCCTAACAGGTACTACACTCCGAGTCAGAGTGGATTTTGGAACAATGTTGATAAAGCGTTGCTCCACATTACTAGAACTGAAACCTCACTATCAGATAGTTTAACGTCATACCCTGGACATGAAAACCCCCAGCAACCGTCTTCTAGCACATATATGATAAAAAAAGAATTTGGTCTTGGCCATAATGGCAATAAGGTTGCGACAATCCATATTGGAGCTAATGCTTGACTTGACTAGTCGATTGATCGGAGGAGGTCTCTCCATGTTTTTTGTCGGGCCTGGAACTTTTCAGTAGACCTTTGTAATAAGACTATCTTATATCAACGCAACAATATCAAACTATTTCTATGATTTTTTGAGATGAGGCTTGATAATTAGTATTGGACACATAGCCTAGTGGATAAAGGAGTTAGGTTAAGACAATGCTAAGTGACAGTTATCTCTCGACTGCAGGTTCAATCCTGGTCTGGGGCAGCAGTAACATAGAATAATGTTAAACCGGTTAACACCTGCACCCAAGCTATGGTTAGCGGAATGAGAACAGGATACCCCAGTGGACTGATAAAGGGCTAGGTTCAAAGTTCCGAGATGGCTCCGATTACGACAAGAAGGTTCCCGAGTTTTGAGAAAGGTTCCGAGTCCCAACAAGAAATACCTGAAGAAGGCCGGACAGGGCACATCGGCCGAAACATTGTACAGATTGTTACCATTTTATGGGCCATCCTTTAGGCTTCAAGCAAGAGCGTTGTCCAGCGGAAATGCTTGGTAAAGAATCCTTTGGTTGTTCCTTGATGCTCCTCAGTATCGCAAGTCCTCCGTCAATAATTGCAAATGGACTCTGTTCAGTATCAGTGATTAAGTTGTCAATTAGCCACATATTATGGATGTTTTTGGCGGAGGAATAGACCACGTGACCTCGCCAGAGGTGGCACACCTTATATAACACAAAATATTCAACAACACGATAAAAATGAAGATGAGGACAATAGTCCGAATAATACAAATAATACTAATATTTAAACCGTACGGAAAGTTTTAGAAACGATTCATGATTTTTAAACTTTGCCTAGTTTAGTTTTTCTTTTCTTTTTCTTTTTCTTTTTACAACGTATTCGATTGGTTATATTTATGGCTAATAATTTTTTAGAATATTCAAAAATCTAAATAAAGATATTTCTTTTCGGTGAAGCAAAAAAGAAAAAGTCACAAATTGACTTTATTAAAATATTGAACTCAGAGGGGAAAAAATGAGAGAAAAAAAAATGAGAAAAGACGAGTATATACCGTTTGGAATTTCTCAAGTTTCATTCAAAGCGGAATCGATTTTTAAGAGTTACCATTTTAGGAACTGTTTCTTTTTTCTCCCGTTTTGAATTCTTGGCTTGAAGGGCAGACAGGGAGGAAAGACATAAAATTACCGTAAGTTATTTTATTTTTTTATTATTATCATCCGGTGTATGAATAATATAAATAATACGTAATTAAAAAATCCAAAACAGACGTTCCATGGGTCAAACTGGCTACTTTTTATTTCCACTGAAGCAAAAAACAAATACCAACGAATACAATGAAATACCAATACAAATGACTCCATTCTCTGCGATAGGCACCTTCGCTGGCTTGGGCATCTAAGGAAATGGAAAATGGCCGCGTTTCAAAAGACCTTTTGTAGGGCGAATTAGTAAAGGCTCCCGAATCGATAGGTAGATCCACGCCTACGCTTTAAAAGATGTCTGCGGGAGAGACAATGAGGATATGCCACATTGACACAAACATGTGAGAGGTAGAATGCAGACAATCGAGCGGCCTGGCGCTTAATGTTTAGCAAGGCAATGAGAGGGTGAGATGGAGAGGAAAGAGTAGCCTCGACAGAAAGAGAGCCAGAAAGAGGGAGAAAAGATAGCAGCCCCAGAAAGCATCACAGTTTGGGTGCACCCAGTGCACCAAAGACTGTCACTCAGGAAATTGGCCTGCACAGTCACTTGCACTACTACCACTCGACTACAACCTTGTCTGATTGTATCCCTTTAAGGACACAACAATATATTTGCTACTTTCTTATAATAAAACCATTAGCAATGCATTTAACATAAAACAAAGAAAACCCGAATTCTATCAGTAAATCTTAACTTAATTTCTAAAAGAAAAATGACATGACAGAATTAAAAATAATTGACAATGCTTTACTTACGAAATCCCGGACAACCAATTACAAGTTGGTGTAAAAGCCAAGAAATAGATGACAAGAAAAAAGCTTTTATTAAATGTCCATCCCTCCTAAGGCCTCGAGATTTTTGGTAATTTTCAACCAACCTTTCAGGAGGGATTAGACCAGATGGACACATGGCGTAATGGAGATATGGAATGTGGTGATTTGTTTTGTTTTGTTTTACGGCATATCAACCTCGGGGTCATTTAAAATGCCGACAAATTTAATGCATTCTTAATGCAATACAATTTGTTTATAAACTCATATTTTTCTATTTAACCCTTCAACTAAAAAAAGGTGACCACTCTAAATGAATGTTATCTGTTAATTATCTATCCATTATTTTCCATTAAACTAACCCTAAACCCTAACCCCGTCTTCTCTTTCCTAGTTGATCAATAAATGAATAAATAATTTATCAGTCAATCAGAGTGGTTCCCTTTTTTTTTAGGTTGGAGTTATAGGAAATAACCAACTTTTTTTTTTTTGCTCTGACCGTTTCTTTGTTTTTCTTTGTATATTTAGGTATGTCCGAGCAATTGAAATCTAGTTACACATGTACATACAAGATAAATTATTTGGTTTGGTTTTGTTTACGGCATACAACCTCGGTGGGTTATTTAATGCGACAAAGTTGTGAAATAAATTCTTCTAATCATAATACAATTTTATTTATAACTCATGTTTTTCTATTTAACCCATAGATGGGACCCTAACAGGTACTACCACTTGAATCAGAGTGGAACAGCGAACAATGGTGATGAAGGGGTCTCCACATTCCCCAAACCTCCAAAACTGGAACTCACCATCAGATAGAGTTTAAACGTCATTCCCAAGACATGTAGACCTCAGTCACGCGCTTCTAGCACCCATATGATAAAAGGTGTTGGGACTTGCCATAAAGGCAATAGGGTTGGGAAAATCATATAGGTGCTAGGGCTTGACGTGACCAGCCGATTGATCGGAGGCGGCCTCTCCGACAGCCCGTCTAGCCCAAGATAGGGCCAAAGTGGAGTATTGCAAGTCATGAATTGCTCATCCACCTGGGCTCTATCCTTAAGCATCCGGGTGCCCCCCACGACCAAACAGGTGGCCCATTGGGGAAGTCTTACCCTCTGCAGAGGTGCAGTCGGTGCATTCTAACGCCCCAGCCGACAGGGCATTTCATCTGAAGTTGCAGTTTCAATCCTGATTACAGGCGAAATAACATCGAAATATTTTAACATTGCTTAACGCTAGTACCCGGTCACTGTTAACGGAATGAGAGATTTGTTCAGACAGATTGAGTTGCAAGTTGAATTGCTTCTGAAAATCCAGACTAGGTAAGTGGTTTAAAAGCAGGTTGGGCTATTCTATTACTTTGTCGTTAAATTGTTTTATTTTCGAAGTTTTCCTCCGGACATACACAATACACACAACTACTTTATATATGTATGGAAACCAAGTCCTGGTGATATTTAATGTATATATGTATTTACTTTGTCGTTAATTGTTTTTATTTTCGAAGTTTCCTCCGGACATAATATACACCAACCGCCCTTTATATATGTATAGAAACAAGCCCGGGTGATATTAATGTGTATATATTTACTTTGTCATTAATTGTTTTATTTTCGAGTTTCTTCGGATATACATATACAACACAACTCCTTATATATATGTATAGAAAACAAGTCCTGGTGATATTTAATGTATATATATATTTACTTTGTCGTTAATTGTTCATCCCTCCTAAGGCCTCGAGATTTTTGCTAAATTTCAAAACCAACCTTTCAGGAGGGATTAGACCAGATGGACACATGGTGTAATGACATATGGATTTAATGATACAGTTATAAATGACATCATCTGAAGTTTGTTGGGTTTGTTTTGTTTTACGGCATATCAACCTTAGTGGGTCATTTAATGCCGACAAAGTTGTGAAATAAATCATTCTTAATGCTTAATATATTTTGTTTTTCTATTTAACCCATAGATGGACCTACAGGTATTTTCGAATTTCCTCCGACATACATATACACACAACTGCCCTTATATATGTAAAATGATAATGACTAATAAATATATTATAATATTATAATATATATATATTATATATATATATATATCTTAATATATCTTATATATCTTTTCATATATTTTCTTCATTCACTTGATGATAAGGGATGACACCAAACCAGTTATTACTATTTCTGTAAACAAAGAAGAAGAAGAAGAAGAAGAAGAAGAGAAGAAGAAGAAGAAGAAGAAGGAGAGGAAATAATAATAATAATAATAAATAATAATAATAATAATAATAATAAGAAGAAGAAGAATTAACTGATATTTTCAACAAAAAAGATGAAAATCAATTATCAATTGTACAAATAAATCTAAGAAATTTAATGAATCCCCCTCAAATTCATAGAAAATAATTTGAATAAAATCCCAAATTTACAAGATGTGTGACATGTATATATATATTACCAACCCTCCACACGAGCAGGATGTGACACAAGGCCATTTCTTAAGCGGAGTTAAACAGGTTTGAATTCATAGTTTTCCTTCATAGCCGGTTGCCTAACCAGGTTAAAGAGCCCAGTCTGTCCTACTATTTATCCATAGCTGGAGGGAGATTAGGATTCATACCTTAGCGCTAAGTGAAATGCAATGACCACGTCCAGGATTTGAACTCGGATGACGAGTCCATTTCCTTGACTTTGTACATGTATATATATATATAAAAACACACATTGTTACCTTATTTTTTCTTTACACCTGCATTGTGATAGCTTCAAAACCAACCCCAATCCAATATATATCACAATGCTTCAAGCAAATTATAAACCCATATATATATATATATAATATATATATATATAATAATATATATATATATATAAGACTGGATATGTCATTATAGGGATCTCATCAGGGACAATTCATGCAAACTCCAGGAACAACAATGTGTCTTGCACATCTGTAACAAAGTATGTAAGTCGGCTTCTGGTCTTAAGAGAATATGGTGGTGCATAAACATCAAATTTTATCATCTGATCGATCTGATACAACGAAAAAAGGACGTCCTTTCTATGTCATATTTGCATCAAACTTTGTGGATTGCAGCGGGTTGGTGGTCATTTGAGGCTCATGAGAGGAAATATTCTGGTGGTGGGGTTATAGGATTGGGAGGACGGCAGTGATCTGAAAAGATTATACTATATATATATATATATAATATATATATATATGAGATAAAATAAGGCATGAAGAATAAATCTTGGGGGAATAAGGATGTTTCCTATAGCCAATTAAATCTTCCCTCACTACAAACTTAACCCACCTACCCACATCTCCCTTTTATAAAACTAGTATGATCTAATGATTCAATAAAGGCTGAGGAAGCGGAATTTAAATTCCAGCGTATACTACACATTTTTATCTGGGTTTTGTTCTTTCATTCTTATTTACCTCATTCTGTCGGATTCATTCCAATCCATTTTCCCATATATATATATATATATATATAACACACACACACACACACACACACATATAATATTATATATATATATTATATAATTAATATACTTATATATATTTTATATAATCAGAGATGCTGATCAGATACGCGTCCTGCATCTCTACGATTTAAGCACCTACCACGTCTGGGTCCTCACAATATACTCATCTTGCACACAGCTGGATGGTAATCATCCACGATTCTACACTAAAATTTTATTCCCCACCCATTCTTTCATCCACCAGTCTGATACTCTACAATCCTTTCCCAGTTGACAAACCTCGCGTTTGGCATTTTTAACTTGTGGAGAAGACCAATCGGTCAGAAACTCAAAATCGATGTCTTTCGCTTCGGAAACTATAAATCCACAGTTATTGACAGTTTTTTTAAGAATGTGCCGGACGTTGGTAGTGAGTCGGGAAGAAACCTTGTTCTTGGCAGTTTCCGGGGTGGGGTGGGGTGAAACAGACAACATTTGTCGGGCATAAATCCGGTAGGTAAAACTCAAGGAAAAAGCAAAGGTCACTAGTTAATAAGATTTTGATTAGGATGTCCGATTTCCTTTCTAACATTTGACCAGACAAGACACTGATAGGCAAAAGCAGAAGAGGTATAATCTAATTCAGATTGCCCAATAAAATTAAATTAATATCACTAGACCCTCACTACGCAAGAAAAGTTGCCTAACCAAGGTTGAGAGCCCAGTCTGCTCTACTATTTACTCAGAGCTGGAAGGGTATAGTTGGATTTCATACCTTCCCAAGGGTATTAGTGCTATGTGAAATATAAACAGCTATGACCAGAATTTGAACTCGGGTTGACGAGTCCATTTCTTATGACTCTAACCTTTATGCCACTCGCTTCCAACCCCTACATTATATATATATATATACATATATATATATATGTATATATATATATATATATATATATATATATATATATATAATGTAGGGGTTGTATATATATATATATATTATATATATTCGATAAATATATATGTACCTATAAATCATATATATGTATATAATATATATAATTATATATATATATATATATAAAAGTAAGGTATCTAAATGATGGTAATAAAGGATGATTCCACCTGGGATCCTCAAAATCTCAGTGTATAACTTATACTGTATGCTCTGTAGGTCCAAACATATATATATATTATATATATATATATATTATATATATATAATATATATTTATATATATACACACAAATGTATATCCACATATATATTCATAAAGATAATATGTTGTTATACATATATACATATCCATAAATACATATGTTAGGAATTTTCATCCCGAAATATTCATAAAAAATTAAATCACATGGTAAATGAACAACATCCTAGTTACCTCATCTTTCTTTACAATCATAGAATTATAATGATGACGTAAGAAAATAATCATCGCTGATTACAAGTAATTATAAAAGAGGGGTGAATAGACGAAGAAAAGGTAGCAAGAGCCTGGAGAAGCAAGAATGACGTAGACTGATAGCATATCCAAGAAAAGCAGCCATTCTTTCTTTCTTTCTTTTTCTTTCTTTCTTTCTTTCTTGCTTGCTTTATTTCCTTTCCAGTTTGACCTTAACTGACAGGCGAAAGAGTCATAATTTACTGCTGATTCTTTATTGTTAGAAGAACCAAAGCGCCAGAAGAAAAGACGACTAGAAGTAAGAAGTAAGAAAGGGTATACACGCATTATATCGATTTGGTACCATGAAAACCTCAGTATACACAATAAGTTTAACTGAATCTAATCATGCGAATTCTTCATTGTTATCTGTACAACGTTTTGGCCGATGTGCCCTCCGCCTTCTTCAGGTATTTCTTGTCGGACTCGGGAACTTTCTCGGAATTCTTTTCAGATTCGGGAAACTTCTTTTCGGACTCGCTAACTCTTCTTGTCGTAATCGGATACCTTCTTGTCGTAATCGGGAGCCATCAGGGAACTTGGAAACTAACCCTTTATTCAGTCCACG
Source organism: Doryteuthis pealeii (assembly GCA_023376005.1). Lineage (NCBI taxonomy): Eukaryota > Metazoa > Mollusca > Cephalopoda > Myopsida > Loliginidae > Doryteuthis > Doryteuthis pealeii. Next base: position 17,285,454 of record CM042182.1, read on the forward strand.
GGGATCATCCTGTTCTCATTCCGCTAACCGTAAGATGGGTACAGATGTTTATGCTGTGTTATTATTATTTCTATGTTACTGCTGCCCTGACCAGGATTGATACCGGCAGTCAGAAATAACTGTCACTTAGAACTGTCTTAACCTAAATCCTTTATCTTTAAACTTTTACATTTTTCAGGTCAGTTTAACTTGGAACCACGTATCTTTGAGGTGTAACACAGATTCTCAAAGATACGTGGTTCAAAGTTTAACTGGCATGAAAATGTAAAAGTTTTAAATAAAATAACGTGCAATAATATTTTTTAATACATTAATATATCAATACTAAAAATTTCATTTATATTATCTGGGTTATCGGGACTATTGTCCCCATCTTCATCTGTTTTTTGTACAACTTTTCGGCCCGATATACCTCNAAAGAGAAAGATAAAGACTTTTTTTTTATTATTATTTAATTATTACCGTTCCGAAAATAAAGTGAAAACTTCCTGTAAATTAAATTTTCTGAATTTTGGCGATAGTTTTAAAATACACTTTTATATCAAAACATTCATAAATATTTTACTAATGAAATAATCCCTTTTTTTTTTCTTTTCCCCTTTTTTTTTTTTTTTGTTTTTTACTTTGTGAATGTGAAAGTATTTTTTAAAGATTTGTTTTAAAAAAGATTTTAAATAAAGAAGAAAAATGAGCGGGAAAATGTTAAGTTAATGTAGCCCAGAATACCCAAATAAATATTAAAATTTAATTTGAAAACAAGATTGTTTGAACTTCCGGTGGCCTAAAAAACATATAAAACACTTTCCACGGCTAAAACTTTAACAAAGCATTTTAGATTTTTTTTTCTTTCTTTTGTTGTTTTTTTAAGCCGATTACTTGTCTAAAAAAAAAAAAAAGGAAAAATTTTACTTACTTTTTTTTTTTATGGGAGCTGCTTTCTTTCACGGTGACAGAGTTGGTTCGTCAACAATTTTTTTAAAAACTTAGCCACGAGCAGACGCTACAAAGGCAGGTCGAACTATGAAACCAGCTGTGCCCACAGTCCATATATAAATGATTATTTTTTACAAATAAATATTAACTCATTCATGTGTGTGTAATGTGCATAAAAACAAACTATTTTTCTTTTAAGTGTTCTGCAATTGACACTTCCGGGTGCAAGTATTTAAGTTTTAATGTAATAAAATATTATATTAATTAGAAGGCTTAGAAAGTTGTTATTAGTGATACCCCTATAAAGACTAATGGGAATGCGCGACGACAGGTTACTATAAATAAAGAGATTAATTGTGGCTTAGCAGTAAGCCACAATGCGAGTAAGGCCAATAACTCTGTTCGTGGCGTAATTTCCCATCTCTCTATTGTATTTGTCTACTTTTCTGTTAATACATATCTTCTACGATTTTTACCACGTCGTTTTGTTCTTATTTGACCCCTTAAAACTCAAAAACAAAAGTAAATAAGAATGCAAGATGAAAAGATATGAAACAGAAAGGGTTTATAATGCGAATAATAGAAACAACTGAAAACTTACTCTCCATCACATCGTCTTTCATTGTTTTTTCCTAATTTCACTATTTAATCAAAATATGGAAGTAAAGAACAAATGAACAGTTATTTTGTCTTTGTAATTGACAATGTATAGCATGTGATTTTCAAACTTCAAGTAGCTGTTTTTAATCTATTTATCTTTTCTTTTTGTAATTCCATTATATTCTGTAGTGTCTTGATTTGTGGAAACGGGTGATTCGCTGTATGATTTTGTTGCAAAAAATAAATAAATAAAAACACTACACTTTGAAAATTGCATAGGCGAGAAACTTCAGTCACCAAAGCGCCGCGACTTTCCTGTTCACGCTACATAATTTAAGATGTACATGTTCTATCAATGTATTTGATCTACTACAACATAAACATACCTATGTATATATATATATATATATAATATATATATATATATATATATGTTTGGTTGAAGCTCGAGTGACAATTCCCTGTTGTACGAGTTTCTGTTCAAATCCTTTCAAGGTATCTGGCCATCTTTTTTGGTGTCAGGGAACTGTAGTAGAATCCACCAAAGTTGCGCACGCCTGACGACCAAAAAGAATGGCCAGAAACCTTGAAAGGATTTGAAAGCAGAACTTGTATGACAGGAATTGTCCACGCCAGTTTTGCGACCCAAACATGTTAAAAGAAGAAGACTGCTGCAAAATACACTTAATATATATATAATATATATATATATATATAATATATATATATATATATATGTGTGTTGTGTGTGTGTATGTGTGTATATGTGTGTGTGTGTGGTGTGTATGTTACCACTACCCCGTTTGTTGGGTTTGTGGCAATCGCTTGATGTTACCAGTCTTTCTATCGACTGTGCCCAAAAAGTGTGGATGGTCGCAACACAAGCCTTCACCACTATAAACAAATCATGTGTGGACGTTTCATTTTGACACTCATAACGTGCGAAATCGACGGAGAGTCCATCATCATTATTTACCACCCACCGCCACGAGCAGGATTGAGACAATGGTCAATTTTAACGGAGTTTGAACAGGTTAGAATTTAGAATTTTCCATCTCCAAGACTGGTAACCTATCCAAGATAATAGCCCAGTCTGTCCTAATACTATTTACCACATAGCTGGAAACGAGAATTGTTGATGCATATCCTTTCCCATGTAATGCGCTATGTGGATGTAAACAGCCACGTTATACACACACACAACACACACACACACACATATATATATATATATATATATATATGTGTGTGTGTGTGTGTGTACGTGTGCATCGCCGAAATGACCAATATAATACCCTTGCTTCCGGGAAATAACTTTTATTTTCTTTCTTTTTTTATTTTTTATCTTTTCTATTTTATTCCAATTTTATTATTTATTTTTATATCAGCTGGCTCCGAACACGAGTTTGGCTGCCATCATATATATATAATATAAATATATATATATATATATATATATTTAAATATATATGAAAATAGATGGAAATTAATCGACAAGTATGATTAGACATTTTTGAAAAAAACAAATAAATGTTTATAATTGCTGACAAGAAATCTGTTTCGAACGCTTCAATAGATCGGTCATCACCAAGAGCAACATATGAGAGAGAGAAGGGATGAAACAATCGTTAGATAAGAAAGGGTACACAAAACGCTATTATTCAATGCTGGAAGGAATTTTAAAAAAATGCGTGTTCTGTGTTAAAATAAATACATTTTAATTTTTCAAAAATCAGAAACAATATAGTTCATAATAAAACTCAAAAGAGTTTGAATGTAAATTATATAAAAAGTGTATAATGAGTATCAAAATTGTTCATGAATATATTCACTATTAGAAAAGTAAATTTACAAGTCCACAGCAAATAATTGAAGATTATGGTTATGATTATTGGGTAGGTAACCAGTCTAGGGAGGGATTTAACTCTGAATTCAAAAATTCAAAAGGTCGGTCGTTGATTGGGTTTGTGGCAACCTTTGATGCACCAATTCTTTCCCTAATCGCTGGTGCCAAAAGTGGTGGATCGTCCAACACAAGCCTTCACACACTATACAAATCCTGTGTGGGAGTTCATTGTGTGTATGAACCGCTCAATACGTGCGATAATTCGACGTCCATTTATATATTATATATATATATATATATATATATAATTATAATTATATAACTTATATATATATACATATATATACTATATATACATATATATACTAACACACACACATATATATATATATGTGTGTATATATATATGTATATATAATATATATATATATGTATCATATGTATATACACATATTATATATAATGTGTGTGTGTGTGTGTGTGTGTGGTGTGTGTGTGTGTGTGTAGAAATACATGAATTATATATAAAGTATTTCACAGAATTGATGTTTTATATTTTCTCTCTAGAGTGAGTAGGTTACATTTGAAAGGTAAAACTTTTTAATTAGAAAATTATTGGATTCTTATTTCTTCGCCCCAGATGAGATTATTTTACAGATCGTCAAAAAACTGCCAATGGACTTATCTAAAATGAACCAGGACATTACAACCTTGCGGGTGGAGGAGGGAATAACAATAAAGATGAAAATCAAACGATATTATCCATATGGATGGAACCGAAATAGCTATAACACTTGACAGGCAATAAACTATTTCATATTTTTGCTTACAGATTCGACAAAACACTTTCATCGTTTATAAACCCGAGAAAGTAGGCACTTAGATAAATGCAAAATAATATACTTCATATGAGAACTCCATTTAAAGAAATGAAACTAAAATAATACCCCGCCCCCACACAATCATAATATATGTTACGTAATGTATGCATTATATAATATATATATATATATATAGAGAGAGAGAGAGAGAGAGAGAGAGAGAGAGAGAAAGAGAGAGATGAGAGATATCCAAAACTCAGATAGCAAGGGATGCATTCTATGTGATTTCTACGACACACTCTATTATTATTGTAAAATGATCCAGTATGTATAAATACAGTGAACTTTAAAATCACTACAGAGAGCTCAATGTATAATAATCTTTTGATTATATACAGAGATTATATCAAGTTTGTAGAAAACACAATCAACACCTATGTTTAAAAATTTTTTGCTGACAGAAAAATCTGTTTCGACCATATGAAGAGGTCTTTATCAAAAGGCACAACATTGTTAAAACGGAAAAAGACGAATACAATATATCATTAATCAACGAGGCACAGAACGCTTCATCAAGTACCGGAATTTTCAAGAAAACATTTTTTAAAATGCGTATTTTATGTTGAAAATAAAATTAATTTTATTTTTAAAAATTATAAGCAGTTTATCATAAAAAGCTCAAAGAGTTTGCAGTAAAAGGTGTATATATAAAATTTTTAACATCTTGTGTTTTTCTACAAACTTTCTACACATATTGTCGTATTCATGATCCATTTTACCTTTCATATATATATATATATATATATATATACATAATATATATATATATATATATATATATATTCGGCCCGCCCAGCAAGGACCTCTACATTGACAACTAAGCAAAGACCGCGGTTGCTGTCAACGAGGGGACCTCCTGGGAAAATGAATGATAGGAAAGGTTGGCGAGAGATTGTCATGGATATCGTGCTAAATAGGCGACATGATGATGATGATGATGATTATATATTCAATGTGGTATGGTTGGCAGTATTATATTTGAAGAAGCGGTAGTAATTCAAAAGTACATGTGTTTATTAAGAAGAGTGTCAAATATCTGGGGATAAGAGAGTCGCCAATAGATAAATAATAAATGTTTTAGTTTTATATTTAATATGCATTGGAACTTACGTTTTTTCATGTGTACGCGCATGACAACATGCGCCACACGTACGAACAGAACAGGCACATCGATATTACACACGCAATACAACGTAAACAAACAAGTGACACGTCGAATCACAGTTAACCAAACGCAAAACATTGACCATATTTATATGATTTGCATAATTTTCAAAACAATTTCGTTGCCTGATGACTGCTAAACAGCAAGAAACCAATGGTAGCAAAATTGTTCAATGATAATAAATATAAAACTAAAACATTTATTTATTTATCTATACATATTTATATATATACTATATATATATATATATGTATATATATGCATGTATAATATATATATTTATAATATATATATATATATATAATATTATACATATATATATATATTATTTATATTTATTTATTATATGTACTATATATAATTATATATATGTATATATATGCATATATATATTTATATATTATATATATATATATATATATATATATATCGTTCTGTTTTTAAACGACTTTTGCTGTTGCATAAGCCTAAAACTAATCATCTGATCCACCTAGATACATGAAGAAGGGGCGTCTTCCTACGTCATATTTGCATCAGACTTGTGTGGATTTGATGAGTAATGTTGAGAGCTCATGGGAGGAAGGTTTGCTGGTGAGGTTATAGGGATTTTGAGGGAATGCGTGACTGTAAAGATGTTTGCTATGCTATATATATATATATATATATATATATAAATATATGCGTGTGGTGTGTGGTGTGTGTGTGTGTAATGCTATGAAGTGTTTAAAATGAAATTCGTTTTTAACCGACACATTTATAAACGGTGTTAAGATTAGTTACTAATGAAAAGATGACACGCACACACACAATACACCACATGCAAAACACACACACACACACACACATATTATATAATATATATAATATATAATATATATACCGCAGTTCCCATTAAATCCAATTAAATTGAAGTATAACATTTATTTATTTCCGGATTCACTAAAACGATTAAAACCTGCTCAAATATAAAGAGTTAAAATACGTACTATACGTACACATAATTCGTAGGCTACCTACGAATATGTAACAAAATGATAGGATGGAGTATTGAATGCATTGCGGGACTTAGTCGCAATTAATTCTACATACTAGCAAAAATTATGCACACCTCTGCCGGTGCAAGTATTTTAAATTTTATGGTAAATCAAATATTATGTTAAATTAAGAAAGGATAATGAAACTAAAATATGAAATGCAGATAAGATTTGAAACAAGGGAGGTATAAATAAAATAAAATAGAACAACTGAAACTGACTCTAAAACTATAATTTTAACTAATTTAGTTAAAATAGGAAGTTAAGAACAAAATTATTGTCTTTCTTGTTAAATTGGATTTCTTTTAAGGAATTTATCCAACCTACCATCAGCTCTTACTTCACCACAAAGACCCCCGTGCTACTTCATACGCTGAGTTGGCGAGAACGGTATCGAATTGCGAATCTGTGGTTCCTAGTCAAGTACTCTACCGACTGAGCTAAACCGGCCTGAACAAAAGCTGTAAGGCAAAAAATACCCAACTCGAGAAAAATATTTACTGAAGCTTAGGCACAAGACCTAAGCGTGGGCGCGCCAGATGAGAATCGAACTCATTAACAATGTCTACAAATCTATCTTGCTAACCAATTAACCACGTGAGGTGCTCACTCGGAAAAATATAAAAACATTATCAAATGGTAATGAAAATTATTATATATTATTAACGTATAAGTGTTGGGGTGGCTAATGTCGGTTCAGCCAAGAGAGCGAGGGAGTCTATCCCAAAGACCCAAAAGAAAATTGTTTTTCAGCGTCTGAGGTGAAAGCACCACAGCTACCACCAGCTGCCTCATTTTAACCGCACAGACTCTGAGGCCTTTTAAAAATAATAAACATTAAATAAGAAATAAGAATAAGCTTTAAAAGATAAGTTGAACCCAAATCAGCATATCATTTGGCAAGCTTCATCAACAACAATACAAATCAAATATCTATTATTTTTACTCAAATCAAGCCCTGGTGCTATTTAATGTGTATTATATTTACTTTGTGTTTAATTGTTTTATTTTCAAAGTTTCCTCCGGACATACATAATACAACACAACTTCACTTTATATATGTATAGAAAACAAGCCTGGTGCTATTTAATGTGTATATATATTTACTTTGTCGTTAATGTTTTAAAATTTTCGAAGTTTCCTCCGGACACCCCAAATACATATACACACAACTGCCCTTTATATATCATTAGATAGATAAGAAAAAACTTTAAAAGATATGTGAACCCAAATCGCATATCATTGGGATCTAAAACAACGAGTTCTTGCAAATAAATAAAAACTAATCTAAGAATAATAATAAAAATGAATATCAACCGGAAAGGCTGTACGTTCTATGATGCCGTAACAATATGGCGGAGAGGTGAAATAAAAATGGATAAAAAAAACACAACAATAACAACAATAAAAAATAAATTGATTGTGATTGCTACTTAGATTTCTAAGCGATGCCTGTCGTTTTGTCGGCCACTCAAATCTTGGAAGTGACAAGAAAGAAATAAAGAAATAAATAATTGCTATCAATTTCTTTCTTTATTAATGAAACTATTTATCGTGTAGATAGGATGGGAACAAAAGGAGATAGAATAGACAGGAAGAAAGAAAGAGATATAGACAGACAGATAGAATGAAACAGATAAATAGATAGATAGTAAGAAAGAGATAAGATAAGAATGAAACAGATAAATAGATAGATAGATATATAGATAGATAGATATATAGATAGAAAGAAAGAAAGAAAGAAATATAATACAGATAGATAGATAGATAGAAAAGAAACAGAGATATAATAGGATCAGATAGATAGAAAGAACAGATAGATAGATAGAGAGAGAGAGAGAGAGCGAGAAAGCAATAGATAGATTAGAAGATAGATAAATAAATAAATAAATACATAGAAAGAAAGAAAGATAGAAAGATAAATATACAGATAGATAGATAGAAAGAAACAGATATAGATAGGTGTAGATAGATAGAAAGAACAAAGAAACAAAGATAAATATACATATAGATAGAAATAGAAACAGAGGTAGATAGACAGATAGATTAGATAGAAACAGAGATAGATATACAGACAGATAGATAGAAAGATAAGATAGAAACAGAGCTAGATAGACGGATAGATAGAAAGAGACAGAAATAGATAGACGGATAGATAGAAAGAAGAAAGAAACAGAGATATATACAGATAGAGTAGATTAGAAAGAAACAGCGATTGGGTGTCTTTCTCAACTGTGGCCCCGCATACATAATAATATATGGGGTAAGATCCGGTGAGTTCAGAGGCCAAACGTTTGAGATTGGTGTAGTCGTAAAAATTCGCCGCCAAATCATTTTTTTTTTTTAACTTTTCCCCAGAGGTGTGACAGGGGACCGAATACTGCTGCAATACATAGGCCTCATTGGCCTCACTTTTGTATCCAGGCTTGACTACAGTGTTTAGCTACTCCACGTTAGGCATTGGTGTCCTCCAACCGGCTTTTCTTTGCAGATTTTCAAGAGGAAATCATTCTTGTTTCAACAAACACAATCAGCGATCGTCAGGGGAGGGTGGGGGTGTTAGAGTGTTGGCTTTCTTCTAGCCACAAGCCTTGTAGTCTCCATTGGCAATTCTCCCAGTATCATAGCCTGCTTTTTTGACAAGTGTTCAGCGCGAGACAGACAGCAAACCATAATCATCTTTATTTTTGATGGCGGCGCAGATGCAATCAATGGATTACAAGTTAATTCTCTTACCATTTTTTTGGCATATGGGTTTCCAGTCACGTATTCTAATCTGTCGATCAACGTTTAATGAAGAACGGGTCCCCAATATCTTTAGATAATGCGTAGTGGTGGCATCAATACCGCAACCTACGGATGAATAAATACCGACGAGAATTTAGGTAAATAACGGAATGGAAAAACAAACTTCAGTACAAAAATGTGGTAGTATTTTTCGCTGGAAGGATTAAATTCCGCTTCCTCAGCCTTAATTGAATCACTTAGATCATACAAGGTTTATAGAAGGGGGAAGTAGGTAGGATGGGTAAGTTTTCTGGTGAGGGAGAAGCACTTGATTGGTTATAGGAGACATCTTTGGCGGGTAATAGAATAGGGGATAGAAGGGAAAGGAGTGGAGGGATGTAAGTAGTACAAAAATGAATGGTGAGGACAACCAGATAGGGGAAGGGAGAATAGCCATTTCTTGAAAAGAGATTTGAGTAAAGGAAATAGTAAATTGAGATAGATAACAGGAGGTGGTTAGATGACCATAAAATCTAATTTCTACTGGTCTTTGAGTTTTGGAATTTATGGTCTCAACGCACCCCCCCTTTATTACTCTCATGTTACTATTTCCTTTACTCAAATCTCTTTCCAAGAAATGGCTACTTCCCCCTCCCCTAATCTGGTGTCCTCAACCAATTCATTTTTCTACCTACTCTTTCCTTCAATTCTCCGCCTTATTTCCCCAAAATGTCTCCTATACGCAATCAAATATTTCCTCACCACAAAAACTTACCCACCTACCTACTTCCCCCTTCTATAAAAACAGTTGTATGATCCTAATGATTCAATAAAGGCTGAGGAAGCCGGAATTTAAATTCCAGCGGAAATATACTACTCCACATTTTTTGTCTGAGTTTTGGTTCTTTCATTCCTGATTTTACCTCTATACACATATAATACACATAATATGTTTGCACATATCTTGCAATAATAACACTTACGTCATTTATGTTGCTGGCACCAACGGGTATGTAGTGTCATATAATATATTATATATTGACTAGGGTTACATTTAATATATTTCGGTGAACTAATATAGAAGTACTTCCTAAAATATATCAGGACGTACAAATACTACTATCCGCCTTACTGACAAGGAAATAGTCTTCACTTACCAAATGTAATATATTAAATCAATATAGGGTACTAAATAAACACAGACAGCACACACAACACACCACACATATATATAAATATATATATATATATATAATATATTATATATATATATATATATAAAATAATCGGTTGATACTATAATTCTTGGCAAAAAGAAAAACAATTTTAAATGTATATATATATATATATGAAATATATATTCCATATAAGAAACCGCTAGGATGATACTAAAGCTAATAACATATAAGAGGCTTCAGCATACCTCAAGTAGAGCAAAATAATAAAGATTAAACCTAAATGAGTCAGATATCCTACTAAAAAGTTCGCTTTAGTAAGCATCATACAAGAAGCAAAGGATCTGAACTCTTATATATATATATATATATATAATATATATATATATATATATATATATATAGTCAATGTGTAGGCAGTAATTATATTTTGAAGAAGCGGATAGTAATTAAAAGTACAGTGTTAATTAGAAAGAGTATTCAATATCTGTGATAGAGTATTAATAAGATAAATAAATAAATAAATAGATATTTTAGTTTATATTTATTTACATTGAACAGTTTTTGCTGCATCGTGTTTTTGCTCTGTAGCAAAAATTTCCGTTGCCTGATGCACTGCTAAACAGCAAAGAGAAACCAATGGTCCTCAAAATTGTTCCAATAGTAAATAAATATTTAATATGGTACTATTATTGGTGATTATCCACTTCTTTCACAGAATAACACAGGAGCTATTTCTACAAAGTAGGTCAGTTGAACATGTCTGTGAAGACTGAAAGTTCGCTGTTAGATGGCCTAACGGATCCAACTGGTTTTTATGTACCACTGATCACACATATGAAGCCCTCGACAGACAGGCCCAGCCCACACAGAGTACAAACTTAAATGTAGGATGTTTCGCATGACGTCCGTCATGTGTTGCTTCTGGAGGGAGTGCTCGAGCCGCTCTTATACAAACTTCTTACAGCTACCATGCGGGTCTGTACCACCAGCCGCAACTCTTCTGTCAACTTGGAAAATATCCTTATTCGCTGAAAAACTAACTTCCACAAGGGCATCCGATTGTCGACCCCATATCGAGAGCTCCCCTGTCCCCGACACCAGTTCGTCATTTCGGGTTTCCCGATGCCCTCTCAAGATGCGAGAAGATGTGCAGACATTCCAGGTGGCGTATTCTCTTAGCGTTGTGTTTTTTGTTGTAAATATTTTCTTGTTTTCACACAGTCTAATGTGGACACCGTCGAACGCAGGTCCTCTGGCAGCCTTGACCGGTGAACCGGACATTATGTTAGGTCTTCCTTATATTATATATATATTATATATATATATATATAATATAATATATATATATATTATGGGAGTTAAAATCAATGAGAATAACATCCGAGCAATATTAAAGAAAATTTTGAAAAACAAAGTGTTCAAAATTAATATAAATTTTTATCGATCGCTCTAAACGATTTCGGTTTCTTTAAAACTCTTCATCAGGAAGTATTAAGGGTGAAAGAAATTGAAAAAAAAAAAAAAATGGGATTGTCTTAATAGATGACAGAGAAAAAATCTTTATAAAAAAAATTTTTTGATTTTGTTTGGATAATTGTTTATTTTGTTTTCACCGGCAATAATCAACCTGCAAATTATCATTTGAATGCCAGACAAAGTTTTGAATAAAATTCATTCTTAAAGGATACTCAATTTTGTTTATAAACACAATTATCTAATTTTAATCCACAGATGGTGTCCTAAACACGTAATACATTCTGGGTCAGAGTGGACCAAGGAGAGCAATGTGATGAAGAAGCTGCTTCCCAGGAACATGATGACTCTCAGCACGCCTCTAGCTCACGATATGATAAGAAGGGTTGGGGCTTTGCAATAACGGGCAATAGGGTTGGGACAATACCATAAATAGGGTGCTAAGAGGTTGACCAGGCACCGATTTGAATCGGTGGTGGCCTCGCGAGCGCGCCTCTAGTAGGCATAAAGTGGAGTAATTGAAGAGTACCGAATTTTTGTACGTCAGTGGTCATCTTGTGTAGATAGGGACCTAACAGGGCCTACCACTCCCGAGTACAAGGTGGACCTCCAGAGAGTAATGGCAATGAAAGGGTACTCCCTTATTCCCGCAGAAGTTCCAGAATTGGTACGAAAATCACCACCAGAATGTAGTTAGCATTATACGCAAGAACTCTTGACCTCGCCCATTGCATACACAAGATCAGAGACTTTAGAATTAAAAGCCAGGTATATACCCAATAGATAATTAGATAGATCCTAGAATTTGTTATATAACCCTGCTAACTATATTATATTTAACCTACCCTCACAATCCACGAAGGCAGATGCGACCATAAGGTCAATTTATTAAGCGAAGTTTAAACAGGTTTGAATTCAGAGTTTTCCTTACCTAGACTGTTACTTAGCCAAAGTTAAAGATTCCAGTCTGTCCTACTATTAACCCATAGCTGGAGGGAGAATTGGATTCATACCTTTCCCAGGGTATTAACGCTATTGAAATTCAAACAGCTTCGTCCAGGAATTGACTCGGATCGACGATTCCATTTCCTATGACTCTAACCATTAAGACGCACGTGCCTCCATAACCTGCTTACTATAGTATGTATATTTCGTATATGCGTACATTAGCAAATCAAATATACAATTCCATTTAAATATTGGTAAGTAGGGCATAGATATATTTGCATCTAAAGGCCGAAGCCATTTGTGAACACAATAAAGTGAGGAAAATATAAAAATGGAAAAAGAAGATTGAATCCGGCATCAGTCAATTTATTTTGCTTCAAAAAAAAAAGAAAAAGAAAACAAGACAACGATTTCAATTTTCTTTTGTAAAATTCTTTCTTTTCAAGCTTTTTAGTTGTTTAGCAAACAACAACAAACGAATCCAAACAACAACAACAACAACAAAACTTTTGCGTAAAAGGGAAAAGAACAAAACAACGATAACAAGTTCATTTTGATTCGTTTCACAAAAAAGAAATCAGGAAATGTCTAAAAGAGAAGCGTCAAAGACAAACAAGAAAATACAGGAAGGAAAAATGGTGGGCATAATTGAGTTCTTTTATTCAGATAAATTACAGCACTGGAGGTAAACTTTCTAGGCATTAAATTGTATCAATTTGTTGATTTATATTTACCATCTATTGTTATACATATCAAACATTATTTGTTCATTTCTTTGTAGTTAGAATTACTTTGTTTACTTCAGGAATTTGTTATAATAACTATAATTAATTAACCACCTCTGTCGGCTAGCGTTAGAATGCACCGACTGCACCACTGCAAGGGGTAAGACTTCCCCAATGGGCCACCTGTTGGCCGTGGGTGGCGATCCGTAATACTAAGGATAGAGCCCAGTGGATGAGCATTCATGACTTGCAATACTCCGCTTTGGCCCTATCTTTGGGCTAGACGGGCGGTCGGAGAAGGCCCCTCCCGATCAATCGGCTGGTCACGTCAAGCCCTAGCACCTATATGATTTTCCCCCCTATTGCCTTTATGTGCAAGCCCAACCCTTTTATCATATGGGTGCTAGAAGGCGTGGCTTGAGGTCTTCATGTCCTGGGAAGACGTTAATATATCTGATGGTGAGGTTCCAGTTTTGAGGTTTGGGGAATGTGGAGCACCCTTCATCACCATTGTCCCTGTCCATCTCTGACCCGGAGTGGTAGTACCTGTTAGGGTCCCATCTATGGGTTAAATAGAAAAACATGAAGTGAAATAAAATAAAATTGATTTATTTCAAAACTTTTCGGCATTAAATGACCCACTGAGGTTGATATGCCGTAAAACCAAACCAAACCAAACCATCTACTGTTATCATATCAAAATATTATTTATTCATTTTCTTTGTAGTTAGAATTATACTTGGTTGCTTCAGGAATTTGTTATATAACTATAATTGATTAGAACAAAATTGCAGAACATGCAGACAATTTAATGTATCTTAAAATTAAGATCTATACAATATATGAAATACTGCAGATGGCTCAAGGGAACTTATTTAATATACGACTAGAATAATGAAACATACCTTGCTAACCACCATCAATGGTATCTATTTTGCCTATCATAAATTTATTTCGGCCGGTAACTCCGTAAATGAGCTCAGTTTCGTCAGATAAGTTATTACAAAAATATATATATTCTTTAAACATTTTTTTAAATTCTTTTTTCGAAATTTCAGAAATTCTCCATATTTTAAACCGCTTTGATTTAAAACACCAAAAAGAATTTAATCTGACGAACGCCGTTATTCCTTGTATACTAAAGATTTTGTAGATTTCTATTATTGTTATTTTACTTTGTATCTAAAATAATAATTGATAGAGTACATATGTACATGGTTAAACTCCTGGCCGAAACACGTTTCAGATTAATAAATATTAGATGAAGTGCTTTCAGATGACAAATCTTGAGATTCAAACAAATAAATACCAAGACCCTTCTCGTTTGTTTGTCTCCATTTCACCCATTTTGAAGCGGTCTAAAGTTTAATAATTACCATTCTTTTTTGTTTTCATATAATCTATGTTTTAATGGAAGCATCCAAAAAGAATTATTTCGTACAGCTAATTAGTAAAAGGCTTCCCGATCAGTTGGTAGACCACGCCTACGATTTAAAGATGTCTGCAATGAGGATATGCCATATTGACACAAACACATGGGAGGTAGATGCAAAAATTTAGAGCGAGCCTGGCCCTTAAAGTTAAGCAAGGCAAGGGAGAGGGGTGAGGGCAGAGAGGAGAGTAGCCTTTGACAGTAAAGAGAGCCAGAAAGACGGAGAAAAGACAACAGCACCAAGAAAGCATCACAGTTTGTGTACATTCAGTGCACCAAAGACTGTCACTCAAGAATTGGCCTGCAGAGTCACTTGTGCAGATGCAGATCCTTTTTTTTTTTACATCAACCTTCTAACTTACAGATACGCTCATAATTATGATTCTCCATAAATTGTAACATTAAGACTTCAATCAAATAAATATCAAGACCTTGCTCGTTGTTTAATCTCGATTTTTCCATTTGAAGCAGTGTAAGTTTTCATATAATCTATATTTTAATGACATCGCATCTACTTATCTTCCCTTTGGTTTGAAAGTTATTTTCTTATGTCTGTGTTTATATTTATAGAGGAATAAATATAATAAATGGGGAAAATACAGAGAAAGCCGACAGAGACGTGAAGATAGAAAGAGAGAGAAATAAAGTGAGGGAGAGAGAGATATACAATGAGGTTGGGAGAAAAAGGAAAGAGTAGAGTTATGGTTGTTATGTTGCGGGTATATAAACAATAAATATATAATAATATATAATATAATATATAAATGCTTGATATGCAATAACCTGTATTGTCTTTATGTGTAATAAGGGCTGGCTGGTAAGCCTAAAACGGCAAAACATGATTTTAACAGGGTTTCAAAATCGTCTACTATATTGAACAGTGTAGGAAGGCTATGCATGAGCAAGGCTGCCTGAATCAGTCACCAATCTGTGCATCGGCGGGATGGACTAATAAAATACCCTGTCTCCCTGGAAATACACTGTAAATGTGGGAAGGTGTGCAAGACTTTGGCAGGATAAAGAGCACTTTTTGTGCAGCTCATTGTTGAACTTTTTGAAGCCCACCATTATATTCTTTGAATGTTTAAACTTTTTTTCAAGCAATGGCATGAATCTACTCCCATCCAGCTATGGGTAAATAGTAGGGCAGAACTGGGTCTTTAACCTTGTTTAGAGCAACCCGGCCTAGGAGAAGGAAATACTCTGAATTCAAACCTGTTTGTAACTCCGCTTAAGAATTTGACTGTGTCGCATCCTGCTCGTGGCGGAGGGGTTGGTAAATAAATATAAGCAATGGCAATAACTTGAACACGAGTTTGCTGCCATCATAATAATATATATATATATATATTATATATATATATATATATATATATAAGCTCACATTAATATCTTTGAACTGTTGAAACTTTCTTTAATATATATATATAATAATATATATATTATATATATATATATATATATACATCAAGTAATGGCAATACTTGAATACGAGTTTGGCTGCCATCATATAAACAATAGTGTTCTTCGCAAGATAGAGAAGAGTGGACCACATGGAGAGATAGATAGATAGATAGATAGTAGTAGATAGATTCGTGACTTACTTGTTTCTTCTCTATCTTCTTCTTTCTATTTCAGCATGATAGCATATCGTCTAGGTTGTTCCTTCTTGTTGCTTTCTTTTTAACTCCTTACTTCGGCATTTTTGTGATCAGTCTAGTCTTCTTTACTTCTTAGTTCTTGTCGTCTCTTTCTATTCTAAGGGCTTCTTATTAAGGGCACTTTTAAGTCATGCGTGATTAATTAGAAGACTTGTTCTATTTGATCAAAGAGCTTTATTTTACATTTCCATTTCACCGCGCGGGGAGTCATAACCTCGCATTTTGGCTGGAACTGACTTAACTAACTAAGTCTCAACGCGACTTGCGAGATTCTGACCTGTCGGGGTAATTTTCCATCCCTGATCTGAAAACACTGACACCTTCGAATTCTCTCCTACGCCACATACATTATGCAACAAGAGTTAATAAAAAAGGATACAAGAAGGAGATAAGAAAGTAAAAAGAAAAAAATATAGGAGGAAAGAAATACATAGATAAAGTTTTGGATGTTTGTTTTTTAGAAGCATTGTTGAAATAAAAGTAATATTATTATTTGTATTTTTGCTTGAAGGCAAATTACAATGCGTATACCGCATAAATATTTGATAATTATAGAAATAAATCATGACAAGTGAATATTGGCAAAAAGGATATGCCCGGTGTGTAGACATCGTACAGACTGTTTCGACTTTATTAAGTCTCATCAGAGATGTATACTAACGATTTCCCTCCGACAGAAGTCCTGATTATTTTCTATAATTATCGAATTTTATGTGATATACTCATTGTAATTGCCTTCAAGCAAAAATACAAATACATAGATAATTTTAGTGGAAGAGAATGAAAAATTGAGAGAGTGAGAGATTTTGATAAAATGAGTAAGAAAAAAGAGAGAAGGTGAATAATAAGAAAGCGGGGAGTAAAAATAGAAGAAACGAAAAG
>CM042182.1:17310438-17327938 GCA_023376005.1 Doryteuthis pealeii
TGAAAAGGGCTTAAAGTAAGTAAGTCCTGAGTTATGGAATCCTTTGGTAAGTGAATAAGTCCTATCCAGCATATTGTTAAAGGTCCAGTGATTTAATCCTATGTCCATCGTCCACGAAGGTCGCAGTAGTTATGAGTAGGTATCGCCAGCACTTCCGGTATAAGTATTGTATAAGCAGCAGAGTTCTGCCACAGATTGGCCAAGAGTATGATCACATGGTTATCGCCGAGTCTATAAATAGGAGCGGGTATCTAGCACGCACCTTATATAGCAAAATTTCTCATCAGTGGCACTAGGCCAAAATTATGGGGCACTCAGTGAGAATCGAACTCACTAACAATGGTTTGCCAATCTAGTTTGCTAACCATTACACCACAAGAGGTGCCCCCAGTGACAGTATATAACATGAATAAAAAATCTCAGACTTTAAAATCATTCCCAAAATACAACAAACACAGTAAGTGATGCGATGAGGAATGCCAAGAAAGGCATTATTTACCTAGAACAATCTTATAAAACACAAAGTCTACGACCCAAGGCTTACATTCAAAATAACTCAGACTAGATAATAAAATTAGTGAAAACACACGAAAATAGTAAAATAATATACTGGATTACCATATAATATGATTGGTTGTTTCAATTGTATTATCAGAGTCAGCATTTAGAGTCAACACCAATTTAAGTGTATTTGTCAGATAGGTTTTTGGGTTAAATCGAACTTAACGGACCAAAATTCCACCATCGTATGTCACCCTACAATAAGAAAAAAAATACCAAAAATCAGGAAATTAACCGAATTTAATGAAATTTTCAATTTCTCTGCATGTTTGAGATGAGGCTTGAAGATTAGTATTATTAGCGTTATTCGGACTATTTTCCACATCTTCATTGTTATTTGTACAACGTTTCGACCGATATACCCTCCGGCCTTCTTCAGGTATTTCTTGTCGGACTCGGGAACCTTCTTTTCGAACTCGGGAACCTTCTTTTCGAACTCGGGAACCTTCTTTTCGAACTCGGGAACCGTGATGGCTCCCGAATACGACAAGAAAGTTCCCGACTTCGAAAAGAAGGTTCCCGAGTCCGAGAAGGTTCCCGAGTCCGACAAGAAATACCTGAAGAAGGCCGGAGGGTATATCGGCCGAAAGGTTATACAAATAACAATGAAGATGGGGACAATAGTCCGAATAACGCTAATAATACTAATGAAATTTTCAGTATTGATATATTAATGTATAAAAGATATATTGCACGTTATTTTATTTTAAAACTTTTACATTTTTTCATGCCAGTTAACTTTGAACCACGTATCTTTGAGAATCTGTGTTACACCTCAAAGATACGTGGTTCCAAGTTAACTGACCTAAAAAATGTAAAAGTTAAAGATAAAGGATTTAGGTTAAGACAGTTCTAAGTGACAGTTATCTCAAGATTGCGGGTTCAATCCTGGTCAGGGGCAGCAGTAACATAGAATAATAATTAACACAGCTTAACATCTGTACCCCATCTACGGTTAGCGAAATGAGAACAGGATACCCCCGTGGACAGAATAAAGGGTTAGTTTCTAAGTTCCCTGATGGCTCCCGATTACGACAAGAAGGTTCCCGAGTTCGAAAAGAAGTTTCCCGAATCTGAAAAGAAGTCCGACAAGAAATACCTGAAGAAGGCCGGGGTGCACATCGGCCAAAACGTTGTACAGATAACAATGAAGAATCGGCATGATTAGATTCAGTAAACCTATGACTCTTCGCCTGTCAGTTAAGTGTCAAACTGGGAGAGGAAAGAAAGCAAGCAAGCAAGTAAGCAAGAAAGAAAGAAAGAAAGAATGGCTGTGTGGCGTTATTTTCGGATTTGCCTGGGAGTTGTCTGCCCGTTTAGTTTCGCTGGTTCCCGCTTTGATATTTAAGCGGCTGGTTTGAACGTCTCTCTCTCTCTCTCTCTCTCTCCTCTCTCTCTCTCTCCTTCTCTCTCTCTCTTCTCTCTCTCTCTCTCTCTTTGCCTGTCGACCTACGAGACACTACTATGGGTTAGACTCTGTCTACCCCCTTCTCGTTGGGGCTTCGGCCTTAACACTGGCCACTCACTGCTAGTAAGTCTCGTATACGATATATGACTATCCTTTAGTCATGTATCCGTAACTATGTTTTTATGTACATTTAGGTATCTCTTTGATACCTACATATCTTGTATTTTACCATTCATGAATGTGTCATTATCTCTACTTTTGTATGTATGTTTATGTACACCTCTATGTATTATGTACCCTGTTAATTCTTGTACTGTATATAAAATGTTTTGTCTATCAACCGTTGTCGGAGTTTTATCTTCAAGTATATATCACTTTGAATCATACAGCTGCTTTTCCTGGATAAGCTATGAGGTCTACGTCATGTTTGCTTCTCCAGGCCCTTGCTACCTTTTCTTCGACTATTCACCCCTTCTTTTATAATTACCTGTAATCAGCTGATTATTTTCTTACGTCATCATTATAATTCCATTGTATATTGTTATATTGTATTATATAAGTACAATCCTTTTTAATGTTTTAATTCTCCCAAAAATATTCAACTTAACATTTTCTCTGATTTGAAGTTTCAACAAACAATTTCCGAATAATACAAATCTATTAATAATTTTGTAATTATTTTACGACAATCGTAATTAGAAACACAAAGCGTCTCCCTCTGTTTGACAATTCAGCTAACTAGATCAATTAAACTTTAGTCATTCGAGTCTATGTCATCAGCTTTTATGGAAATCATTTTATTGGGTTATTTTCTATTTAGTAAAAATTATTGGGTTATTTTCTATTTAGTAAAAATTTAATTGTTGAAAATTCAATTTCGTTGCATTTATTCATTTATTTTTGTTTAAATTTATTAATAATTTACATTTCTATCGTTCTTTTCACTGTCCCCGTTATGTATCAAATCTATTAATAATGGAGATTCGCTTCCGGTTTTTGTCTGTAACAAAAATTACGTCACTGCTTACGTCACATTACCCAAAATCGTCATAACATAGAATAAATACACTCAAAATTTAAACATGCAACATTTAGACAGTCCTCATTGTTTTTTAAAACAAGTTTTAATAGATACATCCCCAGTATCATATATTTATATATAGTTTGTTTCATTTTAATAGATATTCAAAGTTAATAGAACTTAGTTTCGATTTCAAATTGTTTTTTTTTACTCCTTTAATAAATTTGATGATTTCATGATTTATGGTTCAAACTCACCGACATTTAATTTGTAACTTCCACCTCCTCAAGCAATTTCTTTAAAAAATTTGGGCGTTTTTTTATTTTGCTAGTAATATTAATTCAACAAACAATTTACGAATAATCCAAATCTTTTAATAATGGAGATTGGGTGTATTTCTTTATGTAACCAAAATTACGTCACAGCTTATGTCACAATATTCTCAATGATTGCGTAAGTCTATTAATGAGTGTTTAATTAAGAGTTAATACATATAATAAAGAACAACCCTGTGTTATATACACTCAAAATTTGTGTAAGGAATTTTTAAAATTATTTTTTACGCTCACCCTTTTTTTTCAGTAACATGAAGTTAACTCAAAAGTTTACAAATAAATAAATACCGACGATTTTGTGTAAAATTCATGTGTAAAATAATCAAAATAATTATTTAATTAATAATTAATAGATGCGTGAAACAATTTATTTGAGGGGGACAGGACTAAGTTTCCATTTCATTTTTTTTTTACTCCATTAATAAATTTGATGATTTTGCTTACTTATGAAACAAACCCTCTGACATTGAATTTCTAACTCTTAACACCCTCTTTCAAAAATTAATCTCTAGACAACTCGGAGGGTGTTATTTAATAGTATTTTAATAGTATTTTTAATATATGAATACAATGTTTGCCATTGAGTAAAGACCATACTCCATATCTCATTGGATATTGCAACATTCATGCTCAACTGAGATTAGTCTTTTCTCAGCGTATGCTGGGTATGACATTCTATCTAAACTTGGGACATGGAGTCAACAGCACTATTTAAGTATAAATAGCTTCACTGCTTTATCTACACATGATCTAAATCATAGGCAAGAAACTGTGTGTGAATAAACACCATTGACTCTGTTTCCATACTACCCTAATATGACTGATTATATATATATATATATATATATATATATTCATGTTGTATTTTAGGTGGTCTCCGTATGCTTCTCTCGGTATATATATATTTAAAAATGTTTTTTTTTAATTGGGCTTTATTATGAAGCATTAAAAATGTATAAATGAATGAACTCGATATTATGGAGTATTGGATTCACTTATTTTTTAATTATTTTTTGTCATACATTTTCAGGTTCGTTAGATACCCTTTGTCAAATGTTATTACTGTTTAACGGCTTCTTTGTCTTTCTTTCTTGTTATCGACAGTGGCAGCGTCTATGAAATATTTATAATAACGGAGAATTGTTTCTGATTGTTTTCTAGATTGCGTTGTTGGAAATGCGTGTTCTAATAAGATGCATTTGAGGTGTGTAAGGTTGTGTGATAAGGTGTTAAAATGAAGTGCTATTGTACTATGCGGGGATTTGAGATTTATAGTGGATTTGTGGTTATTTAGTCTTAGTCTAAAGGGTGTTGATGTTTCTCCCACATATCCACTATTTCTACATTGTGTGCAGTATATATAGTATATGATGTTAGCGCTATCGTATGTTAGGTGTGGCGGATGAATTGTTATGTTTGTGTAGGGTATTTTTATTTCGGTTTCCGTATGTATGTGTCTGCAAACTTGGCATCTAGGCTTATTGCATCGTTTATTACCTTTCCGTACGGTTTAATGTACATTATATATATATATATATATATATATATATATATATATATATATATATATATATATATATATATATATGAAGATAGGATGGATGGAGTAGAATCCGACAGTAGTTAAAAGGATAGTGAACAAGAAATGATTTGTTTTGAGTTATCATTTCTTGTTCCCTATCCTTTTACCTACCTCATATATATATATGTATATATATATATATTGGTTTGGGGTTGGTTTTGAAAGCTATCACAATGTAATTGTAAAGAAAGATGAGGTAATTAGGATGTTCTTCATTTACCTATGATTTAATTTTTTCTAAATATTTCGAGATAGAAATTCCCTTCACATATGTATTTGTGGATATGTATATATGTATATACATATTTATCTTTATGAATATATATGTGGATATACATTTGTATATATATATATATATATATATATATGTGTGTGTGTGTGTGTGTGTGTGTGTGTTTGGACCTACAGGAGCATACAGTATAGTTATACACTGAGATTTTGAGGATCCCAGGTGGAATCATCCTTTATTACCAGTCATTTGGATACCTTACATATATATATATGCTGTAGATAGAAGGAAAGTGGTCAAGAAATGATCAACTCAAAACAAGTCACAGGGTGGTACGTTTCGTCTGTATGCACAGACTTTCTCAGCCGATCTGAGACTTTATTGAAGCAAAGCATACGTTTAAATACATGTGGTGGTGGCGGTATCGGGGAGGTCAGGGGGTGAGTGTGTAGTGATGTGAGCTAAGGAGGAGCGGGGAGTTTTGGGTAGGATCAGTTGAAATGGAGGGGTAGAGGATGTTTGTTAGAAGTGCTGGGGCGGTGGCAGTGGTTGAAGGGTCAATTAGTGTGGGTGTATATTGATTTATGTGAGTAAAGGGGAGGTCAAGGGGGTGAGTGTGTAGTGATGTGAACACATCGCCCACAAACTGAACTCCGTAGAACCCTCCATAAAATTCACCCACGAAAAAGAGTCCAACAACTCCTTACCCTTCCTCGACACCCTACTAATCAAATCCGGAAACACACTCACCTACAAAATCCACCGCAAACCCACCAACAAGAACGACTACATACACTACTACTCCCATCACAACAACAAAATCAAATCTGGCCTCATAATAGGATTATATTTAAGAGCATTACGAATATGCAGCCCCCAATACTTAGATGAAGAATACAAAAACATCGAAGATTCCCTTAAAACCCTAAAATACCCTAAATATTTCATCCTAAATGCCAGGAAAAAAGCACTCGATATACACACGAAAACTAAACCAAAAAACACGTCCACCACCAAAACCTCCCCCAACCCTCCCCACACACGCTTAATCCTACCCACCCACACTCAAAACATCCCCCTTTACAAAAAACTAACAAACCTAGGAATAAAGATCATCCAGACCACCTCCCAAACAATCAAAGACCTCGTCAACTCTTCAACACGCATAGACACTCCAAATACCCCCAACACCCTTAGTGCCGGCATCTACACCATCCCCTGCGAAGACTGCAACAAATGTTACATAGGTGAAACCCAACGGGACCTCTCACAACGTCTAAGAGAACACAAAAGATCAATAAGAATACACGACAAACTAAATGCTCTAGTCACACACATGATAGAACACAACCACTCTCTCAACTTCACCCAGGCAAAACTCGTCAAATTCATACACAAAAAAAGTTTAAGACGACTATGCGAAGCTGCTCTAATACCTCATGTAAAAAATATTAACACCAGAAAAGGCTTCTTCAACCTTGACAAATCAATAGCTCAATCTATAATCCACGAGAACAATCTTCCTCTCCATGATAATGGATAACAAATGAAAATCAACAAACACTACAATCTCCCACTACAATCTCCCACATTTCGCCTCTAACATAACTTAGCCACACATGAACGTTTCTCCCCCTCTAACACATTCGGCTACACACAAACATTCACTTACACCAAATTGACCCATAAACCACTGTCACCTCCCAGCACCTCAAACAAACATCCTCTACCCCTCTACTCAACTGACCCAGCGACCCCGTCCTACCCTAAATTCCCCGCTCCTCCTTAGCTCACACCAAAAATTCCCTGCTCCTCCTTAGCTCACACCAAAATTCAACTGACCCAGCGACCCCGTCCTACCCAAAATTCCCCGCTCCTCCTTAGCCCACACCAAAATTCCCCACTCCTCCTTATCTCACATCACTACACATTCACCCCCTTGACCTCCCCTTTACTCACATAAATCAATATACACCCACACTAATTGACCCTTCAACCACTGCCACCGCCCCAGCACTTCTAACAAACATCCTCTACCCCTCCATTTCAACTGATCCTACCCAAAACTCCCCGCTCCTCCTTAGCTCACATCACTACACACTCACCCCCTGACCTCCCCGACACCGCCACCACCACATGTATTTAAACGTATGCTTTGCTTCAATAAAGTCTCAGATCGGCTGAGAAAGTCTGTGCATACAGACGAAACGTACCACCCTGTGACTTGTTTTGAGTTGATCATTTCTTGACCACTTTCCTTCTATCTACAGCATATCGTCGGATCCTAAACCCATCCACCCTTCCTTCATATATATATATATATATATATATATATATATATATATATATTATATATATATATATATATATATATATTATATTATACATATAATTTATCGAAATATTATATATATATATATATATATATTATATATATATATATATACCAACACATTTTATATATATATATATATATATATATATATATATATATATATATATATATATAATGTAGGGGTTGGAGGCGAGTGGCATAAAGGTTAGAGTCATAAGAAATGGACTCGTCAACCCGAGTTCAAATTCTGGTCATAGCTGTTTATATTTCACATAGCACTAATACCCTTGGGAAAGGTATGAATCGAACTATACCCCTTCCAGCTCTGAGTAAATAGTAGAGCAGACTGGGCTCTTCAACCTTGGTTAGGCAACTTTTCTTGCGATAGTGAGGGTCTAGTGATATTAATTTATTTTATTGGGCAATCTAATTAGATTATACCTCTTCTGCTTTTGCCTATCAGTGTCTTGTCTGGTCAAATGTTAGAAAGAAATCGGACATTCCTAATCAAAATCTTATTAACTAGTGACCTTTGCTTTTTCCTTGAGTTTACCATAACCGGATTTTATGCCCGCACAGATGTTGTCTGTTTACCCCCACTTCACCCCCGGAAACTGCCGAGGGCAAGGTTTCTTCCCAACTCACTACCCAACGTTCCCGGCACATTCTTAAAAACTGTCAATAACTGTGGATTTATTAGTTTGCGAAGCGAGAGACATCGATTTTGAGTTTCTGACCGATTGGTCTTCTCCACAAGTTAAAAATGCCAAACGCGAGATTTGTCAACTGGGAAAGGATTGTTAGAGTATCAGACTGGTGGATGAAAGAAATGAGGGGAAAAAATAAAATTTAGTGTAGAGATTCGTGGAGTGATTACCATCCAGCTGTGTTGCAAGATGAGTATATTGTGAGGACCCAGACGTAGTAGGGTACTAAAATCTTAGGGATGCAGGGATGCAGGACGCGTATCTATCAGCATCTCTCTCTCTCTCTCTATATATATATATATATATATATATATATATATATTTATTTTACAATGTTTTCACAGATCAATGTTCATTATTAACAGCGACCCAGGTTTCATGCTAAATAGCAATCATCAGGTTGTCGAGCAAGATCCTATGGTGTTTGTTCGACAACCTGATGATTGCTATTTAGCATGAAACCTGGGTCGCTGTTAATAATGAACATTGATCTGTGAAAACATTGTAAAATAAATAAATATTAGCTCTTACAATTTGTGATTGAGCACTGTATTTTCTTTGTTTCATCACAAAAAAAATTTGTTTTTACATATACCTATATATATATACATATATATATATATATATATATATTATATATATAAATATATATGAGGAAAATGGGATTGGAATGAATCGACAGAATGAGGTAAAATAAGGAATGAAAGAACTATACTCAGACAAAAATGTGTAGTATATTTCGCTGGAACGTTAAATCCCGCTTCCTCAGCCTTTATTGAATCATTAGGATCATACACGTATTTTATAGAAGGGAGATGTAGGTAGGTGGGTAAGTTTTGTGGTGGAGGGAAAATTTGATTGGTTATAGGAGACATCCTTATCTCCACCAAAGATGTGTTCTTTCATTCCTTATTTTATCTCATATACATGATATATATATATATATATATATATAATATATAATATATATATATATAGCAATAGTATTATCTTTACAGATCACTGCCGTCCTTTACAATCCTATAACCCCACACCAGAACCTTTCCCCTCATGAGCCCTCAAATGACTCATCAAACCCGCTGCAGATCCACAAAGTTTGATGCAAATATGAGTTAGAAAGGACGTCCTTTTCGTTGTATCAGATGGATCAGATGATAAAATTTTATGTTTATGCACCACCATATTCTCTTAAGACCAGAAGCTGACTTATAGACTTTGTTACAGATTGCAAAAGACACATTGTTTGTTCCTGGAGTTTGCATGAATTGTCCCTGATGAGATTCCCTATGATTGACATATCCAGTCTTAGATATATATATATATATATAATATAATATTATATATATATATATATATATATATATAATATTATATAAGGGTTTTATAATTTGCTTGAAGCATTGTGTATATATTGGGTTGGAGGCTGGTTTTGAAGGCTATTACAATGCAGGTGTAAATAAAAATAAGGTAACAATGGTGATGTTTGTTATATATATATATATATATATATATATATATATATATATATATATATATATATACATGTACACAACATCTTGTATAATTTGAGATTTTATTCAATACTTATCATTTATGAATTTGAGGGGATTCATTAATATTCTTAGATTTATTTGTACAATTGATAATTGATTTCATTCTTTTTGTTGGAAAATATCAGTAAATTCTTCTTCTTCTTCTTCTTCTTCTTCTTATTCTTATTCTTATTCTTATTCTGAGTGAATAATATGAGCAGAAACTAAGTCATTTCTGTTTTTTAAAAGAAGATGTTTAACAGGAAATAGTAACAACTGGTTTGGTTCATCCCCTGTAGATCAAGTGAATGAAAGAAATGGAACAAAAATTGGACTATTCCACTTGTGTATTTGGGTTATGCTCACTTCCTGGATCCAGATTGGCCGTTAGTTTTAAGGTGATCAATTATTTTTGCTGTGCAACATCCTGAAGTATAAAATCCAGTTACGGGAATTCCTTAGACGAAGATATGTAAATTATTATTAATTTTCATTTCATCTTAGTAGGGGTCGGCTTAACTTTGTAGAAACCGGTTTAGATCAGTCAGTAGAGTATCAGCGTCGAAATCACAAGGTTCCAGGATCGAAACTGGCTTTCGCCAACTCAGTGCATAAATAGGAGTGCTTGCATCTGTGCTGTATAGTGGGGAGCTGGTGGCTCCACATCAAATGCCAAAATAATCTCCTTTCTCTAGAGTTAGTGAAAAGAGAATAGACTCCCTCGCTGTCCGGCTGAAACTAACAATATACCCCTCTGACTACTTTATTTTATTTATTTTGCGTTTGTAATTCCATAACTTGTGCATTTCTTAGATGTAATATTGGTAATTATCAGTTATATTATAACTAGACTTACTTGTTATATGTTGTGGAAAAAATAAAATTTTGAGTTAACACGGAAAAGTCCAAAGCTTCTTCTTCTTCTTCTTCTTCTTCTTCTTCTTCTTCTTCTTCTTCTTCTTCGAAGTCTCTATGCGACTGCTGTCTCTAACACGTAACACGCACTGTTTTCCTCGATCCCTCCTCGGTTTATGCTGATTTATTTATACCCGTGCTTATAGCTTTCATACAGGCATCTGGGTTTAACATACGAGAACTTGAGATAACTAAATCTTCAGTGTTACGTTCAAATATCGCCTTTTTATATTCAGAAGGACACGGATTCTTAGATCAAAACCGAATCCGCTTCCTTCGAGAATACGGCACGTCCCTACTTCCGCCACTCGACTCGTGTTCCCTGTTACATGTGAATTCAGTAATAATGGATCTGCGGGACTAACTTTTAAAAATCCCCCCTCTACACAGGCGACGCCGGGTAGCCACTGCTAGTTAAAAATAAAGGAGGTAGAATAACATTTATAAAAGTTTAAGATAATTAGTCAAAAAAGCATTTAAAATACGTTTTATGTTTTTATTATTTATTACTACAAGGATTTTAAATGGGCTGTTTTGAGATTTTCATAGAGACATCGTTAATAAATAAGATTTATTCTATTTACTATTGATTTTGACTATAAATAAAATAGTCATTGATAAACTTACGCAATTCCTGAGGGTATTGTGACATAAGTAGTAACGTAGTTTCAGCTACAGACAGAGAGACACCGAATCTATTAATCTATCTATATATCTATACATCTATCTCTCTATATCTTTATGTATGTATGTTCATATCTATCAATCTATCTATTTCCTTTTCCCCTCTCTTCTTTTGCAATTACTCCGTGAGATAGAGCAGGAGACTGTAGAACAGAAAGAGGATGGTTTTATTTCTACGATATCGCAGTCATGCATATTAACCGTTACGTCACGTGACCCACCCCCACCCCCGTAAAAGAATGAGAAACCGATTAGTCATTATCTATACATATACAAAGGGCAGTTGTGTGTATATGTATGTCCGAAGGAAACTTCGAAAATAAAACAATTAACGACAAAGTAAATACATATATACATTAAATATCACCAGGACTTGGTTTTCTATACATATATAAAGTGAGGTTGTGTGTATGTGTATGTCCGGAGGAAACTTCGAAAATAAAACAATTAACGACAAAGTAATAGAATAGCCCAACCTGCTTTTTAAACCACTTACCGAGTCTGGATTTTCAGAAGCAGATTCAACTTGCAACTCAATCTGTCTGAACAAATCTCTCATTCCGTTAACAGTGACCGGGTACTAGCGTTAAGCAATGTTAAATATTCGATGTTATTTTCACCTGTAATCAGGATTGAAACTGCAACTTCAGATGAACGCTCTGTCGGCTGGGGCGTTAGAATGCACCGACTGCACCTCTGCAGAGGGGTAAGACTCCCCCAATGGGGCCACCTGTTGGTCGTGGGAGGCGACCGTGATGCTGGTTGAGCCCAGGTGGATGAGCAGTTCATGACTTGCAATACTCCACTTTGGCCCTATCTTGGGCTAGACGGGCTGTCGGAGAGGCCGCCTCTGATCAATCGGCTGGTCACGTCACGCCCTAGCACCTATATGATTTTCCCAACCCTATTGCCCTTATGGCAAGCTCCAACACCTTTTTATCATATGGGTGCTAGAAGGCGGTGACTGAGGGTCTACATGTCTTGGGGATGACGTTAAACTCTATCTGATGGTGAGGTTCCAGTTTTGGAGGTTTGGGGAATGTGGAGCACCCCTTCATCACCATTGTTCACTGTTCCTCTCTGATTCAAAGTGGTAGTACCTGTTAGGGTCCCATCTATGGGTTAAATAGAAAAACATGAGTTTATAAACAAAATTGTATTATCCATTAAGAATGAATTTATTTCACAACTTTGTCGGCATTAAATGACCCACCGAGGTTGATATGCCGTAAAACAAAACAAACCAAATAATTTATCTTGTATGTACATGTGTAACTTGATTTCAATGCTCGGACATACCTAAATATACAAAGAAAAACAAAGAAATGGTCAGAGCAAAAAAAAAAGGTTGGTTATTTCCTATAACTCCAACCTAAAAAAAGGGGAACCACTCTGATTGACTGATAAATTATTTATTCATTTATTGATCAACTAGGAAAAGAGAAGACGGGGTTAGGGTTAGGGTTAGTTTAATGGGAAAATAATGGATAGATTAATTAACAGATACAATTCATTTAGAGTGGTTCCCCTTTTTTAAGTTGAAGGGTTAAATAGAAAAACATGAGTTTATAAACAAAATTGTATTATGCATTAAGAATGCATAAATTTTGTCGGCATTAAATGACCCACCGAGGTTGATATGCCGTAAAACAAAACAAACAAAACTTCAGATGATTGTCATTTATAACTGTATCACCTAAATCCATATGTCCATTACACCATGTGTCCATCTGGTCTAATCCCTCCTGAAAGGTTGGTTGAAATTTAGCCAAAAATCTCGAGGCCTTAGGAGGGATGGACATTTAATAAAAGCTTTTTCTTGTCATCTAATTTCTTTGGCTTTTACAACAACTTGTAATTGGTGTCGGGATTTCGTAAGTAAAGCATTGTCAATTACTTTTAATTCTATCATGTCATTTTTCTTTTAGAAATTAAGTTAAGATTTACTGATAGAATTTCGGGTTTTCTTTGTTTTATGTAAATGCATTGCTAATGGTTTTATTATAGAAAGTAGCAAATATATTGTTGTGTCCTTAAAAGGGATAGAATCAGACAAGGTTGTAGTCGAGTGGTAGTAGTGCAAGTGACTGTGCAGGCCAATTCCTGAGTGACAGTCTTTGGTGCACTGAGTGCACCCAAACTGTGATGCTTTCTGGGGCTGCTATCTTTTCTCCCTCTTTCTGGCTCTCTTTTCTGTCGAGACTACTCTCCTCTCCATATCACCCTCTCCTTGCCTTGCTAAACGTTAAGGCGCCAGGCCGCTCGATTGTCTGCATCTACCTCTCACATGTTTGTGTCAATGTGGCATATCCTCATGTCTCTCCCGCAGACATCTTTAAAGCATGGGTGTGGTCTACCTATCGATCGGGAGCCTTTTACTAATTCGCCCTACAAAAGATCTTTTGGAACGCGGTTATTTTCCATTCTTCTTAGATGCCCAAGCCAGCGAAGGTGCCTATCGCAGAGAATGGAGTTCATTTGTATTGGTATTTCATTGTATTCGTTGGTATTTGTTTTTTGCTTCAGTGGAAATAAAAAGTAGGCAGTTTGACCCATGGAACGTCTGTTTTGGATTTTTTTTAATTACGTATTATTTATTATTATTCATACACCGGATGATTTTAATAATAAAAAAATAAAAAAATAAAATAAACTTACGGTAATTTTATGTCTTTCCTCCCTGTCTGCCCTTCAAGCCAAGAATTCAAAACGGGAGAAAAAAAGAAACAGTTCCTAAAATGGTAACTCTTAAAAAATCGATTCCGCTCTCAATGAAACTTGAGAAATTCCAGAACGTATATACTCGTCTTTTTTCTCATTTTTTTTTCTCTCATTTTTCCCCTCTGAGTTCAATATTTTAATAAAGTCAATTTTGTGACTTTTTTTTTTTTTTTTGCTTCACCGAAAAGAAATATCTTTAGCTTTAGATTTTTGAATATTCTAAAAATTATTAGCCATAAATATAACCAATCGAATCGTTGTAAAAAGAAAAGAAAAAGAAAAGAAAAACTAAACTTAGGCAAAGTTTAAAATCATGATCGTTTCTAAAACTTTCCGTACGGTTTAAATATTAGTATTATTTGTATTATTCGGACTATTGTCCTCATCTTCATTTTTATCTGTGTTAGAATATTTTGTGTATATAAGGTGTGCCACCTCTGGGCGAGGTCACGTGGTCTATTCCTCCGCCAATAAACATCCATAATATGTGGCTAATTGACAACTTAATCACTGATACTGAACAGAGGTCCATTTGCAATCATTGACGAAGGACTTGCGATACTGAGGAGCATCAAGGAACAACCAAAGGATTCTTTACCAAGCATTTCCGCTGGACAAGCGCTCTTGCTTGAAGCCTAAAGGATGGCCCATAAAATGGTAACA
This sequence comes from Doryteuthis pealeii, assembly GCA_023376005.1. NCBI lineage: Eukaryota > Metazoa > Mollusca > Cephalopoda > Myopsida > Loliginidae > Doryteuthis > Doryteuthis pealeii. The sequence continues at coordinate 17,325,132 of CM042182.1, forward strand.
ATCTGTACAATGTTTCGGCCGATGTGCCCTCCGGCCTTCTTCAGATATTTCTTGTTGGACTCGGGAACCTTCTCGAACTCGGGAACCTTTTTGTCGTAATCGGGAGCCATCTCGGAACTTTGAACCTAGCCCTTTATTCAGTCCACTGGGGTATCCTGTTCTCATTCTGCTAACCATAGCTTGGGTGCAGGTGTTAAGCTGTGTTACGCATTATTCTATGTTACTGCTGCCCCAGACCAGGATTGAACCTGCAGTCTAGAGATAACTGTCACTTAGCATTGTCTTAACCTAACTCCTTTATCCACTAGGCTATGTGTCTAATACTAATTATCAAGCCTCATCTTTAAAAAATCATAGAAATAGTTTAGATATTGTTGCGTGATATAAGATAGTCGTTATTACAAAGGTCTACTGAAAAGTTCCCAGCCCGACAAAAAACATGGAGAGACCTCCTCCGATCAATCGGCTGGTCAAGTCAAGCATTAGCTCCTATATGGATTGTCGCAACCTTATTGCCATTATGGCAAGACCAAATTCTTTTTATCATATATGTGCTAGAAGACGGTTGCTGGGGGTTTTCATGTCCAGGGTATGACGTTAAACTATCTGATGGTGAGGTTTCAGTTCTAGGTAATGTGGAGCAACGCTTTATCAACATTGTTCCAAAATCCACTCTGACTCGGAGTGGTAGTACCTGTTAGGGTCCCATCTATGGGTTAAATAGTGTGTGTGTGTGTGTGTGTGTGTGTGTGTGTGTGTGTGTGTGTGTGTGTTCCCCTTCGCATGAGTAGGATATGACACACAGTCAATTTCTTAAGCGGGGTTTAACAGGTTTCAATTCGGAGTTTTTCTTCCCCTAGTCTGGTTACCTTAGGTTAAAGGACCCATTCTACCCCATTATTTACCCATATCTGCAGCTAGAATAGTTTGGTGCATATCTTTCGCAAGAGTGTAAGCACTATGTGAAATGCAAATAGTCTCATTCAGGATTTGAACTCGGGTCACTGGATCCATTTCCTAAAACGATAACCATAAGTGCTAACCATTATATGTCAATTAGAAAGTGAGGACTATCATGCTTTTATAAACCAATTTTTAGTAGTAGTGAAGCTCTAGAACTCATTTTACAGAAAAAGGAGATTACAAAAACTCGCCATTCTTGCCCCCCCCCCCCTAAAAAATTTGAAGAGCTAAAAATCGACATAACTCCGCCAATTTTTTTTAATTGAAAGCTCAAATTTTGGGGATTGTCTAACTTTACCATAATTCCCACCAGGACAAAATTCAGAAAAATTGAAACGGGTCGGTGACATAGCCTGAAAGAAATACCTAAAGAAACCCGGAGGAGACATCGATCGAAACGTTGTATATATAACAATAACGATGAAGATAAGTCCTAAAAAGATCTAAATGATAGAAATTATCAAGCCTCATCTCAAAAATTCAGAGAAATAGTGTAGATAACAATAAAGATAAGGACAATAGTCCGAATAATTCAAATAATACAAATTATCAAACCTCATCTCAAAAATTCAGAGAAATAGTGTAGATAACAATAAAGATGAGGACAATAGTCCGAATAATTCAAATAATACTAATTATCAAGCCTCATCTCAAAAATTCAGAGAAATAGTGTAGATAACAATAAAGATGAAGACAATAATTCAAAAATTCAAATAATACAAATTATCAAGCCTCAACTTGAAATTTTAGACAAATAGACCTAGACGGGTTAACATGCCGTTAAAATCATTTAGTCAATCAATCATTAATGAAGATTGGTGTTGTGTTTCTTTTAATAAATAATTGTTGTTGTTGTTGTTGTTGCAGTCTGGATTATTTCGCGCTCTTTATCTTTGACAAAGTGCTCAACACAGACGTGCTGGAACAAGCAAACATGAACTGCATGCCTGCCATCATCTGCGAGAGATGCCTGCATTGGCTTGGCCACGTCAGGAGGATGGACAAAGGCCGAATCCCCAAAAGACCTACTGTATGGTGAATTAGCGGAGGGCACCCGACCGGTAGAGAGACCACGTCTGCGCTTTAAAGATGACTGCAAGAGAAACATGAAGACATGCCACATTAATACCAACACATGGGAGGCCTGTCCAAAAGACCGTGCGACCTGGCGCCTCCTCGTCAAACAACGAACGAACAGGAGTTATAAAGAGAGGAAATAAGCCATCACAGAAATGAGAGCCAAAAGGAAGGAAAGACAACAGCAACTCTAGCAAGCATCATTGTTCGTTTTCAGTCACTACACCAGAGATTGCCATTCAAAAATTCGTTTGTTCAGCCACTCACGCAGCTGCAGATAAAAAGAAATAAAAAGTGGACACTACGCCATCGTCTTTATTAACGGAAGTATGCCAACTCTATTTCGCGCTCTTTTTCTTTGACTGACAACGGAAAATAGCGCAGTGAGATTTCGATTCATTTTCTTTTCTATGTGCACAACTGATATTAGCCGCCCCCGTCACCGCCCCTTCAGTCACTTCCATCACCTCCGACGCCCTCTATCACCTCCGCCGACCCCGTCGCCGTGTGGCACTGCCTTCCAACTGCATTTGTCGATGTCATTTCCGTGTTTATATCCGTTGTTCCCACAAGCAGTACGGACTTGATTCAAAGTTAAATTGTTTGCGGCATCCCATGGAGAAACTCAAGAATTAAGTTTCCTAGACGATTTTTTTTTCTTTTTCTTTTCTTGTCGAAACCACGTGGGTATCGACGACTAACTGTTTTCATTGATCTTCTGCAAGTTGATCGAAAAGAAAAGGAACAAAAGGAAATGAAGGAACTTG
>CM042182.1:17332938-17342938 GCA_023376005.1 Doryteuthis pealeii
ATATGTGTATTCATACATATATATACATATATATATATATGAAAGAGCGAGAGAGAAAGGGAGAGAAAGAGAGATCCGATTACGAAGTATTGAGACCAAATCTTTAATTTAAATTTTAAATGAAGTCGTCTGGATAGATAAACAACTAATAGAATGATGTCTGTCTAGACAAAATGTAGATAAGTCACTGTTAATTCTCTATAGATTTTTTTAAATCCAAAGTCTACATATATTTTCAGAAGTAGCTTTTGGCAAAATATAAGATTGTGAAAGTGCACTACCTTTCATAGTCATTCCTATGTGAGACTTTCTTATTTTCTAAACTAAAAGTTCATTATTGAAGTCAGTCAGTCAGTATACTGTTGGTTTGTACAACAGCAACTGTCTAAGCACAACTTAACTAGTGCCCAAGACAGCTGGTACTTATGGAACTCAATAATAGTCAGTATCCTGTTGGTTTGAACAACAGCAACCGTCTAAGCACAACTTAATTAGTGCCCAAGACAGCTGGTACTTATGGAACTCAATAATAGTCAGTGTCCTGTTGGTTTGGACAACAGCAACTGGCTAAGCACAACTGAGCTAGTGCCCAAGACAGCTGGTACTTATGGAACTCAATAATAGTCAGTATCCTGTTGGTTTGGACAACAGCAACTGGCTAAGCACAACTGAGATAGTACCCAAAACAGCTGGTACTTATGGAACTCAAGAAAATTTAGTATACTCTGGGTTTGAACAACAGCAACTGGCTAAACACAATTGAACTGGTCCCCAAAACAGCTGGTACTTATGGAACTCAATAACAGTCCATTCATGTAGGGAGAGGTTGGGTAAATAAATATAAATCCCTTAGGTCGATCAGATTCAGATTGTTGAAAATAAACAGCAAGATTGGTTGGGTAATTGTAATGTTTTGGTCACTTTTGTCCTTGCATTGGAGGTGTGAACATCCTGTTGAGTTCAGAGAGTTAATGTGAGGTGAGGGTAGGAGGTAAATGCATGTGTATAAAAAAGAAAAATAAACCTGTAAAAAAACTTAATGCTTTCATAAACTGTAGCTTCCCGAGGACCAGAAGTTAACAGTGATGTGTAAATTAGCACGGAAAAGTTTTTAGCAAGAATTACGTGTAGATTAGAATGGAAAAGCTTACGGATGAATATGCACAAGGCCACCTGGATTGTTCCTATTGATCGAGAAGTGAGACGTGGCGACGTGGGGGAGATGAGGAATGAGAATGAGTTTAGTACGATGCTTTAAGGGAGTGAGACATGGTGCTCTTGCAATCGGCGATTTTGGCTGGGTGGGGGGTTATCGGCTTGTGTTATTCCTTCAATTAGGGATTTTTTTAAATAAAATTATTCATTTTTAATTGCAATGACCACAACGTGAGTGGTCAATTCTTAATGTAACTTCAGCTTAAAACTATTCCCCAGATTTTTGTCTGCCCTGTCTGCTGCGGCATTAGGATGCTCCGACTGCACCTCTGCAGAGGGGTAAGACTCCCCCAATGGGGCCACCTGTTGGCCGTGGGTGGCGACCCTTGATGCTTAAGGATAGAATCCAAGTGGTTAAGCAATCCATTAGATGCAATATCCCACGTTGGTTCTTACTTGGGCTAGACGGGCGGTCGGAGAGGCCCCCTCTGATCAATCGCCTGGCCACGTCAAGCCCTAGCACCTATATGATTGGCCCAGTCCTATTGCCCTTATGGCAAGCCCCAACCCTTGTTATCATATGGGTGATAAAAGGTGGTGACTGAGGGTCTTCATGTCCTGGGAATGACGTTAAATATCTGATGGTGAGGTTCCAGTTTTGGAGGTTTAGGGAATGTGGAGCACCCCTTCATCACCATTGCTTCCTGGTCCACTCTGACCCGGAGTGGTAGTACCTGTTATGGTCCCATCTACGGGTTAAATAGAAAAACATGTGTTTATAAATAAAATTTGTTATCCATTATGAATGAATTTATTTCAAAACTTTGTCGGTAATAAATGACACACTGAAGTTGATATGCCGTAAAACAAACCAAACCAAACCAAACCCAGACTTTTGTAAGCATTTTATTTGGTTATATAAAAACTTTAAAAGAAATCAAAGTAGTTTCTTGGCTTGTGTAGTTGAAATGATTGGTAGACAAACACGTGTGTAATTTAAACGCTCGGTGGTCATCTGGTTTTCGTTTCCCGCCAAAATCAATTGCTAAGCGGGAAAACGACGCGGACGACAGAGATGATCATTCTTGTCTAATGTTCTGTAAAGTCCATTATTCCCAAATCGACGCGGAAATAGATGCTAGAATTGAAAAAGTTCTTTTTTTTTCTTCCAAAGGAAGTTCCTTGGGGGAAAGGGTTAAATAGCAAATCTCATTCCTGTTTTAAAGGCAGAAGAATCTGATCCAGAAAGAATCCGATCCAGAAAGACAAATACCGAAATTGGATTTCAAATCTTTATTTTCTCAAATAAGGACTTAGAAGAACTGGAATCCATTATGAGACAGACATTTCAGTTGGGAGAGAAAAAGCTTTTACCAAACAATTCAAAGAAACTTTGCTTCATCTACATAATTCAGTAATTGATATACTGTCATGAAAACAATCATTGTTCTCTCTCTCTCTTTATATATATATATATATATATATATTATATATATATATATATATATATATATATATATATATAATGGCAGCAAGCTAGTGTTCAAGTACTGCCATTGCTTGATAAAAAATTTAAAAAACTTAAACAGTTCAATGAATATAACGGTGAGCTTCAAAAAAGTTCAACAATGAGCTGCACGAAAGTGGCTCTTTAGTCCTGCCAAAGTCTTGCACATCTTCCCACATTTACAGGTATTTCCAGGGAGCACAGGGTATTTTATAAGCCCATCCCGCCGATGCACAGATTGGTGACTGATCAGGCCAGCCTTGCTCATACATAGCCCTCCACACTGGTCACATAGTAGACCGATTTGAAGACCATGGTTGTCTAATTTTTATTCTTGCGAATATCTCGTTTCAACTGCTCATGCTGTATACGGTTGGTCTCAAACTTTTTTGTGCCCTCCTGTAAAGTTCTTTTTCACTGCCCACGGTCCAAAGCCTTACATACATATATAAACACATACCACTATAACACTCTCCCGTTGCCTTACATACCATCTCTCCGATACTAGTACCATAAAACCACTTTTACCGCCCCGTCGGCTGCGGTGTTAGAATGTACCGACTGCACCTCTGTAGAGGGGTAAGAATCAACCATTGGGGCCACCTGTTGACCGTGGATGGCGACCTGTGACATTTAAGGAGAGAAACCAGGTAGATGAGCAGTCCATGACATGCAATACTCCACTTTGGCCCTTTCTTGGAGGCCCCCTCCGATCAATCGGCTGGTCACGTCAAGCCCTAGCACCTATAGGATTGTCCCAACCCTATTGCCCTTATGGCAAATACCCCAACCCCTTTTTATCATATGGGTGCTAGAAGGCGGTGACTGAGGGTCTACATGGACTGGGAATGACGTTAAATTCTATCTGATGGTGAGGTTCCTGTTCTGGAGGTTTGGAAAATATGGAGCACCCCTTCATCCCCATTGCTCCCTGGTTCACTCTGACCCGGAGTGGTAGTACCTGTTAGCGTCCCATCTATGAGTTAAATAGAAAAATGTGTTTATAAGAAAATTGAGTATCCATTTAAGAATTGATTCATTTCAAAACTTTGTCGGCATTAAATGACCCACTGAGGTTGATATGCCGTAAACAAAACTAAACCAAACCAAACCAAACAACATTTAATTAAAAACATCAGATGTGTGTGATTTTCCCATATCTTTGCTTTTTGTTTTTTTCACTCGGTATAAATAAATACACAAATATTTATATGTACGTTTGAGTTCTCAGTTTTGGTTGAATCGTATCAAAGTAACACTTGATATCATTCACTTTTGTGCTTTTGTTCGAAATATATTTATTATGGAATGACGGTTTGTTAAGTTTTTTCTTTCTTTGAAAGTTATATATATATATATATATATATTATAATATATATATATATATATATATATGTCATGAATTGTTAAAAAAATAATTAAAAGTTAAGAATTAACAAGTCTTAAAGAAAGACGAAAGGTATTTTATGATATTTGTTTATTTTTAAATTAAAAAAAAATGGAAATACCAAGAGTTGAACTTTTAAGTTAAATTATGAACAGGGTATATTTAAGACAGGCGAGGGTTTTGTTGTTATTTTCGGGGTTTTTTTGGAGAGGTTGCTGATTTTTAAACTCCCATTGAAACTTATAAAAATCTTCTGATATAATTATTCAGACTCTTATCTTTATAGAAAAAAAGGAAAAATTGTTTTTGTCGGGTTATTTTTTCATATTTCATAAAATTGAAATTTCGTTGGTCAGTCGGCTAGAAACCACAAGGTTCCTAGTTCGATACCGGTCTTCGCCAACTCGGTAAAGTAAGGAGCTGATGGTAGGTGTGGCGCTCCACCTCAGACGCTAAAATAATCTCCTTGGTCTAGCGCAAGTGAAAAGGGGATAGACTCCCTCGTTGATTGACTGATACCGACTTTAGGCCGCCCCGACGACTTTACTTACATACACACAACTGCCCTTTATATATGTATAGATTACATTCGAACATACATACACACAACTGCCCTTTATATATGTATAGATTACCTTCGGACATACATACACACAACTGCCCTTTATATATGTATAGATGGAATTTGTTGGTGTATTTTTATTTATTTCAATTTTAAAACTGTTGGATCGAAAAGAAATGCTTAGACAGTAAAAAAAATTCTTGAAGCGGAAGTTATTATGCAGAAAAAATAGGATTTATGTTTTTTCTCTCCGGGATGAAAATTAATTTTTTCTAAAGTTTAATGTTTACTTATTTTGTTATGCTTTGTCTATGTTTAAAAAAAAATAGATTCGTCTGCCGTAAAGAAATTGAAGATTAAAATTTTCCTCTCCAGAGAAGGAAAATAACATTCTAGGAAAACACTTACAAACTTTACGAATCTGTGAACTCATTCAGAATAATTAACTGGACCATATGAACTTTAGGCACTCCTTTTTTATCTTAATTAAGAAAGGACATATTTTTCATTTACACCGTCAATATCCGGTTGTTTTAACAGACGATTTTTAGGGGTTTTTTTTTAATTATAAAATTAACCCCTAACCCTAACCCCTAACCCCTAACCCTAACTCCTAAGAAACAACCGGATATTGACGGTGCAAATGAAAAACATGTCCTTTCTTAATCAAGATCAAAAAGGGGTGCCTAAAGTTAATATGGTCCAATTAACCTTTAACCAATATTTTTTGTTTTAATGTTTTTCATCTTAACAAAATTACTTTTTCTGACTTACAAAAAGAAAACTAATTTTCATTTCACTAAATTGTAAATGCCAGCAGTATCCATAGATAACGCTTTATTATTATTATTATTATTATTACTAGCGAAATAAAAAGACACCCTCCGGGCGATGTAAAAATAGTTTTTTGAAAGATATTGCCTGAGGGGATGGGAGCTGAAAATTCAATATCACAGAGTGTGTACCATAAGTATGTAAAATCGTCAAATTTATTAAAGGAGTAAAAAAAAAAGAAAGAAAAAAAGAAAGAAAGAAAATTTGAAATGGAAACAGTTCCGATAACTTTAAATATTAGATTAGAATAAAACAATTTATATATAAATATATAACGCCGGGCATCTATTTATTGAAACAATGAAGATTGTCTAACGTTGCATGCCCACATTTTGAGTATATTTATTCTATGTTATGACGTTGGATTATGTGTTGGGTAATGTGACGTAAGCAGTGACGCAGTTTTTGTTACAGACAAAAAACGGAAGCGAATCTCCATTATTAATAGATAGATTATTATTATTATTATTATTATTATTATTATGCGCAACATATTAAATGTCAGCTGGTGGCAACATGTTTAAAACAGGACCATCCTGAAGAGAACCGGACTCCCTGGCATGCACGAAATACTGAGATGGGCTGGCCACTTAAACAGACTTGAGGATGACAGACTACCAAAGCAAATTCTCTACTCTCAACTGAGAGGGATCACATGGAATCGGTAGACCAAAGCTCAGGTGCAAAGACAACATCAAGAAAAACCTGAAGGACTTTAACATCCCCATAGGCAGTTGGCAAGACGCAACCAGAGACCGATTAAATTGAAGGAAAATGATTCGCGTGGTATCATCATCGGATACGATGGACAGCAAGTATTATTATTATCATTATTATTATTATTATTAACACAAACTGATTTGGATAATCGATTTCTTAACTGCAAATGTCTTTCCGCTTGCAAAAATATATCTAGGTTTTGGTACACACACTTAGTTAAACATTTAAATATGAAATACAATGTACTGTAACTGTTACACAAAACAAAAGAAATGTATTGGGCGATTTTTTTATGCTAAACATTTTTCTATTTGATCCTTACTGAAAGAGTTAATAACAGTATTTGATAACATAGTCTTACCCTTTTACCAAAATCTAGACAAATCTAGACATAGCGTTAATACCCTTGGGAAAGGTATGAATCCAACTACTCTCCCTCCAGCTATGAGCAAATGGTAGGGCGGATTGGGCTCTTTACAAATGGCTAGGTAACCAGTTTAGGAGAAGGAAAACTCTTAATTCAAATCTGTTAAACTCCGCTTAAGAAATTTACCTTGTGTCACATACTGCTCGGGCGGAGAGGTTGGTAAATATATATATTTAAAAACAAGGGTCATGAAATATTGTATTAATTGGATTATTCGGGCTATTGTCCTCATCTTTATTGTCATCTGCACAACGTTTCGGCCGATGTGCCCTACGGCCTTATTCAGGTATTTCTTGTCGGTCTCGGGAACTTTTCGAACTCGGTAACCTAATCTTCGCTCGGGAACCTTCTTGTCGTGACGGGAACCTTCGCGGAACTTCGAACCTAACCCTTTATTCAATCCACGTGAATAGACTGTACTCATTCCGCTAACCATAACTGCGTACAAGTGTTAAGCTGTGTTAATTATTCTATGTTACTGTCGCTCTTGACCAAGATTGAACCTGCAGTCTAGAGATAACTGTCACTTACAACTATCTTAACTGAACGCCTATATTCACTACGCCATGTGTCCACAGAATAAAGGGTTCAAAGTTCCACGAAGGCTCCCGAGAAGGTTCCTAAGTTTGAGGCGGGGTTTCCTGCGTTCTAGTAGCCTCCCGAGAATCCGACAAGTAATGCCTGAAGACGACCGGAGAGCACATCGTCTGAAACGTAGTGCAGATAATAATAAAGATAAGGACAATAGTCCAAATAATACAAATAATACAAATTATCAAGCCTCGTCTCAAAAATTCAGAGAAATAGTGTCGATAACAATAAAGATGAGGACAATAGTCCGAATAATACAAATAATACAAATTATCAAGCTTCATCTAAAAAATTCAGAGAAATAGTGTCGATAACAATAAAGATGAGGACAATAGTCCGAATAATACAAATAATACAAATTATCAAGCTTCATCTAAAAAATTCAGAGAAATAGTGTAGATAACAATAAAGATGAGGACAATAGTCCGAATAATCCAAATAATGCAAATTATCAAATCTCATCTAAAAAATTCCGAGAAATAGTGTAGATAACAATAAAGATGAGGACAATAGTCCGAATAATCCAAATAATACAAATTATCAAATCTCATCTAAAAAATTCCGAGAAATAGTGTAGATAACAATAAAAATGAGGACAATAGTCCGAATAATACAATCAAATCTCATCTTAAAAATCAGAGAAATAGTGTAGATAACAATAAAAATGAGGACAATAGTCCGAATAATACAATCAAATAGCATCTTTAAAAAATCAGAGAAATAGTCTAGATAACAATAAAGATGGGGACAATAGTCCGAATAATACAAATGATACAAATTATCAAGCTTCATCTAAAAAATTCGGAGAAATTGTATAGATGACATTAAAAATGAGGACAACAGTCCGAATAATATAAATAAAACAAATTATCAAGCTTCATCTAAAAAAAATACAGAGAAATTTTAGAAATGTTTTAAGCTGACAACTGTAGATTACATTATTCTAATCATAACCTGTGATTTTTTTTTAAATTTAATCTAAAACACGGAATAAATAAATATAACAGATACGTTAAAAAATATTGCGAATTTATATATTTCTTTTATCTTTATTTTATTTTATTTTTTATTTATCTTTTTATTTTTATTTTTATTTATTTTTTATTTTTTATTTATTTATTTTTTTTTTTTTTGCATGTGGTTTTTCATCGGATGATATTTTCGTTACGTATGTCCTCAAGAGAAACAATATAAAAAAATCGTTTCAGAAAAATAATACTTTCGATAATTAATTGCTTGGTGATTTTTTACTGTTCTTTTGTTTCTTCAACAGCAAAACAATTGTCTGCATAAATTTCTTTGTTTATTTCTTGAAGCTTTTATCTATTTATTTTGCAAGATATTCTTTCCTTTTTCAAGTTTAATTAAAAGGCAAATTCTCAAAGATAAGACTAAAAATGCAATAACTATTATTACTCTTGAGATTTCCATACTTTTGAGTGGTATGGTAGAATTAGATCTGCATCAACCAATCAACAGTAAGTGTAATGGAGACAAATTATACTAAACGACTAATTAATAAAATAGTTTCACTTATAATTAATGAAAGTAGATACAAAAAACAGACTTTGAGAGAAAGATTTCGGATTGGTTCGTTCAGGGAAAAAATAAAAATAAATAAATAAAACAAAAGAAAACAAAAATAAACAAAAAATAAATAAATAAAACAAAATAAAACAATAATAAATAAATAAAAAATAAATAAAATAAATAAATAAAACAATAAATAAAATTAATTAAACAATAAATAAAACATAAATAAATAATAAACAAATAAATATCACAATAAATATAACATAAAGAGTTTATTCAGAGTTTTTCTTCTCCTAGACTGGTTGCGTAACCAAGGTTAAAGAGTCCAGTTTGCCCTACTATTTACCCACAGCTGGTGGGAGTATAGTTGCATTCATACCTTTCCCAGGGGTATTAGCGATATGTGAACTGTAGCTTCGTGCAGATTTGAACTCAGATCAAACGAGTCAATTTCCTACGATTCTAACCATTAGACCACGCGCCTCCAACGAGATTCCACGAGGATAACAGAAGGCGGAAATTTTTGATAATGATTATAATTATTTGTAATTAAGTGTTGTTAAATAGACATGGGGAATAGATAAATGTTGCCGTATGAAAATTTGCCTGAGATCAGTGAGTCAGTAAAAAAAAGAGCAACCGGGTGTATTTGTAATACTTTAAAGATTCAAAGATAAATTCAGCACCCGGATGATGAATCAGTCAGTCAACCATTACTTGAAGAGAGATTGGACATCCCCAAACGACCTTACTATGGAGAATATTCTCGAAAACAATGAAAAAAAATTGAGGTTTAGTGCGACGGAAAAAGTTCACCCTAGCGATCCGCAATAATATTACATCAGTATTTTCAAGACGTGCGCTGAATAACGATTACAAATACACCCGGTTGCTCTATTGCTCGGTCTTTCTTTTACTGATTCACTGATCTCAGGCAAATTTTCATACGGCAAAAATCTAGTTTTGCCAATTCTCTTGGCTCTGAGATCGTGTCATTTTAAATTATGACTGTAAAAAAGCCATGTTCCTCAGGAGTTGAGCGGTTGTTCCAGAATGTACACAAGGATGGCGTTGGCATTAATTTTTGTTTTGTTTTGTTTTACGGCATATCAACCTCAGTGGGTCATTTAATGCCGATAAAGTTTTGAAATAAATCAATTCTAATGGATAATACAATTTTTTATAAATACATTTTTCTATTTAACCCATAGATGGGACCCTAACAGGTACTACCACTCCGGGTCAGAGTGGACCAGGGCAACATTCCCCAAACCTCCAAAACTG
>CM042182.1:17350438-17377009 GCA_023376005.1 Doryteuthis pealeii
TATATATATATATATATATATATATATATATATATATATGAGAAGTAGACAAACAAACAATGTGTTTTGATATGGCTTTATTTAGCCGACAATTTTTGGGAGAATATGTGCTTAATTGAAGTCGTACCTAATTTTGAAAATTAATGAATTAATAATTAATGAATTAATAATTAATAATTAATGGCATGCCAGCCTAATTCATTAATTATTAATTAATTAATTTTCAAAATTAGGTACGACTTCAATTAAGCACATATTCTCCCAATATATATATATATATATATATATATATATATATATATATATATATATATATATATATATATCAATGTGTATGGTCTGCCAACCATAATATTATACTTGAAGAAGCGGTAGTAATCTAACGTACAGTGTTATTAGAAGAGTGCTCAATATCTGTGATAGGTTTCTTAACCATCTCTACTTATGTATTTACTATTTCGATACTTTTCCTTTTTTCCCGAAAGTCAAAATTGTGACTAAGCTCGATTAATTTTTTTGTTGTTTTTTGTCTTTTTCATTAAGACATTCTCTCTAAAAAATAATTATGGTATATATATATATATATATATATATATATATATATATATATATATATATATATATATATATCTTAGAAAGGAAGGAAAAACTCAACAATTATCTTGATCTACCATCTGATGAGACGAAATTTTGGGGAGCTATATTAGATCAACTTAGATTTATAAAGGCCCCAATTTTGGTCGAAATAAATTTATTATGGAATTACGGTGTTGAGTTCTTCCTTCCTTTCTATGATAAATATTGCTCTGTATATAATCTAAAAAGTTCATTATACATTGAGCTCTTTTTAGTGATTTAAAGATTCACTGTATTTATACATACTGGATCATACAATAATAATACAGTGTGTCTTAGAAATCACATATAAAATCATCCCTGACTACCAAGTTTTGGATACCTCACAACTATATATATATATATATATATATGCGCTTCCTACTCCCATGGTAGAGCACTGTGGGGGACATTAATTGAAATTTCACCGTTTGGCGTAAGCCGTTACTCGCCTGTCCGCTGCTTACAGATTTGTGTTCTCTGGTGATTGGAAAAACATAGCCCCGTAAAGTATGTATCAATTAATTGTTCATCCCAGACTGACAACCGCTAGTGGCCGCAAAGGTAAGGAACTTGGCACACGAAAATTCTGTCGGGGTTCGATCCTGGCTAGAGGTAGCTGTTAGAAGTAGACCCGCACCGATGAGATGTAAACTTCGAAACACGTGTCTGTGGATGACTGATATATATATATATATATATATATATATTATATATATATATATTCAAATGTAAGGCTAAACAAATCGAGAAAAATCAATCTCTGTATGTACATTTTAGCCTCTTAGGCCTCATCAGAGCTATAGACAGGAAGGCTGCTTTGTGTGTGATTCGAACCCTGACTGTCAAGCTGACAGGCGGGGACTCTAACCATTATACCAGCTGGGTTTTTTTCCAGATTTTTCGTTTGTTTTGAAGTAGGTTATATTCCACTAATGGTGACTTTACTACACGACAGTATGAGAAGTAAACAAACAAACAATGTGTTTGATATGGCTTTTTTAGCCGACAATTTTTGGGAGAATATGTGCTTAATTGAAGTCGTACCTAATTTTTGAAAATTAATTAATTAATAATTAATGAATTAAGCGGGCATACATACCTATTCAAATGTAAGGCTAAAAAAATCGAGAAAAATCAATCTCTGTTATATATCCTTGAAAGGAAGGAAAAACTCAACGCCGTTATTCCATAGTAAATTTATTTCGACCAAAATTGGCGCCTTTGAGAATTTTTTTCTTTGATTTTTTCTCGATTTGTTTAGCCTTACATTGAGATCCAACTATGTGAACACATAGTTGGATACACCTAAATATCTCCACCCCCAACTAGACTATACACCCATATTCATCATCCAAATGGGATAAAATGTGTGCATATGTATATATGAGAGTAAATATGTATGTATATGTATGTGTCTGTATATGTGTACATGTATATGTATGTATATGTGTGTGTGTGTTGTATAGATGGGTGTGTTTGAATGTGGAGGTATATGATTGGATAAATCTCAAGCATGTCTATATAGATATGTATATGTGAAGAAAAGGAAGTGAATCCGACGGTATGTAGTATATTAAGAAAATTGAAAAACACACAGGTTTAAATAAGTTGAGTGGTAAGTTTATTGGCCGACGCTGCAGTGTTTCGATCTATTAATTAGATCATCTTCAGGGCATTTGTTGGTATATGGAAGGTGATTAAAAAAATTTTATCACAGATTAACGAGAAAAGCAAGTGATAGTCCTTGTTTATCAGTCTGTTCAAAATTTGAAGGACGCTGAAAAAAGTGGACGGTTTGAAATATGACGTCAAATATTTTCTTTTACGGTGTGAGTATGAGAGTGTGTGAGTGTGTGTATCGAAAAAATGCATTGTGAATTTTTAGGTGTTTTGTGTGTGTGGTTGCGCGTGCGTGTATAAATCTTTTGCGATAAATGACATCGAAACAAACCTCAAGGTTTGTTTCGATGTCGTTTAAAAGATGTCGTCTAAAAGATGCCCTTAATAAGAATCCCTTAGAATAGAAGAGACGGCAAGTTAGAAAGAATCAAGATATGTATATGTATGTGTAGATATGTGTGTGGATGTATGCATGTATATGGACATATATATATATATATATATATATATATATATATATATATATATGTTTCATTGAATTGAACAGACAATTCCTGTCTGACAAGTCTTTCGTCGATCCGTTCTAATCTTCGGGCCATCCTTCTGGTGTCAGGGTGGAACTGGTATATATATATTGAATTAGTTTGTGTGTTGTTTAGTTCGGTTGAGGAGAGGTTGGTGACTAAGTCTCGTCAGCCGAGTTGGTGTCAGTTGCTTTTACGAATTAGGCAGCGTAACTTTTTTTAGTGTAGAGATCTGGTTAAAAAAACTTTTGAAGAAGCCAGAATAAAACTTTTGAAGAAGCCAGAATACTAGGACTTAGCCTACGCCATATATATATATATATATATATATATATATATATATATATATATATATAAATGGACTCTCCCGTCGATTTTTGACGTATGAGGGTTCATACACACAATGAACATCCTCACAGGGATTTGTTTATAGTGGTGAAGGCTTGTGTTGGACCATCCATATTTTTTGGCACAGTCGATAGGAAAGAATTGGTGCATCAAGGGTTGCCACAAACCCAATCAACGACCGACCTCAGAAATTTTGAATTCAGAGTTATCCCTCTCCTAGACTAGTTACCTAGCCAAGGCTGAAGAGCCCAGTCTGTCCTACTATTTAACCTATAGCTTGAGGGAGAATATATGGATTCATAACTTTCCCAAGGGTATTAGCGCTATGTGAAATGCCAACAGCTTCGTCTAGGAATTGAACTCGAATTGACGAGTCCATTTTCCACGATATATATATATATATATATATATATATATATATATATATATCATTCCCACTTTGTTCCCTTAATAACCGACATGTATTATTTATTATATCTCCGTTTCTAGTTAAATAGTGTTAAATAATTACTAAATACCAGGCTTCATTTAATTATTTATTTAGTTATCATTCCCACTTTGTTTCCCTATGTTCTCTTAAAAATAATCAGTCCATTAATTAATACTTTTTCTCGTCTTTTGCATTTCTTCGAGTTGCGTCACGCGTCATGACACCTTCGCGTGAGTAGATCGCGACTTGCCTTTCAAAAATAAAACGCTGATCAAATACAGTTACATAACTAAAAAGATTTTCATCTCCTGTCACATATAAAAACATCCATCATTTTCTTCACCCCAAGAGACATCTTGATGAAGGTTCAATGTAACCGAAATGTTTTAAACATCGATAACTAAATTCATCCCATTTTCGGAACACTTGTTTTTTTCAAATTTTCTTTATATATATATATATATATATATATATATATATATATATATATATATATATATGTGTGTGTGTGTGTGTGTGTGTGTGTGTGTGTGTGTATAATACTTTCAAAGAAAGAAAAAATTTAACAAAGCGTCATTTGACTATGATAAATTTATTTCGACCAGAAACTCAAAATGAGTCTATTCTCTCAGATAGATTTTACAAGACCTAATTAAGGAGACTAGACTCATTTTGAGTTTCTGGTCGAACTTATTTTATTATAGTCAAATGACGGTTTGTTAAGTTTTTCTTTCTTTGAAAGTTAAATATTGCTCTGTATATAATTAATTCATTAGTTATTATACATTGAGCTATATTAGAGATTTATAAAAATCAGAAAATATTGTTATTTAATTCGTTGGTTGGGAGAATGCCGTCAAGCAGACACGATGCACTTTTAAGATTAACTTAATATAATCTTCGTCTCTCAGATTTTCTACTTCATGGCTTCGTGAAGATGTGAGCTAATTATCGTAAATATTACTAAAAAGCCCAGACAATCTGTCTTCATTTACGCTAATAAAACTTTTTTTTAAAACAGTGTGGCCTGCCGGTCGATCAGTCTTTACTATTTTGAAAGGTTGTCACAACGTAATCTTCGGTTAAATCTTGCACTTTACGCCCCTGTAATGCACTAATCAAACTCTCATAAATATTTCTAATGTCCTCAGACAATAAGTCTTCAGTTATGGTAACCGATTTTCAAGGCAAGCAAGCAGTACTTTTCAGTTATGGTAACCGGTTTTCATTTAGGAAAAGTGAATTGAAGCCGAAATTAAGAGAGACAAATATAAAGGCAAATTTTTCCGAGCTACTGGAGAGAAAGTTCCGAAATTTTATCAGGAAATAATTAAAATCGATTTATTCGATTCTTTGCATTGGAATATTTACTCGGGGATATTTGTTTGGAATCAGTGAAACGTTTTTTTATAATACAAACAAAATAAACATTGTTCTGCAAATGAATTCATTCTTCTGTAAAATAGCCATTTTGTTTTTCTTCCATTTAAGAAAAGGGCAGATAATCAGGAGTGATACATTTTCGACGCTAATAGAAAAATTACGAAAAAATAGAATGGAAATTAAACGAAACTAGCAAAATAAAACACCCTCCGGGCGATGTAAAAATTAATTTTTGAAAAATACTGTCTGAGTGTTGCATAATTTTATGGTGGCGTAAGGTTTTGACAACACCCTATAGCGAGAATGCAAAGGGCCCAAGTGGGAAAATACAAGACCCTCGTATTTAATTTTTAATTTCTCAATTAATAAAAACAATATTATTGAATAGTTTAAGAAGTCCCTGAGCACAGTATCAACACTTGAGAGTTCATGGAGCATTAGGATGATTGTCTAATTATAATCTTTCACTGAAATCCTCTATGTACATAGGAAAAAAACTCTGAACTTGGCAGGTTCATATCTTCTAAAGTAGACTTTAATCCCCCACAAATTTCTTTGGTGAACTTAGGAAGGCATAGTAGATGTTAGGAAAAAATATTATGAAAATTGAAGAGGACGTATTTTCTATAGACTGACCGTAAGCTACATAGGTGAAAAGTTGTTGATTTTGGAGTCATGCATTTGGGTGAGCAAAATAAAATTTCTATCAGGTATAGGGTTAGAATAGATATTTGGATTCTACAGTCCTTATTTGCCCTACATACCAAATTTCAGAAATATTGAATGCATGGAAGTATTTTTTTAAATTTAAAAAAAAACACTGAGATTCTACGACACCGCACGGCCTTAATTTAGAGGCAAAATAGGAAAATTATAACCCCCCTCTAAAATCGGAACGGTAAAATTTAACACAAAATAATTTGGCACACTTTCCTAACTCATGAAGGGGTGTTATATACTGGCATCAAATCGTGTATGTTAGTAGCGGGTATGTTCTCAGTACCAAAAGCAATGTATGTAGTAGTCAGCCTTACCGACTACTGGACTTCAATAACAACAGATACGTATGTAAAAAATATAAGACCCGTGTTTATTTTCTTCGTGTGTGGTAGGTGAGCGCAGAGGTTCACAATGAAAATGCCGGTGGCTAGCCAAGAGCGCAGTGTTCATAATGAGTGCCCGAGGGGTGTTTTGTTGACGGGAGACGTGAAGTGTCCTTTCCGCTGCCGGGCCGGCGTCTGATCCTGTCGGCTTTTTGTATTGACAACACGCCTACACATTTTTATCTTTTTGATCTGATAACGGACCTTTGTTATATATCTCTTTATCTTCACCCTGCTTCCTTGACCGGAAATTATCTGTTCCGCTTTCTCTTTCTTTTTAAATATATATTTTTATCTTTCTCTTTGTCCCTCAGCCGGATGTTCCATCTTCCGGGCGAGGACAATACAACAGGGGAACATTTGTGCCAAATTTCAAGTAATTCGGTGTCGGTGGGTGTAACGCCCTGGGAATTGACATGGAATGACCCTTAAGTAATCAGTCGACCCCCAGACGAGAGGATCTCTGTATACATTTCTAGTTAAGTAATCAGTTTTGCAGCCAGACGTCAAATGTAGAGGATGATATCTCTCCGCTGAGGCTGTTGACTCAGTCCGCACGGTGGGTTAGAAATCGGGCAATTAGAAATAAAATCTTTGATCAAAGTAGTAACAAGTCTTGATATATAATTATGCATGACCTAAAAGATGCCCTTAATAAGAAGCCCTTAGAATAGAAGAGACGGCAAGTTAGAAAGAAGCAACAGAAAGGAACGGCATAGACGTTCACATCAAATAGAAGGAGGAGAGAGAGAAGAAGTAATTTGTACAAGTAAGTATAGTCATCAATTTCTAAATATATATCTTAATATTGACAATCATGAGAAAAACTTATTTTGTCACTCTCAATAAAATGTTAAATAATAAAGAATATTTTGCACATAAATTTTACACAAAATAGTAGTTTTTTTTTGTTTTGTTTTTTTTTTATTTGTAAACATTTTTGTTAACTTCTTCTCTCTGAAAAAAGGGCAAGAGTAAAAATAGTACTTTTTAAAAATTGACTACAAATTTCGCAAATAAGTTTTTCCACTTTAAAGTTATGGTGGCTGTAATGAGTGGATATATATATATATATATATATATATATATATATATATATATATCGATGGCTGGCTCATGTACGTCGGATGGATGATGGACGAATCCCGAAAGACATACTTTATGCAGAGCTTAAGTCTGGTAAAAGAAAGATTGGTTGCCCCCAGCTGCGATTCAAGGATGTCTGCAAAAATGATCTCAGATGCTTTGGCATTGCCCCTTCCAGCTGTGAGAATTTGACTCAGGTGGCGACAATCTCCGTAGAGGACTGTTCATATCAGAAGTCATCCTGACGCAACGCCATGAAGCTAAGAGGTCTAGAAGAAAGCAGCGGCAACAAGGCACCGGCACATCAACATCTTCAGGGACAGCCTTCAAATGCTAAATCTGTGGTCGAGAATGTTTTTCAAACATCGGAATTCACAGTAACAGGAGGCGCTGTAACTTCAGGGACACATAAAAACTTTATTATAGTCTTCCGAGACTGAAATGCCAATGAATGAATGATGAATATATATATATATATATATATATATATATATATATATATTGGTAATTACAACAAACACATGATACGGTGACATATATTAAGACAGAGAAATGGAGGCGCCTGTCTAATGGTTAGAGTAAGAGGAAATGGACCCGAGTTCAATTCCTGGACGAAGCTGTTTTAATTTCACATAGCACTAATACGCTAGGGAAAGGTATGAATCCAATTCTCCCTCCGGCTATGGGTAAATAGCAGGGCAGATTGGGCTCTTTAACCTTGGCTAGGTAACCAGTCTAGAGAAGGAAAACTCTGAATTAAACCTGAAACTCCGCTTAATAAATTGACCTGTGTCACATCCTGTCGTGCGGAGGGGTTGGTAAATATATATATATATATATATTAAACAGAAAAACAAATAACTCATAAATTCAACAAGTAATATGTGTATTAAAACTAATAAATAGATTACAGTAGTCAAGAATATTGATCCAAGTCCTGCAGAATATGTTGTTTTTTTTAGTTCATGTAATTAGAAAAAGAAAGTGTTGAGTTAACTCCAAATGAGAAAGAAAGGATAATGCTCAATCAGTAGTGAAGTAACTTTTAGAGAGAGAAAGATATAGCTTGTAATACCTTCAGCGGTAGGCAAATATTTCGGAGTCGAGCGACGTGTCTTCTGAACTGTTCTTTGAAAACCTTCGCTTTTTTATAGGATTCCCTAGGATCGTAATCAGTCTTTTTAACTTCTTTTTTTTTAAGGCGCGAATGATTCTGATTAGTTGTAAATAATAATTTTTAATATTTCTATTTTTCTTTCTACCTGTGCTGATTCTATGCGCAGACTTCTTATTTTCGTCATTTTATTTCTGCTTTCAAAGCGTTAACTACTAGCTCAGGATTTGGCATACGTGTTATATGCCATTAAACCAAACAATTAAGATTCGCTAGAGACAGGTGTTACTGATAGTTTCTTACCTTTGTGACTTTCCTCTCCTTAAAGGACCAAACCACAGCATATATAATTCAACCGCTGAATCCTTTTTTTTTTCACTTATTCTGAAGATCGCATAGGCGATTGGCTGTTGGTAACCAGGCGCCGTTGACTCCATGTCCACGCTACCTTTACTTATACACACACATACACACATACACACACATATACATACACATACATACATACGCGACCTTCTCCAATGTATAAGTGATTGAGCTCTCTATGACGGCCTTTACATACAAAGCGATGTGTGTATTAAAAACAGTTAAAATCCCCTTCGCATTCTGTGGGTGATGACAGCCTGGCGGTTAAGGTGTCTGACTGACATTGAACCGATCGGATTTCAATCCCGGCTGTAGGTAAATTACAAATGTCTAGCCACACTGAAGAGACTTGATAATTCGAAACACGTGTCTGTGGATTGACTCTCTCTCTCTCTCTCTCTCTCTCTCTAATATATATATATATATATAATATATATATATATATAAAATCCTGCGACACTACCGTTGCCAAACCGTACTGGTACCTTACCTTTCCTTTGGATCACAGCGGCAGTGTGGAGAGGGGGATTTTGCTCATGGGCAACATTCTATCCTCCATATGAACCCGCCCAGATATTTAGCTCAAAGAAAAAAAAAATTGACACTACTCCATCGTCTCTCGTAGACGGAAAGCTTACACCAACCATATAAATAATATACAAAACTTATTTGGTAAACCCTTGCGGTAAGAAAAACCGCAAATATTTTGATAGTAAAATACACTACCAACCTCACCTGGTGGAAAAATGAAAAAAGAAAAAGACCAAAGAGGTCGTTACCAACCGAAAATAATCGATACATACTATAACACTTGGCCAAAAGAATATTAAAGTAAAAGTGTCGTCGGGCGGCCTAAAGTCGGTATCCGCCCATCAGCGAGGGAGTCTATCCCTTTTCACTAGCGCTAGACAAAGGAGATTATTTTTAGCGTCTGGGGTGGAGCGCCACACCTATCATCAGCTCCTTACTTTACCGCCACAGGTCCCTGTGCTACTCATACGCTGAGTTGGCGAGGGCCGGTATCGAACTAGGAACCTTGTGGTTTCTAGCCGAACGCTCTACCGACTGACTAACCGGCCCTAAACCTCTAGATTATCTAAAACTAAAATGTAAACGTGATCAATACCTAAGTAGGCAAAAAAAAGTTAAAGATAATGAGTCAGATATACCTACTAATAGTTTCGCTTAGTAGCTCATCAGGGCAAGAATCTAACAGTTTAGATTATATATATATATATATATATTTACCAACCCCTCCGCACGAGCAGGATGCGACACAAGTCAATTTATTAATAAAAACAACAACATTCTGCAGGACTTGATCAGTATTCTTGACTTACTATAATCTATTTATTTGTTTTAATACACATATTACTTGTTGAATTTATGAATTATATATTTATTTACCAACCCCTCCGCACGAGCAGGATGTGACACAAGGTCAATTTATTAAGCGAGTTTAACAGGTTTGAATTCAGAGTTTCCTTCTCCTAGACCGGTTGCCTAACCAAGCTATCAATTTATCCATAGCTCGTAAAGAGAGTCGGATTCATACCTTTCCCAAGTATTAGCGCTAAGTGAAATGCAATTACCCCAGCCAGGATTTGAACTCGGGGCGACGAGTCCATTTCCCATGACTTTAACCATTACACCCGCGCTTCAGTTAGATATATATAAGATAGCAGCACTGTAGTTCACACATGGTCATTGATCCATTGGTAATATCTATGTAACGCACACACATAGAGTACATAAATTAATATTTTGTTTTCCTCGTTGTGTCGAAGTAGAAAGTTTCAAGACTCAAAAGTATAATGATTATTCTTATAGTATCTCATTTGACATCCCCGCATTTAATTAAAAAAACTAAGACAAGATACTTTCATCAAATTTAGTTTATCTTGAAAACCTTGTAATAGTTTTGAAATTTGCGATGTAAGACTGAAAAAAAAAAGGAAGTACATGAATTTATGAGCAAAGAGAGAGAGAAGAGAGAGAGAGGAGAGAGAGAGAGAGAGAGTATTGAATTTTCGCTTTTTTGTTTGTGTATGTTGAGTTATCCACTATTACAATAACAAGCGAAGTTTTCATTACCTGTTGTATATAATGCTTATATATATATATATAGATATATATATAGATATATATTATAATATATGATATTATATAGTATAAGCAATATTACAACAGAATAAGATGAAAACTTCGCTTGTTATTGTAATATAGTGGTATTACTCAAAATACACAAACAAAAAAAGCGAAAATTATATATATATATATATATATATATATACTATAGTGTGAGATGGTCACTGTTTTCAGCTTTGCTGGAATGGTGTAGCAAAGGCAGTATATTGGGAGAGTGTCAATATAAAATAGAGCTGTTATATAATATAATAAGATAAATAATAAAGGTTTTACATATCTATTTATTAGTGACAAAGGAACATTCGACACCATATTGGTTTCATGCGAGGCAATCATCAGGTGAAGATGTTTCAAATGTCAATTGAAACATCTTCACCTGATGATTGCATCGCATGAAACCAATATGGTTGTGAATGTTCCTTTGTCACCTAATAAATAGATATGTAAAACCTTTATATATTTATCTTATTATATATATATATATATATATATATATATATATATATATATATATATACGAGACAAAACGTGACCCGTTGGGTCACCATTAGCTCTCGCTAGATGATTAGGAAAGAGTAGGATCTGCCAAAATATCATTGCTTTCATTTTTAAAAACGAACTAAAATTATTAAATTGATTATTTAAGGTCAAATTTTTGTCTAAGTCAAAGTAGTAACATAATGAGCATCAGTAAAAAAGCAAAATAATATACATATAATTAATTTTTGATATATTTAAAATGTTTTTTCGTCGATCAAGATGCCTGCCAAGAGGCTACTTAAATCCGTTTTTTACAAAATAAATTGTAACTTTTGCAATCGAAAAAAATTCACTGGATTGTTTAATTGTACACATATCCTAATAGATAAGGAGTTAGATTAAGACTGTTCTAAATGCCAGTTATCTCTAGACTGCAGGTTCAATCCTGGCCAGGGGCAGCAGTAACATAGAATAATGATTAACACAGCTTAACACTTGTACCCAGCTATGGTAGTGGGAATGAGAACAGGATACCCCGTGACTGAATAAAGGGTTGGGTTCAAAGTTCCGTGATGGCTCCAAGAAGATTCCGAGTCCGACAATAAATACCTGAAGAAGGCCGGAGGGCACATCGACCGAAACTTGTACAGATAACAATTAAGACAAGGACAATAGTCTGAATAATACAAATAATGGTAATCTTCGCGAGTTCCGTCCTGGCTTCCTGCCTCAAAAAATACTAGCTGCTGACTGGTGGAAAACACACCAGCTTGATGAAGTCTGTATCCGAAGCGGTATCACTTGAAAAAAATAAAATAAATAAAAGAACCAACCCTAACCCCTTAACCCCTTCCCTAGTAAAAATTAACCTGTTTACTACAAACGTCTCCTGTGGTCATGTTTTTTCTGGTCATTCTGTGACTACACGAGGTGACCTCAGCAAAAACCAGAGATCCAAATTTTTATTTTTTTCAAATTAAACTAACACACTAACAAGCACCCAACCCAAATTCCAAATCCTAAACGCTAACCTAGTGTTTTTGTTTTTTTAACGCCCGCTTCCGATACGCGACTTAATCGTGTGCTGGTCGTCTTGTTTGTGTTTTTTTGCGGCAGTCAACCGGTAAAGGCGTTATTTGAGGCAGAGGCCATGGAAGGAACTCCGCAAAGATTACAATTGATTTGTATTATTCAGTGACTGTAATTCGGGGTTTTGTTTTTTTGGTGGGCGGTAAACATCATGCGGGCAGAGAGGTGGGCTCTCGACTTGCGTTACTATTGCAATAATTCCTGCCCTTAAATATAGACTAAAAATGACGCTCCAAGACTAGAAGTTATATTTTTTTCCCACAGCCCATCACCGTACATATAAACACACACCTTAACTAGCCGATGCCGGACCACTAACACCCGTAGCAAATTCGCCCCGAAAATGTTTAAATTCATAGACTCCCTCAAGCTAAACTGCCGTCATCCCTCCGGGCCTAGCCACGCACAAAACACTTTCCCGTTTTTCAATTTTACAACCTAAGTCAGAAGTCAGTCCTACATTCTATGAATTAACATTTTGCGAATTGGGTTACGGTTTTAGGGGATCAAGGTTGTTTTTAATTACGTATTGCTTTAAAAAATAAACAAAAAAACAAATTACTATACATTTAATTAACCATTGAAATGAATTATTGAATCTACTATTGAGATAGTTGTTTGTGTTAGTATTGCAATGTATCATTTCAATTAAACTTAGTTTTAAACAAATTTTTCAACATTAAATGTATTGTAATTTGTGTTTTTTGTTGTTTATATTTTAAGCAATACGTAATTAAAAAAAACCTTAATCCCCTAAAACCGTAACCAAATTCGCAAAATGTTAATTCATAGACTGCAGTTAAACTGTCATTAGGTACCAGCAAAAAACTTTCCGTTTTAATTTTCCGACCTAAATCAGAAGTCAGTCTAGTTTGTTTTAGTTAAAAAGCCCGAAGAAAATTTTACTTAAACGGTGGGGTAGTCAATGTTTGCTCATTTGAATTCCATAATATTTAAATATGTAACTATTTTTTTACCCAACATGAAATCTGACATGTATTTCGAATTTGACTCTATAAATTAATAAGTAATTTAAAAAATCTATTTTAAAGCATGATTTCAATTTTAGTTGGGCGTAAAAACAAAACAAAATTTATTCTCTGTGGTCTGGAAGAAAGGAAAGGAGCGAATCTACGGTGAGTTACGGGGTATAAGGAGTGTCTGACTGCTGGATTTTTAGTAATAAAACTATTACAAGCTGGGAGCTCTCCCACTCCCGTTAATTCTCCCACTTAACTCTATATAGAGGGGAAGAAGAGCATCATGTATAATATTAGACAGAGATTGGTCTGTTGTTGATTTAACTGCTAATTACGACTAATTAAAACCAATTAAACTGATTTTTTTAAAACAATGAGTAGTCCTAAAACCAAGGAATATATAAGTATAAATATTGTGTCCATAACATAAATAGAAAAAATCCTTTAGGAAATGAAAGTTGATAATCTCAGCTTTAGAATAATAATAATAATAATAATAATAATAATAATAATAATAATAATAATAATAATAATTATATATATATATATGTATGTGTGTGTGTGTGTGTGTGTGTGTGTGTGTATCTGTGTGTGTGTCTGTGTGTGTTAAACTTGGTAAAATATTTTTTTTTTAAGATTAATCTGGACGGTATGTTTAATTTCAAGACTGCATTTTAAAATTGAAAGAAAATTGAAAGAATTCTTATGAGTGTCAAAGAATTGGCTTCCTGTGGGAATGAGATTTCAACTTAATTTAACAACTTATCCATACGTATCGCAGGTGCTAAAAGGTTATTTCAAATACGTGAGTAAATCTTCTTTTTTTTTCTAAGCTCAAATGTGTTTTGTTAAGTAGGAAAATCAGTCTATAGAAGGTAATGGCATTTTAAATAAGGCATTGATTTAACATTTTAACATTTTCAATATGGATCTGGTTTGCATACCCCCCACCCAAATAATTCACCAGGGGATCAAAAAGAGGAGTTTTCAAATTTCAAAAGAGGATACCTTAAGGTTTCAAAAAATATCAAATTTAGTTTGGTAACTGTTATGGTAATTTACCACGCAGGCATGAACTTTTCCAACTATAAATAGCAGCAGGTTCCGCACTAAAGCGAGATTTAATATTTTAGTGGATAGCCGATAAGACAGCCTCGCGAGTCACCTTTTTCTTTTGTATATGTTTGTACTCCTGTTCTTTGTTAAGCCAGCACATGGATACGCCAGTATGGGTCACTCAACAAAGATCTACATTGACCAGCTCTGCACGGGAAAAAGGATGCTGCGCGGAGGACCTCCCGGGGACAATGAATGATTGTACTATTAATAGTACAATAGTTGAATTATGTCAAGGCTAAAATTGATAAAACACAACAGAATATATAAATGTAGTCGGTTAAAATTGGAAATTGCCGTCAAAATTAAAACGAAAACATTTGGCTGAGGCATAGATTTTTAAAAGTGCCGAGATTGAAGCTGTATTTACCAAGATAGAAATTAACAATGAATGGAAAGTTAATTTTTTCAGAACACAAGGTATGTCAAATTGTACAAAAAATCTCGATACTTTTTTGACAAACCTTTTATCTCTCTTCTCTCTCTCTCTCTCTCTCTCTCTCTCTCTCTCTCTCTCTCTCTCTCTCTCTCTAATATATATATATATATATATATATATGGAAGTACGATGAGGAAATTAATCCGACAGTATGGGAAGAATTTTTTTAAAGAAAACAAACACCGGATGTCATGAACAATGGAAACTCTTTATGTCGATACTTAAGTATTTCATTTTTTTTTTAAAATTAAAACCTTCTTCAGGACATTGAAATTTGTATGAATAAAAGATGAAAGATGTTCAGTGTATGTTGAATGTGTGATAAAAGGTTATTTACCGTTATTTATTTGGCGTTTTTATATGAAAGCCGATGACGCGATCATCATAACTTATTTATTATTTACTCGTGGACAATTCATGTTCGACATTCGACGGTGTCTGATCATCAATTTTCGCTTTCACATGCAATGATCGTGTCATCGGCTTTCATATAAAAACGCCAAGTAAATAACGGTAAATAACCTTTTATCACACATTCAACATACACTGAACATCTTTCATCTTTTATTCATACAAATATTCAATGTCCTGAAGAAGGTTTTAATTTTTTTAAAAAAACGAAATACTTAAGTATCGACATAAAGAGTTTCCATTGTTCATAACATCCTGTGTTTGTTTTCCTTAAAAATTTTCTACACACACACACATACATATATATATATATATATATATATATATATATATATATATATATATATATATATATATGATTTAATATACCAAAGTTATTGGTAAATCCTCGCGGTGAGAAAAAAAACAGCAAATAGTTTGATTGTAAAAAATATACTACCAAACATCCACCGGGAAGAAAAAATGTTTTTGGAAAAAAGAATGACCAGGATAATCGTACCAACAAAAAATAATCTATTGGTACAATATTTTGGCCAAAAGAAAAAACAATTTATATGCATATATATATATAAGATATATATATTCATACAAAACCGCCAGGAGACTAAAGCTAATAAGTAAAAAGTGCTCAATACCTAAGTAGAGCAAATAATAAAGATAAATCTAATGAGTCAGACAAACCTACTAAAAGTTTCGCTTAATGCTCTTCAGGGAGTCAGATCTTAGCCCTGAAGAGCATTAAGCGAAACTTTTAGTAGGTTTGTCTGACTCATTAGATTTATCTTTATATATATATATATATATATATATATATATATATAAAGTAAAAAAAAAGTCGTCGGGGCGGCCTAAAATCGGTATCAGCCAATCAGCGAGGGAGTCTATCCCCTTTTCAATAGCGCTAGACCAAGGAGATTGTTTTTGGCGTCTGAGGTGGAGCGCCACACCTACCATCAGCTCCTTACTTTACCGCACAGATCCCTGTGCTACTCATACGCTGGCGAGTTGGCGAGGACCGGTATCGAACTAGGAACCTTGTGGTTTCTAGCCGTACGCTCAACCGACTGAGCTAACCCGGCCCATACTGGCAATGAACTTCGAAGTCTTCTACGAAAATCTAATTTTGTCAATTATTATCGAGAAAGGTCAATTTTGATCATTCCCGAGGCCATCAAGAGTCAAAATGTCAAAAACTATTATCATAATTCTATTCCTTTCGTAAAAAAATAAAAATCGGTTATTTAAAATCAAATCAGTCAATATTTCATTTTTTACTTGAAAAATTGCCAAAATAATTCAAAAATAAAAAACACGAATAAACAATACATTTTTCATTTATTTAAAAGTAATTTTTTTAATTAATCTTTCTGATACGGGAAAAGTACGTATTTACCACTCGAGCAGGATGTTAAACAAGATCTATTTTTAACCGGAGTTTAACAGTTTTCCTTCTCCTAGAAGCTAAAGATCTGTCTGTCCTATTATTTACCTATATCTGAATGGAGAATTGGTGTATACATGCCTTTCTCAGGGGGATTAACACTATGTGGAATACAAACCCCGTGGTCGAGAATTTGATTTCTGTCCATTTACAACGACAATAAGAATTAAGCCTATTCAAAGCCTTCTTTCTCTCTCTCGTCCTTCCTTTCAAACACACACACACACACACACAAACACACACACATATATATATATATATATATATATATATATATGAATTGTCTTAATTCACATACCTAGGTAGTTATATCTCATCCATTGAAAGCGATGTTAACACTCGAATAGGAAAGGCATGGTTGGCCACCAACAAATTATCAGTCATATGGAAATCCGATCTCCCCGACAAGCTAAAGAGACGTTTCTTCCAGGCTGTGGTTGTGTCGGTACTGCTGTATGGCTGTACCACCTGGACCCTAACGAAGCGCCTTGAAAATAAGCTAGATGGGAGCTGCACCAGAATGCTGCGAGCTGTCCTGAATAAGTCGTGGAAGCAGCACTCCCCAAAAAGCAACTGTATGGCCACCTGCCCTCCATCTCACAAACCATACGAGTAAGACGAGCTAGGCATGCAGGACACTGCTGGGTAAGCGACGTACTACTGTGGAAGCCTGCACATGGGCATGCTAATGTGGGCCGCCCAGCCAGGACCTACATTGACCAACTATGTATGGATGCTGGCTGCAGCGCAGAGGAGCTACCAGAGTCGATGAATGATAGGGAAGGTTGGCGAGAGATCATCATGAATATCCGTGGAAACTGCGCGACGTGATGATGATGATGATGATATATATATATATATATATATATATTATATATATATATATATATATATTATATTTCAAAGAAAGAAAAACTTAACAAACCGTCATTCCGTAATAATTTATTTCGACCAGAAACTCAAAAGATTTTTATAAATCTTTTTTTTTTAAATTCTTAAGAACCTAGCTTCATCAGACGGATTTTACAAAATACGGAATGACGGTTAAGCTTTACTTTCTTTAAAAGTTAAATATTGCTCTGTATATGATTAATTTATTGATTATCATACATTGAGCTCCTTAGGGATTCATAAAAATCCTTGTATGAGTATATGTTTGCACCTACAGGAATATGCAGTTTGGTTATACAGTGAGGTGTTGAGGATCCCAAATAGAATCATCCCTTACAAACAGTCATTTGGATTACCTTACATATATATATATATATATATTATTATTATATATTATATAGTTGAGGATAGGCGAGTGTTGCTTTTTAAACCGTCAAGAGAATTGGGCCCCGAAACGGTTTGCACACTTTCTCTTCTGATGAGCCTATTTCAGTTGTAAACATCGTTTGTTTTTTTCATTATATCTTATTCATACTGTCGGATTAATTTCCATTTTATTTTCACATACTTGTCCATGAATAACTTTACATTTGAATGTTTACCCTTTTTGATGATATCCATTAACACCACGGATTTACCTATAATGTGGGCTACTTATTTACAGTTGGATTGTATACAATAATTTTGATATTCCATATACACTTTTTATACATATTTTACACATATTTTACACTTTCTATGACTTTACATCAGACTTTTTGGAGTCTTATTTCATTACTATAATGCTTCTGATTATTTTCAAAATTGAAAATGAGATTCATTTTTTTTTAAATAAATTCATTTTTTTTTAAATAAAATTGATATTATTTTTAATACAGACAGCACAATTTTTTTGATTAATTCCAACGTTTGACTAGCAGCGTTCTGTTTTTACTAACGGTCTTTTTCCCGTCTTATTTTTTTGTTGATGACCGACCCACGTGCGGTTGATACATTATAATGCAATAGGGTCCTCATATTAGTTGAGGATGGGCCGAGTGTTGCTTTTTAAACCGTCAAGAGAATTGGGCCCCGAAACGGTTTGCACACTTTCTCTTCTGATGAGCCTATTTCAGTTGTAAACATCGTTTGTTTTTTCATTATATCTTATTCATACTGTTGGATTAATTTCCATTTATTTTCACCTATATATATATATATATATATATTAGAAAGATTTTTCGTAGTCCGCTGGAGCACGCAATGCATGAATCTTTTCATTCTATTTAAAGCCTTCCCTGTCTCTATCCGTCTCACTCTCTTTTATATATATATATATATATATATATATATATATATATATATATATATATATATATATAGGGTGTTCGGAATAAATTTCACATATTTATATTTGGTTATTTTTCTCCATAGGTTGGAGGTACTGACACACACTACGCATAATTTAAAAGCTTGGACCCTTCTTCATTCATATACGTGATGACAGATAGAATGGATAACTGGAACCCACACGAATCTTAGAAGAGATAATTTGTATCATGATGATCGGCGCTGGCCATCAAAATATGGAGAGTATGGTTGCTGCCCAATGCTCCCTGAACACTGTAAAAACAATCAGGCATGACTGGAGACTACGGCTAGAAGAAAGCAACAGAACAGACGATCTGATTGGGTTCGTATAGCATAATTCCTCGAAAATCTGCAGAAAAGGTATCAGGTTGAATTCAGGTGCCTACGTGGAGTTGGATAATAAGGGTAGCCAATGGTAGGCCATATGTATGGCCACACCTCTGGGAAAAGTCAAAAATGTTTGTCGGCGAATTTTTACGACTGCACCTGTCCCAATATTTGGCCTCCGAACTCATCAGATCTTAACCCCATAGATTATTATGTATGTGTCGCTGTTGAGAAAAACACCAATCGCCGCGCCAGTACTACAAAAGCTCAGTTAATCGATAGAATTAAAGTATTTTTGAGACTCTTCCCAGGAAAACTGTATCATCAGCTTACTCCAGGTTCCGGAGCAGGATTGAGGCTGTGATCGACGCTTATTTTGGATGAAACTTGTTAAAAGTAGTGTGATTTCCGTGCCTGTTGAATTTCTTTGCAATCCATTCAATTTTGTAGTTACCAAGCACTTTTTCTTTTTTCTTATGAAACTGTCAAATTTTTCCCGAACACCCTGTATATTCGCACGATATACTAGCGGAAAGTTAGGTGAACTAGCCTCCCCCACCCGCCCTAAAAAAGATAAACCGGAAATCATTTTTCCTCATACTTTCTATCTTGTGTCACATCCTATCTGTGGTGAACGGGTTGGGTAAATAATTACAATAGCCAACACTAAACACATTTTGTAAACATACAAATTCGGCAAATATAAGATTACTAGAAGCGGCTACCCAGTGTCAACTGTGTAGGGGTAGGGGCAAAAAAACCTGGTGTATTGATTTGTTTACTTTATGAGATTTACAAAAAAAGAACATTTTAAATAGAATTTCAATGCTATTTCTATGTATATTCTAATTTTTTTTAATATCTTCAAATATAAATCAAATCTTCATAATTTTTGTTCAAAAAGCAGGAACCAGTGATATTTAATGTGTATGTATATTTATTTTGTCATTGTTTTATTTTCATAGTTTCCTCTGGACATACACCCATACATACACACACACAACTGTCCTTTATATATGTACTAGCAGCGGCTACCCGGCATCGCCTGGGTACAGGGGGATTTTTAAAGTTAGTCCCTCAGTTCCATTCTTACTGAATCGTGAGTTGAATCCTCATGGGATGTCCCATTTAAATCCCTATGTTAAAAAAATAGACCTTGCATTGATCCAGCTACTCTGAAAAGAAATGTTAATGTCTACTTTTTAATATATCAAACGAAAAAAAATCCATGCTGTTATCATTAAAATTTTATTTTTTAATCATCTTCACGAATATAAATCAAATCTCTATTATTTTGGCTCAATAACCAAGCTCTTGTGATACTTAATGTGTATATATATTTACTTCGTCGTTAATTGTTTTATTTTCGAAGTTTGAAAGGTCATCAAGTAAATTGGGTCCTCCTGTCGTTAGAAGTCCGTCCCATCGAGGTAGTTCTGCAGATCCATTACTGCTGAAAAGAGAGTTCGATCCTCGCTAGATACCCCATACATTCGATCTTGCGCCACATCCTATCCTTAGGTAAATACCTACAATAGCCAACACTAAACACATTTTGTAAACATACAAATTCGGCAAATATAAGATTACTAGAAGCGACTACCCAGTGTCAACTATGTTGAGGGGGGGGGGCAAAAATCACTGGTGTATTGATTTGTTTACTTTATGAGATTTACAAAAAAACATTTTTAAATAGAATTTCAATGCTATTTCTATGTATATTTTAAATTTTAAAAATCTTCGAATATAAATCAAATCTTCATAATTTTTGTCCAAAAAGCAGGAACCAGCGTTGTTTAATGTGTATATATATTTACTTTGTCATTGTTTTATTTTCATAGTTTCCTCTGGACATACACCCGTACATACACACACACAACTGTTCTTTATATATGTATAGATTACTTTTTGTTTTCTTTTTTTTTTCTTTCTTTTTTTGATAATCCGGTGTTGGTAATCCTTGTGCTTTAGATTATCATCGGTATAATTCTAATTTGTTTTTTTATTTCTGTCATATAGCAGCGTGTAAGAATGTGAAGTTTAAAAGTTCGTCAAGTAAACTGGGTCCTCCTGTCGTTAAGAAGGGCGATTATATCGGTTGATCTTGGCGGACTGTTCTTTGCTTGTCACTTTCTATTTCCCCATCATATTTTTTTTAGTGTGAACACATCAGTTGTAATCGTCATTTTTATGTTTGGCTTTTTATTATTTCGCTTTCTCATGAAACAAACGAGTAGAAACAAAAGGGGCGATGGAGTTTTATAACGGCAGCCATTACAGCCAGCCTTTTGGCGGCAATTTATAAGCATTCTTTGTTTTTCGGGTTTCAGGACAATTCTACGATATGTAAATCGATCATTCAATCTAACAATCGATCTCTCGCTAACCACTAGTGTGTGTGTATGTGCATGTGTGTGTGTGTATGTGTGAGAGAGAGAAGGGAGAGAGAGAGAGAGAGAGGAGGGGGGTGTTAACGTACGCATATATATCACGATATATAATTACAAATAACATTCCTTTTTATCGATGTCAATCTAGTTCAGATCTATAGAATTGTCGGTACCTTAGTTAGATAGATAGATAGATAGATAGAGACTGAACAATTCATATATATATATATATATATATATATATATATATATATATATATTTATATTCATACATATTCTATAGAATTGTCTTAGATATTTAGATAGATAGAAGATACTGAAAGAAAAATCCATATATATATATATATTATATATATTATATATATATATATATATGCTCATCCACAGACACGTGTTTCGACTTATCAAGTCTCTTCAGTGTGGCTAGACATTTTGTAAGCTACCTAAAGCCAGAATTGAAATCCGATCGGTTGGGTGTCAGTCCGGCACCTTAACCATTAGGCTGTCTTCACTTACAGAATGGGAAGGGGATTTTAACTGTTTTAATACACACACTAAAGCCGTCACAGAGTGCTCCATTCCTTATATAGAAGAGCGTTGCGTTTACGCTTGAGTTGGCGGCCGTCAACGATACAAATGTTGAAAAAAGTTGTCCAGAAAGCTTGAAGAAATCGTTAATAAAATTGTTAAACAGTGTTTTATTCCACATGTATAAACTGAAAGAATGCTGCCCGAATACACACACACACACACACAAACACACACACACACACACACACACACACGCACATATATATATATATATATATATATATATTCATACAGTTCATATGTATGGAATTGTCAGTACCTTAGATAGATAGATAGATAGATAGATAGATAGGAATAGAATGAGATAAAAAAAAAATACTCAACATATATGCATAATAAAATATTGACTTGGATACAAGGGAAATCCAATAAATAGGGGATTTTTTTAATTCTTAAATCAAATTTTTTTTTTTCAGAATTCTTTTCCTGAAATGTAAATATTGTATTGTTTGGAAACGGTTGATAGCAAAAATCATTTTAATCTCACAAAAATATTTTGTGGCTATTCAAAATGGCGCTGAATCAAAAGCTTGAACAGAGTTCTGTCATTAAATTTCTTAGAGGCTGAAAAGTCCAAACTATGTGAAATTTAGGGAAAAGGGGTCTCGTCTATACGGAGAAGAATATTGTAGTCAAAAGCCGTTTACAAACTGGTTACACTTGGATTTGCTACTGTTGTGACCTGGTTAGGGGCCAGAATAAAGATACAAGAGAGGAAATGAGTTAAACAAAGAAAAGTAGTACAAATATATACAAAATGGTTACACATGGATTTGCTACAGTTGTGACATGGTTAGGGGCCAGAATAAAGACACAAGAGAGGAAATGAGTTAAACAAATATATTAACAAAGAACAGTAGTAAAAACATATACAAATGAAAAGGTTACTCGTGAGGCTGTCTTATCGGCGGTCCGCTGAAATATTAACACTCCCTTAAGTACAGAACCTGCTACTATTTATAGTTGGAAGAGTTCATGTGTGCATGGTAAATTACCATAACAGCTACAACGAGCCTGAGTCTAAAAGACAATCCATTGAGTGGAAACACACTGCATAATACAACCATGAATACAACGACTTCAAATACAACCATGAACATAAACACCCACACAAACACACACGCACACGCATGCACACACACACGCACACACACGCCAGGACACACAACTAAACTAAACTAAACTTAACCAAACACACACATGTGCACATACATGCACACACACACAACAATAACAAAAACTTTACTACACAGACGAATAAACCACAAAATAAAATATGCAAATTATATAATACAACATGTATGTGTGTGTGAGTATCCACATATATATGTATACATGTATGGGTATGTGTGTATACAAACTAAATAATGTAAAAGACACACACCAATCTTATTTTAGATTTAATTCTTATTTCAAATTCAATCCCTATGCGCAAACACGCACACACACAACTAAACTGAACATAACCAAACACACACATATATACATAAGAAAGTTCAAACTATATAATGCAACATATAGATACGCATATATAGATATTTATATATGTACAAACTAAGTAATGTAAAGGACACACACCAACCTTATTTTAAAATAATTATTCGTTCAAAATTCAACACTTAGGTATATATATATATATATATATATATATATATATATATATATATATATATACAAATGCAACCATGTACATGGGCACCCACGCAAACACGCACACGCGCAGCACACGCCACGCACACACACACAAAAAGTAAACATAGGCACATATACATAGCACACACATACACCACCCAAAAAAGTATAAACTTAAGTAGAAAAACAACAGAAATTTTCTAGAAAGAAAAAACAAATTTCAAACACACAACACCTAACATATCAAATGAACATCTGATGAATTATAAAAGAGTAATAAAAGCTCAGTTTATGAATTTATTACCAAGCCACCCAGAAAACAAAAACACCTGTTTAAAATACTAATGTTAAAAATGAAATTCCTTTATATTCCACTCCCACCAAACAGGTACAGGGAAGTAAAATACTCATGTATATATATATACACACATGTAAGAATTCATTGTCATATTATCAATGAAAGCCTGAAGAAGATACCAGAAGATCTGAAACACGTGTTGCATATGTAAAATAAAAAGAATTTTTTTTTAATTTTCTGAAACAATAATACATTTTGCAGACTTCTTTTTTTATAATTATATATATATATATATATATATATATATATATATAATTATATATATATATATAAGTCACCAATACAAAGTTCGTCTTACCAATGGTTTTCAGATGTTTATCCGTCTGAAACCATTGGTAAGACGAACTTTGTATTGGTGACTTAAATAAATAAATAACTACAGCTCTTAAAGAAATAATTGAGCACTTTATAATCATTTCTCCAATATTAATTTAAAAGATTAATATATATATATATATATATATATAATATATATTATATATATATATATATATATATATATATATATAATTTATATCAAATCGTTTTCTAGGACTTTAAATAAATAAGACGAATCAAAATAGATTATTTACTAAAATTCGTTGAATCACAACTATAAATGAAACAGATGCCAAGACACGCACACATATATACTCTCTCTCTCTCTCTCTCTCTCTCTCTCTCTCTCTCTCTCTCTCTCTCTCTCTCTCTCTCTCTCTCTCACCACACACACACACCACACCCACACACACATACACGCACACACTCACATACACACACAACCTACACACACCTTGAACGATATGTGTGTTTGTATCTACAAATATACCTTGTAAAGTATCAGGTCAGTTATTGTATTATCATCAAGTCAATTATATTTCATATTAATTCTAGAAAACAGAAATTCTCAGTTGAATGAATTCGCTCAATTCATAATCACAAAGTGTGAAACAAATTTGTCTTGACAAAATAAATCCTGTGTGTTGTCGTCTATAATAATTTAATTCAAAGACATCAAATAATATTTCTTTAATATTAAATATATATATATTTGGTGTGAGAGATTTCGGGTGAGTTACGTCACTCAATTTCGAAAGAAAAATAACGTCTAAACAACGCCAAAGCCTTTTACTTAAATTTTTTCTCTCACATATACTGGATTTACATTTTTCCCCACACAGTCTTTATACCTTGACAAAGGGTGAAGGTTCACCCGAAATATCAGAATTAATTGAACCAGGGACAGAACAACAGATATTAAAAAACTGTTTTTTTTTTTCTGTTTTTTGTTTTTGTTCTGTTTTTTTTTTTTTTCATGTTCCTAATACCAAAAACAACGTTCACAAGAAACAAAGTTTATACACAATAAATTATCATATATATATATATATATTATATTATATATATATATAAATATATATAATATATATATATGAGTAAGAAAGGTGGAATGAAAACATCACACAATGCCTGTTAAGAGAAGAAACAATTTATAATATAATTTCAAACAAATTATAATAATTTTTTCTATAATTTATAATATAATTTTCTACCATATATTTTCTTCTTTTTAACAGCATTGTGTGATGTTTTCATTCCACTTTTTTTACTCAATTATTGTCGGATTCCATTTCCTTTCTTTTAAGCACTTGATATATTATATATATATATATATATATATATAATAATATTATTATATTATATAGTATAATGAGAACATAAATTGAAAAAAACACCGGTTGGAATGAGTTAAAGTGGTGAGTTTAATCTGTTTTTTTTGGGTTTTTTCATCTCTTTATTATACTACATACCGTCGGAGTTCGACTTCCTTTTATTTCGACACAGGATTTACTCACCACTTAACTCATTCAATCCTGTGTTTTTTCAAATTTGTTTATTACTATAATACTATATATATATTATATATATATATAATATATAATATATATATATAAGTTAAGAGAAAAGGCAGAATGAATCGACTAATATGGCAGTAAGAATATAGGTGGAATAAAACATCACACATGCTGTTAAAGAGAAAATTATTTATAGAATTATATTATAAAGTTAAGAATATTGATATTATAATGTTTGAAGATTATATTATAAATGTTTTCTTCTTTAAACAGCAAATTGTGTGATGTTTCTCATTCCACCTTTTCTTTGACTCATTATTATATAAGTATATATATATTATATATATATATATATATATATATATATATATATGATAAATTTATTGTGTATAATACTTTGTTCTTGTGAACGTTGTTTTTTGGGTATTTAGGAGCATGAAAAAACAAATAAACAGAACAAACAAACGAACAAAGAAACAGATTTTTTATATATCTGTTTGT
>CM042182.1:17377109-17384609 GCA_023376005.1 Doryteuthis pealeii
CTTCCTTCTTATTCTTGCTTCGTATGTTGTCTCTCCTCTTCTTTTCTTCTTCTTGCTTCTTTCTCTTCTTCTGTCTGTATTTTGCTTTCTTTCTTCTTTCCTTCTTCCTTCTTCGTATTTTTCTTTCTTCTTCTTTCTTCCTTCTTCGTTCTTTCTTCTTTTTCTTCGTGTCCTTTCTTCCTCATGTAATGTTAAAATTTAAAACTAACCCTAACCCTTTTACCCTAACTCTAACCTTAACCATAAATGTTGAATGAAAAAATAAGAAAAATCAAAGAAATTTCACATTTGTTCGTCTTCTTCCTTCTTCTTCTTCTGATACTAATGGTAACTTTAAACCTAACCGTGGCCGTAACATTAACCCTAACCCTAACTGTAAATGATGAATGAAAAAAAATGCGAAAAATCGGTTTTATTTTTTGGTTTTACAGAAAAAAAGAGAACGAATAAACAGGAAAATAAATTTGAGTTAACGAAGAAAGAGAAAAAGTGATAAATTTTATAAAGAAAGAGAAAAAGAAAAAAGAGGATATAAGCCAAGAAAGGAAAAATTAATAAAGAAAAAGAATCAATAGATATAATTATGAAGGAGAAAGAGAAGGTAAAAAGACAATAAAATGAAAAATAATGAAAGAAAGAAAGAATCGATGAAAGAAATAATAATGAGAGTTATAAAAGAACAGTGAAAGAAAAAAGTATATAAAGAGGAAAGGAAACAATTGAGAACGATAATGAAGCAGAATCATAAAAAGAAAAAAGTAAAAAAGAAAATAATAAGAAAGAAAGAAAGAAGAATGAAATGAATGAAAGTCATACAAAAGAAAAAGAGTGAAAAAGATTATAAAAAAGAAAGTTCTATAAGAAAAGAATGGAAGTTATATGAAAATGAATGAAGCTAGAAAAAAGTTTTATAAAAAAAGAGAAGGAAAAGAAAAAGCAAAAGAAGCAAAATAAATAAATATGAAGGAGAAAGAAAAAAGAAAACAGAAAATAATGATGAAAGGTATAAGGATATGAAAAAAAATGAAAGAGGATGGAAAGAAAGAAAGAAAGAAAGAAAGAAGTCTTTATAAAGAAAGAAAGAAAAAAAATAGAAAATAAAAAAGAAAGAAAGAAAGAAAGACAGAATTTCTTAGAAAGAAAGAAAAACAGGAAATAAGAAAAAAGAATGACTGAGGGTGGAAAGAAAGAAAGAAAGAAAGAAGAAAGAAAGAAAGAAAGAAAAGAAGAATGAATGAGGGTAGAAAGAAAAGAAAGAAAGAAGAAAAGAAAAGAAAGAAAGAAAGAAAGAAAGAAAGAAAGAAAGAAAGAAAGAAAGAAAAAAGAAAGAATTCTTTAGAAAGAAAGAAAGAAAGAAAGAAAGAAAGAAATAAGTCTTTAGAAAGAAAGAAAGAAAAAGAAGAAAGAAAGAAAGAAAGAAAGAAATAATTCTTTATAAAGAAACAAACAAACAAACAAACAAACAAATAATTCTTTATAAAGAAAGAAAGAAACAAATAATTCTTTATAAAGAAAGAAAGAAAGAAAGAAAGAAAGAAAGAAAGGGTTCTTTATAAAGAAAGAAAAGAAAAAAAGAAAAAAGAAAGAAAGAATTCTTTATAAAGAAAGAAAGAAAGAAAGGAAGAAAGAATTCTTTAGAAAGAAAGAAAGAGAGAAAGAAAGAAAGAAAGAAAGAAAGAAAGAAAGAAAGAAAGTAAAGAAAGAAAGAAAGAAAAAAAAAGGAAGAAATAATTCTTTATAAAGAAAGAAAGAAAGAAAGAAAGAAATAATTCTTTATAAAGAAAGAAAGAAAGAAAGAAAGAAAAAAAAAGAATTCTTTTTAAAGAAAGAAAGAAAGAAAGAAAGAAAGAATTCTTTATATAGAAATAGAGAAATAAATTATTCTTTAGAAAGAAAGAAAGAAATGATTCTTTATAAAGAAAGAAAGAAAAAAAGAAAATAGAACTTTCTATGAAGATGAAAGTTTAGTTCAAACGAAACAAAGAAAACGAAACTTTAATAAATCTGAAAGTTTTTTTGTTGAACACCAAACGATTAGAAATTAAGAAAGTTTTATGTCACAAAATAAAATATAAACGTCAAATGAAAGAATTTAATAATTCTTTCATTTTGGTTGAATGAAAAGATGCATTTTTGAAAAGAACTTAGAAAAAAACCACCCAGACGATATTATATTACATTGACCTGATCAAAGGAAGAAGTTTTTGCTTGATATAACCAACACAAGAGGGGCGGGGGTGATGGAGACGATAAAATTGATGAACTCAGCGGTAATATAAGGTCGGTGCAGAAATAATTAGGCTTTTCGCTATTTTCAATTTTGATTCGTATTTTGTAGTCAATTATAATTTCCCTATGTTCATGGAATATACAATTTTAAAGCCCAAATTTCAATCTACTATTATTTATCTTCGTGATTTTCATTGTTTCTTCTTGTTTGTTTTAGGCTGTCAAATTAAAGATTTGAAAAAGAAACAAATTCGGTCGGTTTTATTGCATGTGTTTGAAACTAAAAAACCCGACATCAAAAAGATGAATTAATTGAACATGCAGTGGTGGCGAGGCGGTAAGATTGTCTTCGCATATTTTCAGTTTTGAAAACTACAGTTCGTAGCTAACATTTTTAACGGCATTATATCATGGAAATTAAATAAGTAGTTCAATATGTCCTTCATTATATACACACACACACACACACACACACCACACACACCACACATATATATATATATATATATATATATATATATATATATATAATATATACACTCACACACACATACACACACACACACACACACATATATATATATATATATATATATATATATATCAAAACAGGTTTCGTATATATATATATAAACAAGTTTAGTGCATATATATATATATATATATATGTCAGTTTAGTATATATATATATATGGTGGACTCTCTATCGAGAACGATAGATGAGGGCCAGCAGTGAGTGATTTGATTCCTCCCATGTTGTGCATGCTGTCAGAAGACATTTTATGTTTCCTCGAGTGTGACAGCAGCCCAGCCCTGTGCGAGCCATGAAACACTACAAACGAAATGATCCAAGGCAGGAGTTAAATGTTTTTCTTTTAAAGTTAGGCGGAGCCGATCTCTATGCTTCTCTATTTTGTTCAAAGCTCTTTAGTTTAGCGAAACAGTCTTACGCCATTCCTTCCGATCCGATGCTAGATCTTCCCAAGCACTCAGGTCAATATCGAGGCGTTTCAAATTGTCCTTCAATTTGTCCTTGTAGCGTAAGAGAGGACGTCCAATAGAACTTAAGCATTTGGTAGTTGCCCGTATAAAATCTTCTTTGGAAGCCTGTTCTCATTCATTCGGACAGCGTGACCAGCCCACCTAAGTTGAATCTTGGCTAGTAGGGTTTTGCCAGCAATATCGCTTTTTAAAAATTGTGCTATTTTTATTTTATCATCCCATTTTATACCGCAAATGACACGAAGACAACGCATGTGAAATGCTACAAGTTGGTTTATATGCTTGCGGTAAAATGTCCAAGCTTCAGCACCATACAGTAAGTAGAAAGCACGACTGCTCTGTAGATGTTAATTTTTATTTTAAGAGATACATCTTTGGTACTCCATAAACGATGTTTTAGATTGCCGAATGCAGTGCTAGCTTTACCTATTCTGGAATGGATTTTTTGTCCATTTTTCCATCAGATGTGACTGTTGATCCAAGATATTTAAACGTGTCAACAATCTTCAATGCTTTTCCATCAATGAAGACAGATGGATTTACAAGACGTGGATTGCAAGCTGCGGGCTGCTATAGTAGTTCAGTTTTTTTATACTGATTGTAAGTCCAAATGCTTTTGATGTCTCAGAGAATTTATCGATGATGGTCTGGATGTCTTTTAGGCTGTGTGCTAATAGAGCGGCATCGTCTGCAAAGAGAAGATCGTGTACTAGCTGCAAGGAAATTTTTGACCTAGCTTTAAAACGTTGTTGATTGTATAGGCCACCACTTGTTCTAAATTCAATATTCATTCCTTCGCTTAGATCTGAGAATGCTTTCTCGAGCATGGCAGAAAAAAACAATGCAAATAGAAGTGGAGCTAGAACACTGCATTGCTTAGTACCGTTTGAGACAGAAAAGGTACTGGATTGCTCGCTACATGATCTCAAGAAGCCCTCATTCCTTCATGCAAAGAGATGATGATCTGAAGCATCTTATTTGGGACTCCTAATTTGACAACATTTTCCACAGAGCAGTCCGGGACACAGTATCAAAGGCTTTTGTGAAATCCACAAAAACTATGAATAAGTTTTGTTTTGCTCTCGAGCCTTCTCCTGAGCCTGTCGAAGACAGAAAATCATATCTACTGTTCCTCTACCTGAGCGAAAATGACACTGAGTTTCTGGTAGTGCTGATCCTTAGACAAAGTCATTAAGCCTGTTAAGGATGATACGACCAAGGATTTTGCCAGCAACCGAGAGAAGAGATATTCCTCTGTGGTTGTCACAGTCATACTTACTTACTTTGTTCTTGTACAAATGGACAATTGATGCGTCCTTAAATTGTTGCGGGACTTCACCCTTGTCCACACAAGGTTGAAGAATTTGCAGAGCCTGTGTGTCAAAAGATTGGTTCCACGTTTATACAATTCTGCTGAAATTCCATCTTCGCCAGGTGCTTTTCCATTTGAAAGTTGATTGATAGCTTTCTTCACCTTCAAGTATTGACATGTTTGCAGATAGGGATTGTACAACAGGTCTCTGGGGAAGATTGTCTATTACATGAGTATCGAAAGAAGATTTCTGGTTCAGGACTGTAGAAAAATGTTCCGCCCAACGTTTGACAATATCACTTTTGTCAGTCAAGAGAGTTATCCACTGACATAATTGGTGATAGACCATTGGAAATTGGACGAAAAAACACCCTTTAGATTTTGATAGAATGATTTAAGATCATGTTTGTCAGCATCCTCCTGCAAAGCTTTTGCCTTTGATGTCCACCAACTTTCCTTCATCTTCTTCAATCTGGCTTGTGATTTTCCTTTAGCTAATTTAAATGCATCTTTCTTTGTTTGACATTTTTTATCATTCATCCAGACTTGATGACATTTATGCATGTTTTCAAGGAGAGGTTGTATTTTTGGATCATTTGAATCAAACCAATCTTGGTGTTTCCGATGGGCATACCCAAGCGTTTCTTTTGCCGAGCTATAGAGAATTTCCCGCAGACCCGACCATGTCGCTTCAACTTCATCCCCAATGACGAAAGACATGAGCTTGG
Source organism: Doryteuthis pealeii (assembly GCA_023376005.1). Lineage (NCBI taxonomy): Eukaryota > Metazoa > Mollusca > Cephalopoda > Myopsida > Loliginidae > Doryteuthis > Doryteuthis pealeii. The sequence continues at coordinate 17,382,381 of CM042182.1, forward strand.
ATTCAGATAATGTTTGGAAAGAGCTCAAGATTTTCATATCTTTTAACTTGGTTACATCTACCTTTCTTGGTGGTTTAGCTCTGTTGTTTCGAACAGGTTTCCTTACACGCATGCCAGTGCAAGCGCTAACAATCTTGTGACGTGACCAATATTGCCCAATAGTTAGTGATCGAGTTAGCTTTATGTCACGAAATCACGACCACGAACTATAAGGTAGTCAATGAGATGTTTGTGGCCTGATGAACGCTGAAATTGAAATTTGAAAGATCGGCTAAGTTCGTGAATTTCCGTGTTGTTAAAGTTCTGACAGGGTGTTCAGCGCGAATGTTTGAAAATCCTTTAAAATCTTTCTTTTTTTTTCTTCTGTTACTATAAAATAGCCTCGCCCAGGCATATTGAATAAAGGTTCATCAACGTATTAATATCAAATGTTGATTTTTACCAAACATGAATGGGATGAAAACTTCTTACTACTCTGATGATGGACTTTGTCCGAAAATATTAAGTATGCTTAAAAAAAAAAACAACAAAAGATATAAATAGATATGTTTTTCCAACATACAACGGATTTTTTCGCTGCCTTCAAAAAACAACTTATTCAATTACAAATAATGCTTCGAAAACACTAAAAAAAAAACTTTATATATATATATATATATATATATATATATATATATGTAAACAGGTTTTGCGTGTATATACATATGTATATATACAAACAAGTTTAGGGTATATATATATATATATATATATATATATATATATATATATATTCAACTGTTGGTTATCAAGTGGCGTTGAGTTCATTTCCCTGAAATCCTAACTTATATATACATGGTCTATCAACAAAGGAACCTTTACTTATAAATATTGCATGCTATATTATCAATATTTATGCACTACTATATATATATATATATATATGTGTGTGTGTGTGTGTGTGTGTGTGTGTGTGTGTGTGTGTGTGTGTGTGTGTGTGTGTGTAATCTTCAACTTGTTCCTTGTAATTCCTACTATAAAATAAACTGAATACCTAATTTTATGTCCGTGTTTTTGCAATAAATGTTTAAATATGTTTGCAATAAATGTTTTTAAATAAAGAAATATATTCAGTATTGTAAAATAACGGGTGCAAGAAAAATAAAACATTTATTGCAAAAACACGGACATAAAATGAAGGTTCAGTTTATTTTATGGTAGGAATTTACGAGGAACAAGTTAAGGATTACATATATATATATATATATATATATATATATATATATATATATATATATAAAAGATATATATATTCATACAAAACCGCCAGGAAACTAAAGCTAATCAGTAAAAAGTGCTCAATACCTAAGTAGAGCAAATAATAAAGATAAATCTAATGAGTCAGATAAACCTACTAAAAGTTTCGCTTAATGCTCTTCAGGGCTAAGATCTGAATCTTTTCTTTATTATTTGCTCTACTTAGGTATTGGGCACTTTTTACTTATTAGCTTTAGTTTCCTGGCGGTTTTGTATGATATATATATATATATATATATATATATATATATATATATACATATAAATTGTTTTTTCTTTTGGCCAAATATTGTACCAATAGATTATTTTTGGTTGGTACGATTATCTTGGTGTTTTCTTTTTTCCAAAAATTTTTTTTCCCCGGGTAATGTTTGGTAGTATATTTTTACAATCAAACTATTTGCTGGGTTTTTTTCTCACCGCGAGGATTTACCAACAAGTTTGGTATATTAAATTTAGCTCTAGTTTTAACTATTGAGCACTTTCTAAGCTCATTTGTAGAGTCAGATCTTAGCCCTGAAGAGCATTAAGCGAAACTTTTAATAGGTTTATCTGACTCATTAGATTTATCTTTATCTTTATATATATATATATATATATATATATATGTGTGTGTGTGTGTGTGTGTGTGTGTGTGTGTGTGTGTGTGTGTGTGTAACTACTTTTCGACTTAGACAAGGAATCTGACCTTAAATAATCGATTTAATTAATTGTAATTTGTTTTTAAAATGAAAAGTAGACGACAAATAGGAAGTGCCGACTATTTACCCATAGCTGGATAATTTTAACGGTATTATTCTAACAGACATTGCGCTACGATTTGCTGTTTTTGTTGTCGTCTTGCAGCATCAACAGGAGCAGGAGCAGGAGCAGCGAAAGTGAAAGTGTAATAAAAACCAATTGAAATATTAAGATGAAGGTAAATTGTGTCAA
>CM042182.1:17389609-17392109 GCA_023376005.1 Doryteuthis pealeii
AAAATGATAACTGATTAAGGTTTGGTTTGGTTTGTTTTGTTTTACGGCATATCAACCTCAGTGGGTCATTTAATGCCGATAAAGTTTTGAAATAAATTCATTCTTAATGGATACACAAATGCCCAAATATTGCGTAAAAATCATATTGAACTTTTGTAAAAAATTTAAAAAGATCGTATCACTTTTCGTATTGAAACTACATGCGATGCTTTCGCCACGGATAAGACGTGACACGATGTCGCAAATAGGAGGCAACCAGTGAGGATCAAACTCGCTGATCTGTTGTAACGGATCTATCTGAATCTGAATCATCTCGTATATAAACAGACTTAGATAGATAGATAGATAGATAGATAGATTGAACAAGCCTACATTAAATGATAGATTGAGAGGAGGGTCTCCTGAATTATTCTTATGTGTCTCACGATACATACAAAAGGAGAAACTTGTTTCCAATGTTTCTTCGTAAATGAAACAACAAAAATATTGATTGAGAGGAGGGTCCCCTGAATTATTCTCATGTGTCTCATGATACAAACCAAAGGAGAAACTTGTTTCCAATGTTTCTTCCTAAATGAAGCAACAAAAATATTGAGAGAAGGAGGACCCTCTGAATTATTCTTATGTGTCTCATGATACAATCAAAAGGAGAGATTTATTTCCAGTGTTTCTTCGTAAATGAAGCAACAAAAATATTGATTGAAAGAAGGAGGGTCCCCTGAATTATTCTTATGTGTCTCATGATACAAACAAAAGGAGAAACTTGTTTCCAATGTTTCTTCATAAATGAAGCAACAAAAATATTAATTGAGAGAAGGAGGGTCCCCTGAATTATTCTTATGTGTCTCATGATACAAACAAAAAAGGAGAAACTTGTTTCCAATGTTTCTTCGTAAATGAAACAACAAAAATATTGATTGAGAGAAGGAGCCCCCCACCCTGAATTATTCTTATGTGTCTCATGATGCAAACAAAAAGAGAGAATTGTTTCAAAAGTTTCTTCGTAAATGAAGCAACACAAATATTGATTGAGAGAAGGAGGGTCCCTGAATTATTCTTATGTGTCTCATGATACAAACAAAAGGAGAAACTTGTTACCAATGTTTCTTCGTAAATGAAACAACAAAAATATTGATTGAGAGAAACCGGGTCCCCTGAATTATTCTTATGTTTTTCATGATACAAAAAAAGAGAAACTTGTTACCAATGTTTCTTCCCAAATGAAACAACAAAAATATTAATTGAGAGAAGGAACCACCACCCTGAATTATTCTTATGTGTCTCATGATACAAACAAAAGGAGAAACTTGTTTCAAATGTTTCTTCATAAATGAAGCAACAAAAATATTAATTGAGAGAAGGAGGGCCCCCTGAATTATTCTTATGTGTCTCATGATTCATACAAAAGGAGAAATTTGTTTCCAATGTTTCTTTGTAAATGAAGCAACAAAAATATGTCAGAAATTCGTGGCATTTCTTGGTCATCATTCACTTAACGACCCGACAACAAACTATACGAAGCACTCTTTTGCCCTGATACAAAATTAATCAGAACGCTTCATTTCCTCATTGAGTCAAAACGTATTCAGCTATTTTGACCTGTTAAATGGCTGGGAAATACAGTTCTTTTGTCGCAACAATCGATCGCTCTCTCATTTTTTTAAAGTAAAAAAGAGATAAGTACCTATTAAGACTAGCTTAAGAAACCAAAATCTAATTACAAACAATAGTGAATTTTTTTTTTTTGTCTTTTTTGTTTTTTGTTTTTTTGTCCCGAAGAAGGTTTGGCAATCACGAAAACTTTGTCTTTCACCATTTGTTGTTATTTAGAATTTCAAATATTCTATTATTCCAGGGACACTGTTAATCTTCAGACCAGCACAACTATATATATATATATATATATATATATATATATATATATATATATATATATATATATATATATATATGAGTTAAGAGTAAGAAAATGAATTCGACGGTATATGTATAATTAAAACGGTATGAAAATACACAATATTGTTAAAATTTTATATCATTTTCATTGCTAACATTGAACAATATTTCAATTTATAAAAAATCATCATCAGAGCATAATGATAATTAGATCCGTTTTTAGATGTAAATGTTGTTAATCCGGACTCATCGAGAGAGAAGCAGAAAATAATGATTAAAGTCCGGATTAAAAACATGCTCTGGTGATGATTTTTTATAAATCGGAGAAAAGGTCCGAATAATTCAATAAAAGCAGCAGAAGCTGAGTTCCCTACTCCAGCGAAATATACAACACATTTTTGTCTGAGTTTTGTTCTTTCATTCCTTATATTTTACCTCATATATATATATATATTAGTATTATCTGCATTATTCGGACTATTGTCCCCATCTTCATTGTTATTCTTTCGGCCGATATGCCCGCTGGCCTTCTTCAGGTATTTCTTGTCGGACTCAGGAACCTTCTCGGACTCGGGAACCTTCTTTTCGGACTCGGGAACTTTCT
>CM042182.1:17394609-17424609 GCA_023376005.1 Doryteuthis pealeii
CCTTTTATAGGCTGACATTTATTCTGCGATTGTTTTGTCTGTTTCAATGTTAAATTGACTTTTGTACGAAATGTACTTGGACACCCATGTAATACGGAAGTGGATTCAATAACAAATTAGTTTTTTTTTTACGGGAAAGTAACTCAGACCACACAATAATAAAACTATCTTCTGTATGGTATTTTTCTGGTTGTGTGTGTGTGTGTGTGTGTGTGTGTGTGTGTGTGTGTGTGTGCATATATATATATATATATATATATATGCTTATCCGGTATCGGGATATTTTTATACGAATAATTTATGTTTCTTTGCTCCATTACAAATGAGCTTAGAAAGGGCTCAATAGTTAAAATTAGAGCTAAATTTGATATATCAAACTTGGTAAATCCTCGTGGTGAGAAAAAAACCAGCAAATAGTTTGATTGTAAAAATATACTACCAAACATCAACCGGGGAGAAAAAATATTTGGAAAAAAGAAAAGACCAACATATAGAACCAACCAAAAATAATCTATTGGTATAATATTTGGCCAAAATAAAAATAAAAATCTATATGTGTATATATCTTATTATAATGGAGATTGTGTGTTTTTCTGTCTGTAACCGAAACTATATTACTAATCGAGTCACAATTAACATAGTTATTTACATCACATTCTTCATGATTTTATTTATATTTAAACCTCAATTATTAATAAAATTGCTTCACCTTTTTATTAGTTTTGTCCATATCTACATACTAATAACATGCTATTGTATTTATATATACAAAAAATAGCGGTTTGCAGTGTGAACAGGAAGGCTAATTTGCATATTAATATTAAAAAATCGAATTTAATAAATATGTGCTTAGTATTATTGATTTCTAACTGTTTGGTTTTATTTTAATGAATATAAGCAAAAATCTCTTCAATGAATCTTAAATGAAATCCATTAACAAGATAAAATAACTGTCATTTTATTCTTTACTTCCTCTTATAACTAAATACTTAAATTAGAAAAAATAACAATGAAAGACGAGAGTGATGGAAGAGTAAGTTTCAGTTGTTCCATTTTTTATTATACTCCCTCTGTTTCAAATCTTTTATTATACCCCCCTCTGTTTCAAATCTTTTTATCTGTATTCTTATTTAGTTTCATTAGCCTTTCTAATTTAATACAATATTTTATTACATTAAAACTTAAATACTTGCACCCGGAGGGTGCATATATTTGCTAGTATATATAATATATATATATTCATACAAAACCACCAGGAAACTAAAGCTAATAAGTAAAAGGTGCTCAATATCTAAGTAGAGCAAATAATAAAGATAAATCTAATGAGTCAGATAAACCTACTAAAAATTTCGCTTAATGTTCTTCAGAGCTAAGATCCGACTTAGCCCTGAAGAGCATTAAGCGAAACTTTTAGTAGGTTTATCTGACTCATTAGATTTATCTTTATATATATATATATATATATATATATATTATATATATATGAAGAGAAAAATGGAAGTGAATCCAACGGTATGTAATATAGTGAAACATTTGAAAAAACACAGGTTCAAATAAAATGAGTGATATTTATTCAGCCAACGCTGCAGTGTTTCAATCTGTTTAGTAGATCTTCTTCATGGCTTTTGTTGATATAAGGAAAAGGAAAATTTATCACAGAATAATAAGGAGACGGTGATAGTGTTACATAATTATGGTACCCTAATACTTATATAAGGTAGTGTAGAAACATAATGGCGATTAGTGCAGCTGATGGCCTTGAGAGTGAGTGACGGCGCTTGACCTCACTCTCACCTTGTCTTCCGGGGATAAATCGTGAGAACCGGAAGGCATATAAGACCCTGTCTTCCGGTTTAAGGATAGTAAGTAACTCAGTCAGTTAGCAAGTAGGAGCCGAGCTCGTAAGATGTAAGTCTCACTGCGCAGATGTCTGGGTTGGGGGATTTACAAATAAAGTAACATCAAAGTAAATCGAAGTCTTGTGTTTATTATCTAAAAACTAACAATGACACAGGGCTTCTGATAAGGAGAAATCCCTAACAGAAACCAGACCCGAAGTCCCCAAGAAAATCCAGACCTTAGAAGAGACCAGACCAAGATAGACGATCAGAAGATAGAACCAAAACCGGCCAGAAGAAAAGACGACCAGAAGTAAGAAGTAAGAAAAGGGTATACAACAATAGTTTTTGTCTTTTATTTTTTTAGTTTTGACTTTTTGTCTGCGATTTCCCTTAAAATGAAAGCAATTGCCATATGCCTGGTATAGCGTAATTATTGTGATCTACGGAGATTGGAAGGAGAAAGGGGAAAAAAAGAAGGTTAACATTTGGAAGAGTAAACACTAAGCGGGGTGCCAGTAATTTGACCGACGAATGACCCCGGAAATAGATTTTTAAAAAACGGAAGCTTTTGACCGGAAACGGATGTGATGCCGGTACGAGAAACGGGGGAAGGAGAAAATCTGCCCTTTTTCGCCTTCGGTCTAATGGGAGTCAGACGTTGGTCCTGGTCCCTCGTATCGTTGTGGGACAGCTGTACATAACATGATACTGTTAGAAGATAGAATAATCTGACGATACCCTCTCTCTTTCTCTCTGTCTTTCCTTCTATCTGAAAAAGAACCTACGAGCCTAGAAATAAATACACACCCCCTTGGGACAATACAACTTGTGTGTATGTTATTTCTGAACTGACTAATACTACTAACGGTGACTACTACTACAGTTTGAGTTGGCCTATGCGACAAACACCGTTCGTGTATCGTGACCATTGTTATGCTACACCTGGGCTTAACACATTCTATTTTTTTTTTCTGACCCTGTTCTCACTTAACTATAGTGTCACAATATTTTGACAAGGAACAAATGATTTTTCGCTGAAAAATTATCAACGTTTCTAACTTAAAAAAGTAATCAAAAACTTCATTTCATCTTTTCTCCATCTTCTTTTAAAAATCTTTTCAGATTGTGTATGTTCTGAACAGGTGGGTTTAGGGTTAGGGTTAGGGTTTAGGGTTAGTTTAATGTAAAAATAAGATACTCCGTATTATTAGTGTTATTCGGACTATTGTCCCCATCTTCATTGTTATTTGTACAACGCTTCGGCCGATATACCCTCCGGCCTTCTTCAGGTATTTCTTGTCGGACTCGGAAACCTTCTCTGACTCGGGAACCTTCTTTTCGAACTCGGGAACTTTCTTGTCGTATCCGGGAGCCATCACGGAACTTTGAACCTAACCCTTTATTTATTCCACGAGGGTATCCTGTTCTCATTCCGCTAACCATAGCTGGGGTAGGAGTTGTGCTAATTAATTATTTTTCTAACTGCTTTCACTCAGGATTGAACTCGGGAACCAGAGATAACTGTCACTTAGAACTGTCTTTTAACCCAACTGCCTAATCCACTCGGCCATGTGTCCAATCGAGTGTGAATTTTGGGAACTTATAAAAAATAAAAATTAAAATTAAAAAAAAAAACAATATGAGTCTAGGTAAAAAATCATACATAAGTAAAATAGGTAGATATTCTAGCCAAATCAAGACATTAGGTTTATAATAATACTAATCTTCAAGCCTCATCTCAAACATTCAGAGAAATAAGATACTCCGTATTTAATTTTAATCTCAGACTTTTTGTCTGCGATTTCCCTTAAATTTAAAGTAATTACCACATGCCTGGGCTTAACACATTCTATAACTTCAATTAAGCACATATTCTCCCCAAATATATATATTATATATATATATATATATATATATATATAGTCATTCACCGATACTGTTTTTTCGACGTAACACGTCTGTTCAGTGTGGCTAGACATTTGTACAGCCGGGATAGAAACCCGATCAATTCATCCTCAGTCGGGCTGCTTAAGCGCTCGGCTATCGTCACCTACAGAAATGAGAAGAGGATTTTAACTGTTTAATACATATGTCTGTATGTATGTAAAGACCGCCACAGAGTGTTCCATCCCTTTTATAGGAGACCGTTGCGTTTAAGCTTTAGTTGGCGGTCGTCAGCGAAATCCCCTCCAAAATGCTCAACACACTGGGGAATGGGGGAGCATTATATATATATATATATATATATATATATATATATATATATATGTGTGTGTGTGTGTGTGTGTGTGTGTGTGTGTTGTATTCGTATTCCTGAGACTTAAGAGTTAAGCATGGTTTTCTATACATAATATATAATAACTAGCTCTTTCTATTACAACAATTCTCGGACCATATGTTTTCTATACATATATTATAATAACTAGCTCTTTCTATTACAACAATTTCGGACCATATGTTTTCTATACATAATATATAATACTAGCTCTTTCTATTACAACAATTCTCGGACTATATTACCTTTAGGCACCCCATTTTAATCTCGATTAAGAAAGGACATTTTTTTCATTTACACCGTCAATATCCGGTTGTTACAACATTTTGACAAGAAACAAATGATTTTTGGTTGGAAAACTATCAACTTTTCTTTAAGTTTAAAAAAGTAATCACAAACTTCATTTCATCTTTCCTTTTTTTTTCAATCTTTTTAGATTGTGTGTGTTCTGAACAGGTGGCCATTAAATTGTATCTGACTCTTTGCAAAATTAACGTTATAATTTTAGTAATTGGAGAAATATTCAGAGCTTTTCTTTATTTCTTTGGACAATTTTGGTCACTTCATCGTCGTCTCTTTCATTTTTAATTCGAAGATATCTCTCCATCTGAGTCATGGGGGAGGGTAATAAAAATATATCTTTCCATCTGAGACAAGGGGGAGGGTGATAAAAAGAAAAGATTTTATTTCAAGATAAAGCCAGATGGATATGAGAAATCGATATCTTTTCCGATTGCATTATTTAAATAATCTTTTGGGGGTAAAAAAAACCAACTGTTTTATAACTTGAAAGATACGGCAATACTATATAGATTCAAAGCGCTCGGGTGTAACGGTTATTGTCATAGAAATTGAACTCAGCTACCTGAGTTCAAATCCTGAACGAGGCTGTTGGCATTTCACACTTGGGAAAGGTATGAATTGATCTATTCTCCCTACAGCTATGAGTAGATTACAGACAAGTCATGAAAAAGTAGCGCTTACCGCTTGATCACAGAAAATAACTATCTTTGATAACTAATATACTAATCACAGTAACCCTCTAAAAATAATAGACTCTTCTAATTTGAAACAAAATAGATAAAAGAAGAAGAAAAAAGAAACAAAAACTAACACAAGAAACATTCGAAAGCGCTCCTATTTCAACTGGATCCTGACATTAGAAAGATAGTCAGAAGAATGGAAAAGATACAAATCAAGATCATGAAAAAGAAATGTTCTGTGCTGTTTAATAACACCAGCCTACATATATATATATATATATATATATATATATATATATATTTATATATAAGGATATGAAAACACACAATGCTGTTAAAATGAAAATATTTTATATCATATTCATAGCTAATATTGAACAATATTTCGATTTATAAAAATCATCTTCAGAGCTTGTTTTTAATCCGGACTCATCGAGAGAGAAGCAGAAAATAATTTTAAATTTAAAACGAGTAAACATTGATGTTCCAAAAAGCGTGCAAGTCATGCGATCGTTTAGTCATTAGCACATCCACTACGCATTTCTAAGCCAACGACATAATTGTATATCTTTAGTGTAATATATATATATATATATATATATATATATATATATATATATATTGTGTGTGTGTGTGTGTGTGTGTGTGTGATGAGTCTGTTCAATATTTAAATGTCTGACTATTTAAGCAACAGCAGGTACTGTAAACAATCTCATATAAATATAACTTGGTTAGACATTAAATGACCTAAAAACGGTTTAAAAAACCAACCAACCAACCAACTATACGTAAAATAGGGCTCGTCATGTGGTGTAATGGTTAGCAAACGATATTAATAGACATTTGTTAGTGAGTTCTGCTTCTGAGAATCCAGACTCGGTAAGTAGTTTAAATAGGAGGTTGGGCTATCTTCTAAGTGGTATGGTCAAGTCTATTTCCAGAATTGTGATTGGCTGGTATTTTTAGTGTGGATATTTCTATCGATATATACTGAACACTTAATCATGTTCTGTCAGTTGCTACAGAGTGTATTCTGTTAAACGTCTTTTTTGTCTGGTGACTGGACGCTAGTCACTGCCTTCCGGTGAAGGTGAGTATGATGTTCATTTTACGGGGAGAAATATTTAGCATTTTTCGGAAAAATGGAGGTGGGTTTACGAATACACACCACATTTCATTATATATATATAATATATTATAAATATATATTATATATATAGAAGATTAAAGGGTTATAATAAGTAAGGTTTATGAACATTTGTGGTTACATGTAAGTACAAGAAATATTCCAACAAAAGAAGTTACAAGATATAAACAAATACATACTTTAATAGTTACTATAATTACAAAATAATATATATAAACATGTATAAAGTAGGTGTCCTAAAGAAGTGAATACCTGAAGAATGTCACTTAATATAACAGTACTAAGTTCTGGGTCAATCGTCGGTCAATTGTTTCCCTTCCATTGAGCTCTTATCCTTTTTTCTTATTCTTTTTTCTTTCCAGAAATCCGATTACTCTTTCAATCCCAAATTCCCTGTAGACCATATATTGGTGAAACGATCTGCGACTTGGTTCTGCCTGAACTTAACTAAAGTAACATTGCCTGGTGAAGTAAGTTCCATCTTTCAATACTAATTTTAAGTAAAGTTCATTTAATTAAGTGAAGTTAAAGTGAAGTTCCAAGTCGTTCCAAATTAAGTGAAGTGTGTGAAGTTCTTTTTTACTAAGGTGAAGTATCCATATTTTTAAGTGAAGTAATTTTTGAGTCTGCACTTTGCGGGAATTTTTCAGTCTTTTAATTTTATATGGATTTGTGCTGTCTTCTGGGAAATTGTCCACTTTATTGATTATTTTCTTTTGTTAATTGTATTATTATTATAGTTGAGATGATCTTATTGACTCATCGTTTATTCGGATTATCTTGATTTTTATTTCGAATATGTCCTCGGCCTACTTCAGTTATTTCTTGTCGACTGGGAACCAATTCTCGGACTTCCTCGGGAACCTTTCTTTCAGACTCGGGAACTTTCTTGTCGTAATCGGGGGCCATCACGGAACTTTGAACCTAATCGTTTATTCAGTCCACGGGGTATTAGACACATTGCCTAGTGGATAAGGTAGTTAGTTTAAGACAGTTCTAAGTGACAGTCATCTCTGGATTTCGGGTTCAATCCTGAGTAGCGGCATTAACATAGAAAATAATTAACACAACTCCTACCTCAGCTATGGTTAGTGGAATGAGAACAGGATAAGAAGGTTCCCGAGTTCGAAAAGAAATAGCTGAAGAAGGCCGGAGGGTATATCGACCGATACGTTGTACAAATAACAATAAAGATGAGGACAATATTCCGAATAACGCAGATAATACTAATCATCAAGCCTCATCTCAAACATTCAGAGAAATAGATTTGTTTTCATCTGAATTTTGAAATAATGTTCTTTTACAATAAATTATTTTGAGCATTATTCAAAATCCATTGTTAAAAAAATGTTCACCGAGATATATCTATTGAAAAATGCACAAAATAATTTAATTAAGACATATTTATTGAAAAATCAGATCAAAAAGACGTATGAGGCTGGCTCCTGCTAATTTGATGAGAGTATTTCTTTTTTAAAAAAGCTGAAAATTTCGGGAATGCGTATCTTGAAGATAATTAAATTTGATGAGTTATGTTATCAATGACGCTACACCCAGACATACGTATCGATTTAAATAGATATTTTCATACACACTCAAGGGTCGGGGCGGATTTCATTATTATTATTGGCATTTTCAGTCTATAATATAGTTTTTGTACCCCTGAAGTTACAGCGCCTCCTGTGAAAAATATTCTCGACCACAGTTGTCGAATGTGAAGGCTGTCCCTGAAGGTGTTAATGTGCCGCTGCTTTGTTGCCGCTGCTTTCTTCTGTTCGTCTCTACACTGGACATGTCACGATGGATCACCAACAAACAAGTCCGACCCTTCTCAGGTCCGGCGAAAGAGAGACTGAATTTTTTTTTACTTCTGTTTGTGGTCCAGGGGATGGGGCTGGGATCACATCCACTTCCGCTTCTTCACAGAAACTGGGACTTCCGTTTTTATTTTTAAATCTGGTACCGGGGTCATTGGTCGGTCAATGGCCGGCACCCGTTGAGTGTTTACCATTCCAAACTTTAACCTTTTTTGTGCTTATTTATTTTTCTTCTCTCTCTCCAGAAATCCGATTACCATTTTTTTTTCAATCACCAAATACTCCGTATACCAGGACGAAGTTAAAGCACCTCCTGTGACTGTGAAGTCCAATGTTTGAAATACATTCTCCGTTGGAATTTTTTTGTATATAAGGTGTGCTCCAATTCCCCGCCTGAATTTATAGATTATGCGAGGTCACGTGGTTTATTCTTACGCTAATCCACAGATTGAATAGAACCCTGGTGGTTGAGCAGTCCATGACATGCAACACACGACTTTGGCTCTTACTTAGATCTAGCACATATATGATAAAAAGGGTTGATACTTGCCAAAATTGTCATAGGGTCGGGACAATCATACAAGGTGCTTGACGTGACCAGCCGATTGATCGGAGGGGGCCTCTCCGACCGCCCATCTAAGTAAGATCCAAAATGGAGTGTTGCATGTCATGGCCTCACCACCTAAATTTATGGACTAGGCGAGGTCACGTGGTTTATTCCTCCGCCAATCAACATCCACAATGTTCGGCTGATTAACTACTTAAACACTGATCCTTTCATAAGTCCACTTGCGACTATTGACGAAAGAACTTACAATAGTGTGGGTTCTTTACCAGAAGATTACCAAGAATTTCTGCTGGACAAGCGCTCTTGCTTAAAGTTGAAAAAGATGGCCCATAAGATGGTAACATTATCGGCCATGGTGCAAGGTAGTTTTAAACAAAGATACTACGCCCACAAGTAATCTTTCAGACACGACAACAAAAGGAGTGCAACATCACTATCTAACAAAGTATGGGAATATAAAAAACCAGGACAAACCCTTTAACATAGAATGGATGATCTTAGACAAAAAAAAAGAGAAAATTGAATATATAAAATTCGGAAAACTTGTCTGGTTTAACATGATTAGTAAACCTGCTTTTTTTAATAATCTAAATCAGATAATTATTTCAAATCAACTAAACTTTAGCTGAATACTCTACCATAGTCTGATGTAAATAAATGAGAACAATCGTTAGTAAAAAAAAAAAGGAATATATATAAATTTGAAAAACATGTCTTATTTAACATGATTATTAAACTTACTTTTAAAAAATAGATTAGATAAATATTTAATTAAAAATATTTCATGTTGAGTAAAGGTAGTTACAGAGTTTTATTTAAAAATTATGGAATTTTATTCAAATGAGCAAACGTTGACTGCTTCCACCCTTTAAGTGAAAAGAGTTTTCTTCCAAGCCATAGTTGTATTATTGCTACTGTACGACTGCACCACTTAGACACTAACATAGCACCTAGAGAATAAGCTAGATGGGAACTGCTCAAGAATGCAGTATGTAATTTTAAACAAGTTGTGGAAGCAACACCCCACGAGAAAGTAGCTATATGTCCACTTGCTACTTATCACACAAACCATCCGTGTAAGATGAACTAGACATGTTGGACACTGCTGGAGGATTTAGGACAAACTCTTAAGAGACATTTTTCTATGGAAACCAGCACACAGGCACGCCAGTGTGGACATGTGAGCAAAGACATACATTGACCAACACTGAGCAGACACTAAATGCTATACAGAGGACCTCCTGAGAGCAATGAGTAATAGGGTAAGGTTGGCGAGAGATTGTAATATATATCAATGATTAAAATCTTAATTATCTGTAATTAGAAATTAACTAAGTGAAACTTCCATTGTTTTTTTCCTTTGGTCAAATGAAAATGTTTACTTCAGTTTAAATAACTTATTTGGACAGTTTGGGAAAACTTTAAATTAATGAAATTATTTTATCATGTGACCAACAATCTAACCCGGGCTCATTGGGTGACCCAACGAGTCCCGTTTTTTCTAGTACACACATACACACACACACACAATATATATATATATATATATATATATATATATAATGATTACAAAATTAGAAAAACTATTCCTATTTTCTTATAGATTTGTAACTCAATTCAGTGTATAAAAGTGGAAATTAAAAATTAAATTGGTAATAAATTAATTTGTTTATAAATACCATTAATGTTAATGATTGAAAATATTCTTTTTAGGGGTTGATGTTGCAATTAAGTAAGACAACTAATTTTAGTGATTAGCATTTTACAGAACTCAATAAAACTGTTATGAATAATTTTGAACTCAAGCGTGATGCATCATGGTACCGTAATTATTTGTGTATAACACGCACTCCTAACTTTGGAATAAGAAATAATGAGAAAAAGAAACAATTCTTGCGTATAATAATGCACTGATTTTGTAGAATTTGTAACAGCTAAATTTATCCTAAATTCCATCAAGAATATAGTATAGTTAATTGTATAGTACTAATTGTATGATATGCACCGTTAACTTTTGGGCTGAAGAATCCAGTGCGTCTTATGCACAAAAAACGACAGTACTCATATAATACAAATGATGATTCATTGTCTGCCAGAAAATGTAATACTAATTATCATATCTCTTGTTACAGATAAATCTTTTTTTTTTTAATTTCAGAAAGAGAAATAAGGAAAATCTCTAACTTAACGACAAAGGAAGAGATGTTTATAGTTTCTATTTTTTATAAATTGTAACTCGAATTCCACCAAAACTTCAAGAGAGATAGTAATTGAAAGCAAAACTGATTGAAAAATATGAAGTGTTTCCGTCTGCAAAGAATTATTGGTTACGCCTTTCAGATTTGAAGATTGAAAACGGAAGGATTGAAAAAGCAGACAAAATTATTAAATTATATTTTCTAATTTCAAGACAAGCATTTATTAATTACGAAAATAAAAAAGGAAATTGCCTAAGACTGAAATTATATTTTACTATGATTGAAAGCTAATGTATCGCATATCTATTTCTTCATTAATATATATATATATATATATATATATATATATATATATATATATATATATATATAAAAGGAAATTCCTTAAGACTGAAATTATTTTACTATGATTGGAAGCTAATGTGTTGCATATCTTTTTCTCCATTAATATATATATATATATATATATATATATAATGAGTCAGATAAACCTACTAAGAGTTTCGCTTAATGCTCTTCAGGGCTAAGATCCGACTAAAGAGACTTGAGCAAACGCATTAATATATAGTACCTACCACCGTGATTAAAATAAATTAGCATAAACTAAAACGACCAATGAAAAAAACAAAAACAAAGACAGGACACCATTAAATCTATTATTTTATTATATTTTGTTTATTTATTTAAATATTTTTTAAAGTAAATTTGAATCTACTACTTCCGTTCTAATATATCCGGTGGATTCGGCCATCGGGCCCTGTGTCTGGTGGCTTCGGCCTTCATGACCCGTGTCCGATGGCTTCGGCCACTGGACCGATGTTAAATCAAAATATTTAACTCGCATCCCACGTATGCAGGTATGACACAAATTCTTTTAATGTGAGACCACCCACGAGCCAAAGCTCATGGGATGGTGGTGCAAAAAATGCGTCGATCCCGTCATTAACTTTGAACCACATATTTTTAAGAATCCTGGTTACGCTTCAAATATATGTGTTTCAAAATTAACTGACCTGAAAAATTGCAAAAGTTTTTAAATAAAATAACTGGTGCATTATAAATTCATTAATATATCAACCCTGAAAATATCATTAAATTCGGTTAATTTCCTGATTTTTGGTATTTTTTTCTTTCGGCAGGGTGACAAACGATGGTGGAATTTAGGTCCATTAAGTTCGATTTAACCAACAAAACTTCCATGCATATCGATAGAGTGCTATACTTATTGATTATTATAATGAAAGATGATAGAAAAAAGATTATTGACGCGCTGATAGACACTAAGATAACAAGATTTATCGTACTATTTTCAGCTGAGAAGGCTTCAAAACTTGGGGAGATTTCAAATCCTCTTACTGTATGTTGTCATCATCCAGGATTTGTAAAAAAATCTACACACATGAAAAGAATTACAAAAAGCAGATTATTTCAGACTTGAAAGAAAATTATTTTATTGAACTGGACCGTGAATGTTCTCATTTTAATTTGGAAAAAATGATAAATTCAATCTTATGACAGCTCAGATAAGTGCATACAAAATATAATATATATATATATATATATATATATATATATATATATATATATATATATATATATATATATATTGGGGGATAGGAATGCTGGACAGTCAGAAGAATGGATGTGTTTTTTCGCCGCTCCAAGAATTAGCGATATATTCATTGTTTTTAAAGCATATAAGGGAATTGACAATTATTATTTATTTATTATTTTTTTAATTTATTTATTTACTTGTTGAATCACATCAATTCATACACAATTATATACATTTAACTATGTGGTAATGTATGTTTACTGCTACACAATTATCATTTATCGTTATTTGGTTTGGTTTGGTTTGGTTTGGTTTGGTTTGTTTTACGGCATATCAACCCCAGTTGGTCATTTAATGCCGATAAAGTTTTGAAATAAATCAATTCTTAATGGATAATACAATTTTTTTATAAATACATTTTTCTATTTAACTGATAGATGGGACCCTAACAGGTACTACTACTCCGGGTCAGAGTGGACCAGGGAGCAATGGTGATTAAGGGGTGCTCCACATTCCCCAAACCTCCAAAACTGGAACCTCACCATCAGATAGAATTTAACGTCATTCCCAGGACACCGCCTTCTAGCATCCATATGATAAAAAGGGATTGGGGCTTGCCATAAGGGTCGTTATTTGGTAATGTCACATTTCATAACATAAGTTTAAATACCTTGTATATTTTTTACACACCTTAAAACAAAACAAAAACGAGTTTTACTTTGCTTTATTGTATTGTATTGTATTATTTAAGTTTCTGTAATTTTATATATATTGTGAAATATCTGGAATTCTTTTTTTTCTTTCTTTTTAAATTAGACAACAATAACAGAATACGTAATTATAGTACATTTAAATTATTTAACTGTGTTACTAAACTTTCTAAGAAAAGCACGTATGTATTTATCTTGATATTTCTTTTACTTTTATTCACTCATTAATATTATCTGCGTTATTCGGACTATTGTCCTCATCTTCATTGTTATATGTACAACGTTTCGGCCGATATGCCCTCTGGCCTTCTTCAGGTATTTCTTGTCGTAATCGGGAACCTTCTCGGGGTTGCTGGTACTGCAAAATTCACCAGTTGACAAGTTCTTTCTTTTTTGTTAATCAATACTAGGTCTGGTCTTCTTGCTGGGATAAGGTGATCCGTATTTATTTCAAAGTCCCAGAGAATTTTATGCGTTTCGTTCTCAAGAACAGATTCTGGTTTATGCATATACCATTTTGTTGTATTGTCAAAATTTAATTTTTTGTATAATTCCCAGTGGATCACTTTTCCAACTCAGTCGTGCCTAGTTTTGTACTCCCGTTGTGCTAGTTTGCTACATTCGCATAGTACATGGTTTACAGTCTCATCTCTGTCACCGCATAGTCTACATTTACTATTTTGTTGGGTGTTATTATTATTATTATTATTATTATTATTATTATTATTATTAAAATCGATAACTATTTTAGTATAAAAACGTGCCTTTGAGTTGTAAATATACATGAACAAACTTTTAAAAAATCTTACAGTGAAATTCTAATGCAAAATAATCGTCCGTTGTTTGTAAACAAAAAACCGGGAGTTTACGGAGAAAAGCAAAAGGTGTCCTTTTCAAAACAGATCCCAGCTGGGGTGCTTATTGATTACTCGGTCCCTGTTTTGAACAAAACCTGTAAGCAGTATCCTAAAAACAGCATCTGTACGGCCACTTACCTCCCATCTCACAAGCTATCCAATTAAGATGAGTAATGTTGTCATTTGTACAACAGCGAAGGTGATAATAACTGTTAAATGTTTCACGTTTCCCAATGAAAATTGCTTTATTATACCTAAAACTCTCTATTACTCGTTCTTGTTACCTCTTTCAGAAAATTGCATCCATCTAATCAGTTGTCTCGTTAAAGGGCTCAAACTCGCAATCCGTTAATTAGCTTGAATATTAGGGGGTTGCTAATTGAGTTCCAATCAATAACCCTTCATAATATAGGCTGGTCCAAAAGTCTTCCCACCCCCACATATTTTTAGAGATAAATCAATTACATAATAGAACCGTAAATTCTAGAAAATAATCAAATTCTTAAAGATTTTTAGAGGTAAAATAATACCATCTATATATATAAAATAATTTTTTCTGGTATGTACGTGTCGACTCCGAAAAGAGATGTCATTCTGATTTGAAATCATGCAGACACATTAATGTGTTTCTAACTAAGAAACACATAAAATTTGTTTTTTGATATTTACTAATTAAGTGATATAATTTAATAATTAAACAAAAATCAACCAATTTCTAGAACTCTTCACAGTAAGGAAAAACAAAGTAAAGAAAAATTGGGTCAAAAAGGAAATGAATTAGACTAATACATTTCACTTTAACTCAAGAGGCCTTCACCCAGTTTGTTCGTCTCTCTCTCTCTCTCTCTCTCTCTCTCTCTCTCTCTCCTGAGTTCGTCTCTCTCAAGTAAAATTGTTTCAAAACAAGTTTTGGATTACATTTTTAAAAATAATATCTTAAATGTAAACAAAAAAAGTATTTCCTAAAAAAAAAAAAAAACATTGTAATATACGAATTCTCGGCGATTTTTTAAAATTTAATAAAATATTTTCCTCTAATTCTCTCTTACTCCTGTTTTCTCCCTTTCTCACTGGTTCCTATAAAAATTTAGTCCGGTCATGGACCGGGTACTTTTGCTAGTAACTTATATATCATATTATTAAAATAAAAAATGATAAAAAGACTTTTGGCCCACCCTATTCATTAATGTACTGCGTGATCGGAAAGTCTTGTCACCCCTACATATAATATTTTTAGAGGTAAAATAATTACATAACTTATATATGATATTATTAAAATAAAAAATGATAAAAAAAACTTTTGGACCACCCTGTTCATTAATGTACTGTGTGATCGGAAAGTCTTGTCACCCTACATATAATATTTTTACAGGTAAAATAATTACATAACTTATATATTTGGCACTGGAAATTTTGTAATCTGCGACGAATTTTAAAAGAGAATTAAAAATAATTAAATCTATTATTTAAGGCCAAACTTTGTCAAAATCGATAAGTAGTAACATAATAACCATCATTAAAAAAAAGAAAAATATCATTACATATGCAGTTTATTTTTAATAGATTTAAAACAATTTGTTTTGGTCAATTTGACACGATCCGCCATTTTGTCTGTTTTTCAATGGTTTTACGCGCTTGTTTACAATTTTAATGTAACATTCGCGATTGCAAAAATAAATTACCAAAAATCAGGTAATTATCCGATTTTAATGAAATTTTCAGTATTGATTAATCAATTAATGAATTTTATAATGCATCAGTTATTTTATTTCAAAACTTTAATTTAGTATCTTTGCTATGAAAAATTAATATATAAAATTCATTTAAAATGTGAAAAGTCTGATGTTAAGTTTAAAATTTTATATTGTTAGATTCTAGAAATAAATATCTATTTAATGTAAACCTTATTTTAGACACATAAAGTAATAAGTTTTGAAGAAAAACTCTATTGAAAATGTACCCCCCCCCTTTTTAAGCATAAAAAATATCAATGTATAATTTTTTCTTTTATAAGATAATAGCCAATTAAATAATTATTGAAATGAGTAAGAAAGAAATCCCAAAAAATTAATTATTTATTATTTTTTTACATTTTATTTTTCAATTTTCGGTACTTATTTTCTAAAAGAAAAGCCACCGTAAAATTGTTTTTGCTACTATTCATAACTTCGGTCTTTTATCTCTTTATTTATACTGTAATTAGTATAAAAAATGACCAACTCGCAAAAATGTTACGCCCCCAACATAAATTAAGTGACCTGAAAAAAAGTTTTGAAATAAAATAAATAATGCATTATAAAGATAATTCAGTGATAAATAAACACTGAAAATCCGATAATTCCCTGATTTTTGGTAAATTATGGTCTGTAGGGGGGGGGGCTAAAGTCATTTTGTCAAAAACATATTTGAGGCTCATTTTGCCAGTAGCTATTATATATTATATTATTAAAACGAAAAATAATGAAAATTAATTTGACCACCCTGTAGTTATCTCCTTATTTTCTGAACTTTTTCAAATATTCCGAAATTGTTTATCTAAGATTTTACAAGAACACACAACTTTTTAAAATGCTTGATGAATGGTAAGAGTAACGGGTATATCTATACATATATAAAGGAAAGTTGTGTGTATATGTATGCCCGGGGGAAACTTTGAAAGTAAAACAATTAACAACAAAGTAAATATGTAGTATATTAGGAAAAATGAAAAAACACAGGTTTAAATGGGTTAAGTGGTGAGTTTATTGGCCGATGCTGCAGTGTTTCGATCTATTAATTAGATCATCTTCAGGGCATTTGTTGGTATATGGAAGGTGATAAGAAATTATTTATCACAGAATAACGAGAAAAGCGAATGGTAGTTGTTGTTATTCAGTCTGTTTAAAAAAATTTGAGGTCTGAAAAAAGGGACGGTTTTGAAATATGACGTTAAATATTCTATATTACGGCGTGTGTATGGGACGGTGTATGTGTGTGTATCGAAAGGAAACATTGTGCATTTTTCAGGTGTGTGGTCGTGTGTGTGTGTGTGTGTGTGTGTGTGTATTTTTTTTTTTGCGATGAACGACAGCGGAAATAAACCTTAAGGTTGTGTGTGTGTGTGTGTGTGTGTGTGTGTGTGTGTGTGTGTGTGTGTGTGTGTGTAATATATATATATATACACATTAAATATCACCAGGGCTTGGTTTTTGAGCATAAATAATATAGATTTGATTTATATTCATGAAGATAATTAAAAAATAAAATTTAGATAATAACAGCATGGATTTTTTTTCATTTAATATTTTAGATCATCATCATCATGTCACACTATTGGCACGGATCTCCATGACAATCTCTCTCCATCCGTCCCTATCGCTCATCATTCTCGGGAGGTACTCTATGCAGCATCCTGCATCCGCACAGAGCTGATCGATGTACGTCTTTGCTGGTCGGCCCACACTGGCGTGTCCATGTGCTGGCTTCCACAGGAGAACGTTGCTTATGAGTTCGTCCTTGCTTCTCCAGCAGTGTCCGTCTTACTCGGATGGTTTGGGTGATATGTGGCAGGTGACCGTACAGCTGTTTTCCCGTAGGGTGTTGTTTCCACATCTTGTTCAGGATCACCCGCAACATTCTTGTGCAGCTCCCGTCTAGTTTATTCTCTAGTCGCTTAGTTAGGGTCCAGGTCCATATTTTATATAGTAGACATTAAAATTTATTTTCAGAGTAGCTGGATCAATGCAAGGTCTATTTTTTATATACGGATTTAAATGGGGCATCCCACGAGGATTCAACTCACGATTCAGTAATAATGGATCAGTGGGAATAACTTTAAAACATCCCCCCTCTACCCAGGCGACGCCGGGTAGCCGTTGCTAGTATATATATAAAGGGCAGTTGTGTGTATGTCCGGAGGAAACTTCGAAAATAAAACAAAAAAATATATTTAACGACAAAATAAATATGTATACACATTAAATATCACCAGGGCTCGGTTTTTGAGCAAAAATTAGGAAGATTTTGATTTATATTCGTGAAGAAATTGAAAAATAAAATTTAAATGATAATACCATGGAATCTTTTTTTTCCTATTGTATTTTAAATAGGAGACATTAATTTTTCTTTTAAAAGTGTCTGGATCAACGCAAGGTATTGGGGGGGTTGTCTTGTTTTTTATGTTGGGGTTTTAATGGGGCGTCCTGCGACGATCCAACTCGAGATTCGATCATAATGTATCTGCGAGACTAACTTTTTGACCCTCCTTCTACCCAGGCGACGTTTCTAGTATTTTATAAACCTGGATCGAACACTGATCAGCAGTTTTTACTTGAAGTAGTAGTAAAATCTGCAGGGTGGTCTATTGTCGATATCAGCCGAACAGCGATGGAGTCTATCTCCTTTTTGCTTTCGCTAGACAAGAAATACATCGGGCCAGACGTTGTACAGATAACAATAAAGATGAGGACAATAGTACGAATAATCCAAATAATACTCAAAGATTATATTTGTAATTTTCAAAAGCGCCATAGCATAAAAAAGATGAAAACACAACAAAGCAGCTGATGACGATCCCGAAAGAGAACTGTGTACGCTCTTTTTGTGCGAGGAAGAAATTCCGCTTGGATAAGTGTGTGGAGTCTCGAGAATTACTCTGAAAAGGACTATGTTGCCATTGCCCTAGGCAGGCCACATTTTGTTAATTATAAATGACTGGATCGTTCTCGGTAAGGTTTCGTATCTTAATGATCCTTTTGCCAATGTTCCGACCACTTCACAAATTCACCATTCGAAAAGTATCCTCAAGTATTCATACAACAATCAAGCAGAACTAATTTTCTCCCACTCTGTTTACTAATTATTCCTGTGGGTCACTTAAACCTATTAACTTTAACGATGAAATAATAACCATTATCAATGGGAGACATGACACCAGCAAATATTGACTGGTGGAGAATTAGAATTGGCATTGAATTCTCTTCAGTATTAACGCCAAATTCTTGGGAAAGTGATTCCAACGTTGAAACGAAATTTTATTTGAGTCTTTCTAATGGCGATAACAATTCCGCCTCATTACAGTTTGCCGGACGCCATTTTGGACGCCATTTTGATCGTATGGACAACAATTTGTGAATCGCACATTGGAAAGGGAAACCAGAAATTTCGCTGAAAGAAAATTGTATTTACTCTATTTGTTTTGAGCATTTGGATTTCTTATATTTTTCAGTTTTACTTTTCCTTTAGAACTAGCAGCGTCTACCCAGCATCGCCTGGGTAGAAGGGGATTTTTTAAAGTTAGTCCGGCAGATAGATTATTACTGAATAGTGAGTTGAATGCTGGTGAGATTCCACATTTAAATGCCTATATAAAAAATAGACTTTGCATTGATCCAGCTACTACTATATTAAATGAAAATAAAAATTCCATGCTGTTATCATTTAAATTTTATTTTTTAATTATCTTCATGAATATAAATCAAATCTTTATTATTTTTGCTCAAAGTTCAAGCCTTGGTGGTATTTAATTTATATATATATTTACTTTGTCGTTAATTGTTTTACTTTCGAAGTTTCATCCGGACATACACTTACACACAACTACCCTTTATATATTTAAGAGCAGTGGCTACAGGCATCGCCTGGTTAGAAGGGGATGTTTTAAGTTAGTCCCGCAGATCCATTATTACTGAATTGTGAGTTGAATCATCGTGGGATTCCCCATTTAAATCCCTACGTAAAAATAGACCTTGCATTGATCCAGCTACTCTGAAAAGAAATGTTAATGTCTACTATCTAAAATATTAAATGAAAAAAAGAATCCATGCTGTTATCATTTAAATTTTATTTTTTAACTATCTTCACGAATATAAATCAAATCTCTTTTTTTTGTTCAAAAACCAAGCCATGGTTATATTTAATGTGCATATATATTTACTTTGTCGTTAATTGTTTTATTTTAGAAGTTTCCTCCGGACATACATACACACACATCTGCCTTTTATATATGTATAGAAAACCAAGCCCTGGTGATATTTAATGTGTATATATGTTTACTTTCTCGTTAAGTGTTTTATTTTCGAAGTTTCCTCTGGATAAAAATTAATGCAAATTCCTTTATATATAGAATAGAAGATTTCTTTCTTTCATTCAGTATTTTTTAATTTATTTTAATGAATCATATAGTCGGAGTTGTAGAAGTTTTTGGTATTGTTATAATTCGTGAGTATTCTCTATTGCAATATATCAATTTTTTTTCTTAATTTTTATATTTAGTCCTTTCCTTTCTCAAATGTAGATATACGCTTGAAAAAATTAGTATATCTTATTATAATGGAGATTGTGTGTTTTTCTGTCTGTAACCGAAACTATATTACTACTCAAGTCACAATTCCCTTAGTTATTGACATCACATTCTCAATGATTTTATTTTTTATTTAAACCTCAATCATTAATAAAAATTGTTTTACATTATTAATACTGTTAACCATATCTACATATAAACAACATGCAATTATATTTATATATACAACAAAATAGCGGTTTACAGAGTGGACGGAAAGGCTAATTTGCATATTGATATTAAAAATGTGATTTTAATAAATATGTGCTTAGTATTATTGATTTCTAACTGTTCGGTTTTATTTTAATCAATATAAGCAAAAATCTCTTCAATGAATCTTAAATGAAATCCATTAACAAGAATAAATAACTGTAATTTTATTCTTTACTTCCTATTTTAACTAAATAGTTAAATTAGAAAAAAATAACAATGAAAGACGGGAGTGATGGAAGAGTAAGTTTCAGTTGTTCTATTTTTTCGATTAGTATAATCATTTTATCTGCATTCTTATTTAGTTTCATTAGCCTTTCTAATTTAAGACGATATTTTATTTCATTAAAACTTAAATACTTGCACCCGGAGGGTGCATATATTTGCTAGTGCATATAGTAATGTTCATATAAACCTAAAAGTATAATCATCATATTGAGTATATTAAAGTTAAAAAAAACCAGGTTCAAAGAAATTTAATTATACACTTTTAAGAGAAAATTCATGACACATTTTTAAAAAAAACGATAGGAAAATCCCGGCTGCGTAGCGGCTAACATACTGGACTGTGATATTGTAGTAAACATGTTCAAACTGCCGTAACGCTATTACGTTCCATTTCAAAATAATACCCTTGGGAAGGATATAAAATTAAATGTCATGAGAGGAATTCGATAACATAGGCATTCTCTGATCGCTTTAGTATTTTTTTAAAGACAACAAAAGATAATATTTTTTTAAATCACGCAAAACACACACACACACACACTCACACACTCACACACTAGAGAGAATTGGAAAAGCCTACTATAAGATTTTTTGTTTTGTTTTGTTTTGTGGCATATCAACCTCAGTGGGTCATTTAATGCCGATAAAGTTTTGAAATAAATCAATTCTTAATGGATAATACAATTTTTTTATAAATACATTTTTCTATTTAACCCATAGTTGGGACCCTAACAGGTACTACCACTCCGGGTGAGAGTGGACCAGGGAGCAATGGTGATGAAGGGGTGCTCCACATTCCCCAAACCTCCAAAACTGGAACCTCACCATCAGATAGAGTTTAACGTCATTCCCAGGACATGTAGACCCGCAGCCACCGCCTTCTAGCACCCATATGATAAAAAGGGGTTGGGGCTTGCCATAAGGGCAATAGGGTTAGGAAAATATATAGGTGCTAGGGCTTGACGTGACCAGCCGATTGATCGGAGGGGGCCTCTCCGACCGCCCGTCTAGCCCAAGTGGAGTATTGCATGTCATGAACTGCTCATCCACCTGGCACTATCCTTAAGCATCACGGGTCGCCACCCACGGCCAACAGGCGGCCCCATTGGGGGAGTCTTACCCCTCTGCAGAGGTGCAGTCGATGCATTCTAACTCCCCAGCCGACAGGGCGGAAAAAGCCTACTAGACACTACCTCAAGTGTCTTCGGTCTCTCTGTACAGGGGTTTGTCAGTATCTGGCACGAGGATACTTTTTCTCGGAAGTAAACCCTGACCAAATATTCCCCTCATTATAGCTACGCACTGGGCTAAATGATGAGGAAATTAACAGTGCACCTTCTCCTTGTGCTGCTGCCACAAGTAACAACACTAAGCTTGATACCCCACCAGACCAGCCTAATATGGTCCTGGAATCTGGCAAGACAAGCAATGGCCACTAGAAAGAGAAATTATAACATAGTTAAATGGTCCATTGAGGAGAAGAAAATTATTCTCTGCTGTTTCACTTACTCAAGATTTGAGAAGTGGGTTAGAGGGAAGGAAATAGTATCTGAGGATCAAATAACATCTTCCATCCTGAAAAGGGGCTCCTGTCTCTCTAAAAAATTTAAAATGAAAATTGAAAGGAAAAGTGAAATATACACCAACATATCTATTAATAATGGAGATTCGCTTCCGGTTTTTGTCTGTAACAAAAATTACGTCACTGCTTACGTCACATTACTCAAACATAGAATAAATACACTCAAAATTGAACATGCAACGTAGACAGTCCTCATTGTTTTAATAAATAGATGCTGGTATTATATATTATATATAGTTTGTTTTATTTTAATACATATTTTAAAGTTTCATTTCAATTTTTTATTTTTTAATCCTTTAATAATTTGATGGTTTTACATACTTAGGATACAAATGACATTGAATTTTTAGCTCCCATCCCTCAGGCAATATGTTTCAAAAATTATTTTTACATCGCCCGGAGGGTGTTTTTTTTTGCTAGTATTATAACGTCTCAACAACATATTATTATAACGTCTCTGTAACTAAAATTACGTCATAACCTACGTCACAATTCTATCAGATATTTACTTTATATTCTCCATAATTATTATTTAAATCCAAATTCTAAGAATATGTTTTATATTACTAATACTTCTGGCCTTATCAACATATTGGTTGGCAGCCTTCCGTCTACGAGAGACAATAGAGTAGTGTCAAAGTATTTTGGGTTTTTTTCTTTGAACTACATAGCCTGGCAGGTTCATATTGAAGATAAGCTGTTGCACATGCAGCAAATCCCCCCTCTTAACACTGCCGCAGTGATCCAAAGGAAAAGTAAGGTACCAATGCGGTTTGGCAACGGTAGTGCCGCATGAGTTGATGGGTAGCACTGGATTTCAGCATCACGCCAACTTGGACACTTCGGCTCCTGATTTGTTTTCGGGGTTTACTCCCCTAGCCTTTCATTGAACATAAGCGCACATAAACAAAAATAGTTAGGTATAGGGAATTAACAATCATATCTTATTAGTATTTACTTTAGAACAAAATCTTATTATAATGGAGATTGTCTGTTTTTCTGTCTGTAACCGAAACTATATTACTACTCAAGTTACAATTCCCTTAGTTATTGACATCGCATTCTCAATGATTTTATTTTTTATCTAAACCTCAATTATTAATAAAATTGTTTTCCATTATTATTACTGTTGACATATCTACATGATATTTTCCACGTACCCCACTTGTACGGGTCAGGCACAAAGGCCCTATTTATGTGGGACCACCCACAAGCCGAGACTCATGGGGTGGCGGGTGAAAAATTGCGTCGATCCCGTCGGCATTCCCCCTCAAGGGGGCGCCTCAGGCACTGGGCAATAAACCCAGCCCTGCCCCTTTAAATCGAGGGGGCAGGTGTTGCCTGGGGGGATGGCCCCCTGGGATCGACGCTGCAATATATATATATAGCATGGTCCAGAGGCCGAAGCCACTGTTGACCATATCTACATACAAATAACATGCAATTATATTTATATATACAACAAAATAGCGGTTTACAGTTTGAACGGAAAGGCTAATTTGCATATTGATATTAAAAATGTGATTTTAACAAATATGTGCTTAGTATTATTGATTTCTAACTGTTTGGTTTTATTCTAATGAATATAAGCAACAATCTCTTCAATGAATCTTAAATGAAATCCATTGACAAGAAGAAATAACTGTAATTTTATTCTTTACTTACTCTTTTAAGTAAATACTTAAATTAGAAAAAATAACAATGAAAGACGAAGGGAATTTTCTTGTAGTATTCGGGAGCCATCACGGAACTTTGATGGCTCCCGAATACGACAAGAAAATTCCCGAGTTCGAAAAGAAGGTTCCCGAGTCCGAGAAGGTTCCCGAGTCCGACAAGAAATACCTGAAGAAGGCCGGGGGGTATATCGGCCGAAACGTTGTACAAATAACAATGAAGATGGGGACAATAGTCCGAACAACGCTAATAATACTAAAGCAAATATAATCTATTGATTATAATAAACTGCTCCTTATAGAATATTTCCATTCGACAGATTATGACATGCCCGAGGTTAGAAAATCCAACATTATTGAAAAACAAAATCGCAGAATGATACCAGAGACGCGCGAAGATGAATGGACATAACGCCTTCAAACACTGACCGCCCCCCCGCCCAAACACTGACCGCCCCCCGTCCCCTTTCCAAATGGATTTTACATCAAACTAAACCATCCTCAAAACATTGCTTTGTAGCAATGTTAAATATTTGATTTAATAGTTGGGGGTTGAATTGAAAGATTCCCTCCTGAGAGGAACGCACCCTCCCCCCGTTTTTGCCAGGGTGTGCCATCCACGTATTGCCCTGAGTGTCAGGTGGTTATGGGACACAGATGTTAAAAAAACTGACTGTTCAAGAAACATTTCAATATTAATCCATTAATATGCCCCACGTGATGGCTCGGTTTACGTCACATCTTTTGTGGCGTAACAATTCAATAAAAATAAAACTTTCAAAAGATATTTTACTGTAATGTCATTACTACTTGAGAATTATCAAAAAGTAATTATATATATATATATATATATATATATATATATATATATATATATATATATATACTGTTTGTTGGATAACGTTTGATGATCTACATACACATATACAAAAAACACATTCACACACATGTATATATATATATATATATATATATTATATATATAATATATATATATATCTTTGATAGGAAGGAAAAATTCAACACTGTTATTCCATAATAAATTTATTTCGATCAAAATTGGGAGCTTTATTAAATCAACTTAGTTTTATAAAGTACAGTCTCATCAGATGGAAAATCATCAATAATTATATATATATATATATATATATATATATATATATATATATATATATATATATATATAAACTTTCTTTTGATTAACAGACCAAATAACAATATCAGGACGCTGGGCCGTTAACGTTATTTCAGTTGGAAAAACGAGTTGATGTTCTAAGTCGCACGCAATGTGCCAGCCCGTGGAGCCATCAAATATAGACGACACGTGCCTATTTTTACGCGAAAATTTTGAAATGTTTTATAAATCATAAAAAAATTCAGAAATTATTAAAATATATATTTTTAATAATTTCTGAATGTTTTTATGATTTTTTAATTAATCTTTTTAAAATATTATTGATTTATTTATTTAGCTTTTCTTGTGGGAAATGAGGTAAAAAAAAAATTAATTCCCTCCCTCTCGGACAAAAATTGGATGCAGATTTTTACTGAACATTGGTCTTTGCTGGTCTCAATTTTCATTAATAAAAGTTTGTACACTCGGTTACTACATAAACAAACATACATACAGAATATATATATATATATATATATATATATATATAGTCATCCACAGACATGTGTTTCGACTTATTAAGTCTCTTCAGTGTGGCTAGACATTTTGTGAGCTACCTACAGCCGAGATAGAACTCCAATCGATTCAGCAGCAGTCGGACAGCTGAATTGTTCGGCTATCGTCACCCACAGAATGGGACGGGGGTTTTAACTGTTTTAATACACACATCTGTATGTCTGTAAAGGCCGCCATATATATATATATATATATATATATATATATATATATATATATATATATATGAGGAGAAAAAGATTGAATAAATCAGACAACATGTGGTTGAGAGTAGAGAAAAATATAACAAGACAAACGCCTTTGTCCAATTGATATTTCGTCTCATTACTGGTTTGAGACTTCCTCAGAAGTTTATTCTTCAATAAACTTCTGAGGAAGTCTCAACCAATAATGAGACAAAATATCAATTGAACATAGTCGTTTGTGTTGTTATATCCACATTTTTCTCTACCCTCAACAACACACACACACACACACACACACACACACATATATTATATATATATATATATATATATATATATATATATATATAAACACATTTTTGGTACAGCTAAACTTGTATAAGATTTTGAAAAATAACGACATACTTTATTGATCAGCAAAATTTTTATTTTTCGAAAGAGAAAAGAAGAAATAGAAACTTAAGGGCCCTTTCGACTGGTGCTTTGTCAAAAGTAACGACCGGTAGATCGTTTAAAAGTCACAATGTAAATCAAATTGGGTAAAAGAGAGATTCAATCAAGCAAATGGTAACATGAAGGCAACACAAAAAAAGGAAGAAAACATTTTTTGGTAAATACCTTCAGGTGATCCCCACCTCAGCAATAACATGCCCAGCAAAAATTCCCAGGGAGTGCTTAAGATGTCTCTGTCTACACAAGGACGGGCAGTAAAAAAAAAATGGAGACTGCCTCGAGGACGTTGAGATGGTGACTTGTCCTAGCCTTGTGTAGAATGGAAAATTGCTGATCGCTGTAGTTTGTTTTACAGCTATTTGAAGTACAAAGATGGTCACCGATGGCAGAATCTTGTGCTTGGGAAAGCCCGGATGTGGTTTGGGGAGGTTTCTTATACCCCTCGGGACGTGTTGGTTTATTCGGACGTTTAGCCTCTGCGTTGTCCTACCAATATAGCTAGCAGCAAAAAAAGCAAAAAATCTAAAACTTATATAGTATTTTTTACAATATATATATATATATATATATATATATATATATATATATATATATATTAAAAGAAAGGAAAAGAATCCGACAATATCAGTAAGAAAAGGTGGAATGAAAACATCACACAATGCTGTTAAAGAAGAAAACAATTTATAATATAATCATAGCTGATACTGATCAATATTTCGATTTTACAAAAATCATCATCAGAGCTCATTCACTCCCGTAGTTTTTTGGGTCGGAGAGGAAAGTCAAATCAGTTTACAAAACAAAAAACCTTAATACTGCAAAAAACGAAAGACGTTACAATATTCACCAACGTGGGCATTCGCGCCATATATATGTCGGTCATGTCTCATGTATATCTTTTGTCATCCAAATGTAGCAGATTTTTTATTAAGGTTTTTTGTTTTGTAAACTCATTTGACTTTCCTCTCCGACCCAAACAACTACGCGAGTGAATGAGCTCTGATGATGATTTTTGTAAAATCGAAATATTGATCACTATCAGCTATGATTATATTATAAATTGTTTTCTTCTTTAACAGCATTGTGTGATGTTTTCATTCCACCTTTTCTTACTCATATATATATATATATAAGTAAAAAATATAACAGGAGAATTTAGATTTTTTGCATTATAGCCTATTTCAGGAAGCCTAGACTAAATGTCTAGTGTTCCCAATCATCAGATGCGAATGATGAATTCTTTATTACTTTTAAGGCAGTTGAAAACAGATTTTTTTATTGTCCTGTGTTCCCTTGTGTATACCCCTCTGGAAGGTAATTAACCATCGGTCATAAATTAACATCTTGCTCATTAGGATCATACACATGTTTTATAGAAGGGGTAAGTAGGTAGGTGGGTAAGTTTTGTGGTGATGGAAAGATTTGATTGGTTATAGGAGACATCTTTGGGGGAGATAAGGCGGGAGATAGAAGGGAAAGGAGTAGGTAGAAAACTGAATGGTGAGGACACTAGATAGGGGGGGGAGTAGCCATTTCTTGGAAAGAGATTTGAGTAAAGGAAATAGTAAATGAGAGTAATAAAATTGATGACCATAAATTCAAAATCAAACCAGTAAATTAGTGAGAGGGTATTGGCCCAAATAGGTCGGCTACTTCTCTTCCCCTATTAGGTGTCCTCACCATTCATTTTTCTACCTATTCCTTTCCTTTCTATCTCCCGCCTTATTTCCCCCAAAGATGTCTCCTATAACCAATCAAATATTTCCCTCACTACAAAACTTACCTACCTACCTACTTCCCCCTTCTATAAAACATTTGTATGATCCTAATGATTCAATAAAGGCTGAGGAAGCGGAATTTAACATTCCAGCGAAATATACTACACATTTTTGTCTGAGTTTTGTTCTTTCATTCCTTATTTTACCTCATATATATATATATATATATATATATATATATATATAATATATATTTGAAAATGGTTTTAAAAAGCGTGTGCATTGTGAGATGTTATAATAAATACAATTTCACAATTTTTTTTTCCCTGAAAAAGATATCTTTTTTTCGGTCACGTCTCATCAGAGAAGCATACCGTGACACTAATGTTTGTACGAGGAATAATGTGTAAGATCTGCAGATGTGGAAGTAAAAAAAAAAAAAAAAAAGTACTGTATACAAAAACAATCCTTCAATTTACTGTTATTCGGATCCAACAACCACTCCTCCAACAATAATATTGTTGATAATAACTCTGCCTGTTCTCACAACTTTGCTACGTAATATATATATATATATATATATATTTTACTTTCACATATGCTGATTTTACACATTATTCCTCGTACAAACATTAGTGTCACGGTATGCTTCTCTGATGAGATGTGACCGAAAAAAAAAGATATCTTTTTCAGAGGAAAAAAAAAAATTTGTGAAATTGTATTTATTATAACATCTCACAATGCACACGCTTTTTAAAGCCATTTTCAAATTTTGCTCGTACCACAATCTATTCATATATATATATATATATATATATATATATATATATATATATATTATTATTATTATTTTATTTATATTTTGGTTGAAGGCAATTATAATGCATGTATCGTATAAAATTCGATAATGATAGAAAATAATCTTGACAAGTGAATCCCGCAAAGGATGGCTCGCCATGTAGAACAGACTGTTTCGACTTTATTAAGTCTCTTCAGCGATGTATACTAACGACTCCCCTCCGACAGGAATCGAAACCGGGACTTCATAGGCATAGTCAGAGACCATATCCGTTCGGCCGCCGGTACATAGCGAACAATCCCTGCGAAATTAACCTTGTCAATGAACATGCATTATACATACATACATGCATTATAATTGCCTTCAAGCAAAATATAAATAATAATTTATTCAACAATGCTTCTATAAACAAACAAATATCCAAAAATCTTATATATAATATATATATATATATATATATATATATATATATATATATGAGAGAGAGCGAGAGAGATGTCTGTATGCATGCATGTATGAAATGATCAAACAATACGTTTATTTATGTCTCATAATACACTTTTGTGTTGTATGCATTATTTTGTTCAGTCTGTTGAAATAGATATCTATTGACAAATCCTCACCGAAATGTCTATCCTACACCCCCCCACGTCACCCCTGCTCCCCACCCACGTCACATCTTGCCCCTGCCGCCCACCCCACCCCTGTGTCTATCATTTTATCCGCTGTTTATTTGTCGATTTGTCTAGATGGAACGTCGATAAACATCTCCCTGGAATGGTCAGTGACTTTGATTAATTTGTGCTCCGTTGCGTTGGGCCATGTGATCCTCTGTCTACCCATCGTTTGTCTGATGCTCACTGAATCACAAATTTCTAAATAAACCGTCATTGTCATCTACTTGGAGACTCGACACACAGACAGACACTGAGACAGAGAGACAAGAACATTCACAAGAACATTCAGGAGTTATCAATTTGACTTAGCAATATGCGACATCATGTATTGACATATAAACATCAAAATCTTATCGAGATCTCCGTAGGACAAAAATGGCATCGTTTCTTATTCTTATTTCAATTTTCATAAGCGCATTGTACTTATGATAAGTGGTAGTAAGTAACTTTGAAACCAATGGTAACAATCGCCTTTTAATTGTATTGGACATTAGAAGTAATAAATATAGCTCTTA
>CM042182.1:17432109-17434609 GCA_023376005.1 Doryteuthis pealeii
GTTAGTGAAGGCATCACATAAAACCATAGAGAGAAAAATTGTGAACAGAGTGGGTGCAAGGACACAATCCTCTTTAACTTTGGAATTACTATGTAGAATACATTGTATTTTACATGGCTTTATGACAGTTACATTTTGGTCGAGCTTAGAACTTTTCAGCAACCTTTCGCACTGCTCGTTATTTACCACTAGCATAACAAAGGTATTTATTTACGGAACATAAAACCATAGAGAGAAAAATTGTGAACAGAGTGGGTGCAAGGACACAATCCTCTTTAACTTTGGAATTACTATGTAGAATACATTGTACTTTACATGGCTTTATGACAGTTACATTTTGGTCGAGCTTAGAACTTTTCAGCAACCTTTCGCACTGCTCGTTATTTACCACTAGCATAACAAAGGTATTTATTTACGGATCAATGCGAAGTATAATTTAAAGTATATTTACTCTACGGATATGATTTGACACAAGGTCACACGTATGGGGCATCCAGCGAGGATCAAACTCGTTTTTCACTAGTAAAGTATCCTACGAGATTAACTTGCAAACCATTTTCCACGAAGGTTTTAGTTATTCACCTCCCAGCAGGTCTACCATGGATCAGATTGTAGTTCTTGAATCCGAGTAATCTACTGATCATTAGACTTTAAAAGAACTATAAGATATTGTTGTAACTCAAGTTTACTAAGCAAAGATATAAGGTGAGCCGAGTAATTAGAAATTGCTAGGCTTCATTAACAAATCTCGCGAGATCTTGTTGTGTCTCTGTTCAGAGGTTTCCTTAGACTTTATTTATAGGGAAAATAAATTATTCCATTCTTATTATTTAGGTACTCTATGATAAAGATAGAAGAAAGATACTTTGAAAGTCAATAAAAATTTAGTACGTTTCTAAACTAAATATGAAATAAGATAAATATATGATTAGTTCAATGTTAATGTTAACGCAATTAATAATAATAATAATAATAATAATAATAATAATAATAATAAGAATAAGAAGAAGAAGAAGAAGAAGAAGAAGAAGAAGAAGAAGAAGAAGAAGAAGAAGAAGTTGAAGCGAAAGAAGTAGAACAAGATGAAGAAAAAAAGAAAGAAAGAAAGAAAGAAAGAAAGAAAGAAAGAAGGAAATGAAAGAGGAACGAAAGGGGAAGATGTAAAGAAAGAGGGCAGAGAAGGAAGATTATTGTTATTATTACTTACTCCTTTTGAGTTTTCACATCAGCGTTAGATTGTCTTTCACTGGAGTCTGAGTGACAGCAAGTCTCCTCAGGTCTCCAGGACTCTTCTGAGTATTCTGGCAGATTGCAGCAGTGCAGTGTTCTGAATGGTTTCAACCCTTCCCCTGATTTCCAAACATTCCAGACCCTTTTCTAATCCTTTTGGGACTGTTCCAAGTGCACCAACTACAATTGGTATCACCTTTACTTTCATATTCCATAACTTTTTTAGTTCTCTGGCAAGGTCCAGATATTTGTCTATTTTTTCATTTTCCTTTAGCTTCACCCTGTGATCTGCTGGCACTGCAAAATCCACCAGTTGACAAGTTCTTTCTTTTTTGTTTATCAACACCAGGTCTGGTCTTCTTGCTGGGATAAGGTGATCTGTTTTTATTTCAAAATCCCAGAGAATTTTATGCGTTTCGTTCTCAAGAACAGATTCTGGTTTATGCATATACCATTTTGTTGCATGGTCAAAATTAATTTTTTTGCATAATTCCCAGTGGATCACCTTCCCAACCCAGTCGTGTCTAGTTTTGTATTCTCGTTGGGCTAGTTTGCTACATTCGCAGAGTAATATGGTTTACAGTCTCATCTCTATTCCCGCAAAGTCTATATTTACTATTTTGTTGGGTCCTATCGATTTTCGCTTTGATGTAGTTTGTCCTTATGGCATTATTTTGTGCAGCAATTTTAAATGATTCCGTTTCTCTTTTGAGGTTTCCTTTTCTTAACCATGTCCAAGTCTTTTCATGGGCAACCTCTTCAATTTGTCGTTTGGAGCGTCCATATAATTGTTTTTCTTCCCATTTTGTTTTCTAGTTTTTGTTGTTTCAAAAAAGAAAGAACTTGTCAACTGGTGGATTTTGCAGTTCCAACAGATCATAGGGTGAACCTGAAGGAAAATGAAAAAATGGACAAATACCTGGACCTTGCCAGAGAACTGAAAAAAGTATGGAATATGAACGTCAAAGTTATGCCAATTGTAGTTGGTGCACTTGGAACGGCCCCAAAAAGATTGGAAAAAAGTTTGTAAAATCTGGAAATCAGAGGGAGAATCGAAACCATCCAGAATACTGCACTGCTGCAATCTGCTAGAATATTCAGAAGTGTCCTGAAGACCTGTGGAGACTTGTTGTCACTCAGACTCCAGTGAAAGGCCATATGGGGAAAACTCAAAAGGAGTGAACAATAATTTGAGGATTCTACAATGGATGACATTTCATCCTACTTGAGATAAATAAAAATATAGCGAAAATTATGAGTCAGATATAAA
>CM042182.1:17439609-17444609 GCA_023376005.1 Doryteuthis pealeii
GGCACATGGCGGTCATCTTGTCAATAAAGAAGTACAACGCGAGAAATATATCGTCACAAGCTGCTTATCTTTTATTTCCAGGCTTGACTCGTGGGTTGTTTTGGAGAGGAGAAAAAGAGAGAGAAGACACTGTTAAATTACGGTGATCCCACACTAGGGACCAAAGGCCCGTCCGTTCCCCTAGGCCTCGGAAAGCAAAAAGAGACCGGTATTTTTCTTCGTCGTTGACGTCACCACATGACTTCCGGTTCCGGTCAACACCCGAAACTTCCGGTTGGCTTTCAATTCTCCATTCGGGGGGTCACGCCCCGGCCAAACTCACGACAACCTGTTTTATGTTCATCACTTTTTAAGCCATTACTATCTCTTATTTCTTCTTCCTCCTTTTCTAATAGTAGTCCTCGCAAAACTCAGGACCTTCCATCTCGCTACAATAATATAAGCGTTCTGCTGAATAACAGAAAGAAAACAGTGGAATTGAATAGAACATTGTTGGTAAGCAGATGATATCCGACGTTATCGTCGCGGCAAAAGAAACCGTTAATTCGGCATAGACACATGGTTTTATTGGACGAGCGAATGAGACGTGGCGAAGGTTTGGTTTGGTTTATTTTACGGCATATCAACCGCGGTGGGTCATTTAATGCCGACAAACTTTTGAAATAAATTAATTCTTAATGGATAACCAATTTTGTTTCTAAACTCATATTTTTCTATTTAACCTATAGATGGGACCCTAACAGGTGGATTATATTAAAGTTAGCTAATTTCCAAAATTTGAGCTTCCAATTCCAAAGATTGGCAGGGTTATGTCGATTTTTAGCTCTCCAAATTTTAGGGGAGTCGCAAAAAATGGTGACCTTTTGTAACATATTTTTGTCTATAAAATGAGTTCTACAGATTCCCTACTCCTAAAAACTGGTTTATAAAGAAAAACTGGTTTATAAATTTAATCATGGAATTACCCATATATATATTTCGGCCTAAAACACGACGAGGAGCCGAAGACTAAAGCTGTGACGTAATATCATTTTTTTTTTATTTATTTTTTTTTATTCTTTAATTTTCTTTAAGTTGCACATGACTTTCACGATCAAAGTCATGCAACATTTCGAACGATTACCATGATCGTATTTCGGATGAATTACGTCACACAATTTCGAAAGAAAATTAACGGCTAAAAAACGCCAAATCCATTCACTTCATTTAATTACTTTTTTGCCTCATATACAGCATTTCATCTTTTTTTCGCCAGACCGTCTCATATACCTTGAAAAAGGGTGAAGGTTCACCCGAAATATCAGAATCGATCAAACCAGGAACAGAACAACAATTGAATATTAAAATTCTGACTTTTGTTCTGTTTTTTTTGTTTGTTTTTTTTTTCTTTTTTCCAATGCTTCAAAATACAACAAAAAAAACATCGTTCACAACAACAAAGTTTATACATAACATACATACATACATACATATATATATATATATATATATATATATATATATATATATTATATATATATATATCAGAGGAAGAATTGAGACCATCCGAACTCCTGCACTGCTGCAATCGGCTAGAATACTCAGAAGAATCCTGGAGACCTGAGGAGACTTGTTGTCACTCAGCCTCCAGTGATATAGCATCATGTTCACGCTGATGTGAAAAACTCAAAAGAAGTGAAAATAATAATGCCATTTTTTAAATATTTGATTAGTCAGATAAAAATAGTAAGGTTCTTTAATCTAATTGTTAAATGGTATTTTGTCAGATTTTAAAATTTTTACCGAGTACATGTAAAATTCCCTTGCAGATATATATTGATTTATTTTAAAGGCGTTTGTCCACGTCTATGAACTTGGCACCGTCCCAAGATAAGAAATATCTTATGTATTGAAGATGTTAAACATTATTTGCTAAATTCATAATTACCTGACTTGCACAAAGTCTTAGGGGCTATAAAATCGATAAGTTTGACATATTTCTTCACGCTTGCTTGGACGGAAAAAAAATGGTTATGGTTTTTTTAGCGTAAAAGAGCGAGGTTAGTACTGCAAGATAAGTGAAACGATATTTAAACAAATCATACACCTTATTATAATGGAAATTTTGTGTCTGTAACCAAAACTACGCCACTGCTTACGTCACAATACCCTTAAGAATTGGTTAAGTGTATAAATGAGTATTTGATTTATTATCAAAATCACTAACACATAGAATAAATCTTATTTATTAACCATGTCTCTATGAAGATATGAGGTAACTTTGAACCACGTATCTTTGAGGCGTAACACAGATTCTCAAAGATACGTGGTTCAAAGTTAACTAACCTGAAAAAATGTAAAAGTTTTTAAATAAAGTAATTAGTGCATTATATCTTTTATTCATCAATATATCAACACTGAAAATTTCATTAAATTCGGTTAATTTCCTGGTTTTGGGTATTTTTTTTTTCGGTGGAGTGACATACGATGATGGTTTGTACTGCAAGATAAGTGAAACAATTTCTAATTATAATGGAGATTGTGGGTTTGTCTGTCTGTAACCGAAACTATATTACTATACAAGTCACAATTCCCTTTGTTATTTACATCACATTCTCCATGATTTTATTCTTTATTTAAACCTCAATTATTAATAAAATTGTTTTACATTATTAATACTGTTGACCATAATTACATACTAATAACATGCAATTGTATTTATATATACAACAAAATAGCGGTTTACAGTGTAAACGGGAAGGCTAATTTGCATATTGATCTTAAAAATTTGATTTTAATAAATATAAGCTTAGTATTATTGATTTCTAATTGTTTGGTTTTAACTTAATGAATATGAGCAAAAATCTCGGGGATAAATCTTAAATGAAATCCATTAACAAGAAGAAATAACTGTAATATTATTCTTTACTTCCTATTTTAACTAAATAGTTAAATTAGGAAAATTTACCAATGAAAGACGGGAGTAATGGAAAATGATGGAAGAGTTAGTTTCAAAGATGTTCTATTTTTCAATCATACCCCCTCTGTCCCAAATCTTTTATTTGCATTCTTATTCAGTCTCATTAGCCTTTCTAATTTAATATGATATTTTATTATATTAAAACTTGAATACTTGAACCCGGAGGGTGCATATATTTACTAGTTTAAATAATAATAAGTTGCTGCAGAGGTTCTTTAGAAAATTTGGTGCGAAACGGAAAAAAAGGGCGCGAAATTAGAAATCATGGTGGATAATGAAGGAGAAAAGAAACGAATCAACCTTGTAGACTGTTTGATGGGAAATACAAACTCTGCTGTTCTTCTAGACAGACTTCTTTTGGTAGTTTTTATTTCTTTTCATTTTATTTTGTTCCCATTAAACTTTATTGCCCGATATCAGATGAACATCAGTTACGCATGGTGATTGGCGTTTGAAGTAGCAAAAAATGTGTTTCAATATCTAAAATCATATCTGGCAAAAAGTAGAAACGACTGGAAATTTCATTTTGATTCGATGTGAATGGGTCCATTTAAGATTAATGAGTGTTGTCTTTCGGTTATAGCAACAAGATAGATATTACCAAACAGAAATAAATAGATAGATAGATAGATCTCCCGGTGCGACGAATAAGAATCATGGGTTAGATAAAATAAAAACTTGATCAAATAACAAAAAATGCCTTGTAGCTTATTTAATTAAACACAAGCACAACCCAACAGAAGCCGACTACCACTCCTTCATTCATTGTCCGATTGTGAGCTCGTTGAATGAAACGACTGGAAATTTCATTTTGATTCGATGTGAATGGGTCCATTTAAGATTAATGAAAGTCGTCTTTCGGTTATAGCAACAAGATAGATATTACCAAACTGAGATAGATAGATAGATAGATAGATAGATATTGATTGCAACGTCTTATCAGGCGACTATCACTCCTTCATTCATTGCCCGTTTGTGAGCTTGTTCTTGACATTTTAATCCTGCCAAAGTCTTGCATAACTTAGAACATATCTGGCACACATAACGACTAGTGTTGACTGAGTCGACAGGTGTTGTATACTCATCTTTCGGTTATAGCAACAAGATATATATTACCAAACTGAGATAGATAGATAGATAGATATTGATTGCAACGTCTTGTCAGGCGACTGCCACTCCTTCATTCATTGTCCGTTTGTGAGCTTGTTCTTGACATTTTAATCCTGCCAAAGTCTTGCATAACTTAGAACAAATCTGGCACACATAACGATTGGTGTTGACTGAGTCGACAGGTGCTGTATACTCATCTTTCGGTTATAGCAACAAGATAGATATTACTAAACTCCATGGTTGGCATCCGCCCGTCTACTGGAGACGATGGCATAGTGTCCACTTTTTTCTCTCTGGTCATAACAATTTTTTAATGAATTCTTATAGTGGTATCTGTAGTGTTATTAGAATAAAGTGTGGTATCGGTGGTTTCATTAGTATATATTTGAGGAATTATTAGAGTGAAGTTCTTTTATCAATAATTATTTATTGTGGTACCTGAGGTATCATTAGAATAGTGTATGGTATCTGAGGTGTCAATAGTGTAGTGTATGGTATCTGAGGTGTCAATAGAATAGAGTAGTATCGGAGGTGCCATTAGAATAGTGTGGGGGTATCCGAAGTTTCATTAGAATAGAGTGTCGTATCTGCAGTGTCATTAAAATAGAATGTAGTATCGGAGCACCTCCGATACTACATTCATTAGAATAGAGTATATATTTGAGGAGTTATTAGAGTGTAGTCTCCGAAAACCAATTCTCAACCCTTCAAAGCTGGAATTATTTACGCTTTCCTTTTCGAGAATCTATATTATTATTACGCTTTGCACGAACGACTAATAAGTTTTTCTACCTGTCATCCGAATGTACTATATGTGACACATTACCGGCCATTCTGAACTGAAATGAATTACGCTTCCTGATATATATATATATATATATATATATATATATATATATATATATATATATATACGTTACTTTCATGGAAA
>CM042182.1:17454609-17474945 GCA_023376005.1 Doryteuthis pealeii
TAATATATGTTAGTCTCCAAAGTGCATTATTTCAGGATGAGAAGATTGGTTTGGTTTGGTTTACGGCATATCAACCTCAGTGGGTCATTTAATGCGGACGAAGTTTTGAAATGTATTCATTTTTAATTGGATGTCAAGGTCCATGAAATCTATTCATTACAACTATTTCACAACTTACGAGGTCAGTTAAAAACACCCTCATAGCGGAGCACGATATGTCGACGTGCGTCTCCTTGTGAGACAACCAGCGAAAGAGAATGAGTCCCCTTACTTCCGCTTGTGGTCCCGGGGTAGGGGAAGGGACATATCCGTTTCTGCTCTTCTGCAGAAAATTTGGGATTTCCATTGTTTTATCTAGTTTTAGGGGTCATTGACTGGTCACATATATTAAGTGCTTTTAGAATTCTAGTCCACTAAAAACTTACTTTTCTTCTTTTTTTTTCTTTCCTTTTACCCAGAAACTTTATTACCGTTTTTCTTTTCAATTTAAAATTTAGAGCCGGTTTAGCGTTCGGCTAGGAGTCACAAGATTCCTGGTTCGATACGGACCCTCGCCAACTCAGCGTAGCAGGGATCTGTGCGGTACAGTGAGGAGCTGATTGTAGATGTGGCGCTCCACCTCAGACGCAAAAACAATATCCTTGTTCTAGCACTTGCGAAAAGGGGATAGACTCCCTCATTGTACCAGGATTTACAGTTCTTTTTCGTTTTTTGCAAAAATTATGCAATCATTCATGTACACAAGGGGAGGAGGTATTTTTTTTCTGTGATTTTGTGAATTTTTAGTCCCTGTATATTTTATAAAGTGGAGAGACATCATTGTTATAACAAATAGTAGTGCTGATGGGTGAGTCTCCTTGATTATTATTATTATTGTAGTTGTTGTTGTTGTTACTGACGTGGTGCAGTTCAGATGTATCCCTAACTGTCAACACAGTTAATAGGCTGCTAGGGAGATGGTTATAAAATATTTGGGCTTCGAATTATAATAAGGAGTTATAAACACGCAAGGGTGAAATTAAATTAGAATATCTGTGTTTGTTTTTCTTTTTTTTTTTTCTTTTTGTTTTTTGGAGTTTTTTTTTTTTGGGGGGGGTTTGTTTATTGCCTTTGTGAGTTCATCATAACAAAGTTGGATGCTTAAAAAAGATTTTTGTCAGAAAAATTCTGTTAATAATTTAAAACTGAAACAATGACGCCATTTTATTTGATGAATTAAAACTTTTTCAGCAATTTTTAACTGCTGATAATTTTTTGATTCTCGTGTTCTCAGTGTTCATGTGAGTGTATATAAACAATATTGTTTGTAGATATGTTTATTTAAATGAAAATAGTTTT
Source organism: Doryteuthis pealeii (assembly GCA_023376005.1). Taxonomy (NCBI): domain Eukaryota; kingdom Metazoa; phylum Mollusca; class Cephalopoda; order Myopsida; family Loliginidae; genus Doryteuthis; species Doryteuthis pealeii. The sequence continues at coordinate 17,455,948 of CM042182.1, forward strand.
TATTTACAAAATACTTTTTGTTTATTTAAATAAAAGAATGTTGTTCGGAAATGCTATCACACAATTTATAAAGTTTATTTTCCCTGCGCCTCTCGTACCACAACCGGAAGTGTGCGGTGAAAAGCAAAACGTGTTCCTTTTGTTAAGTATCTAGCCGCCATCCTTGGCCAGTTGTAAAAGGACTTAAAGTAAGTAAGTCCTGAGCTATAGAATCCTTTGGTAAGTGAATAAGTCCTGGGTTATGTAATCCTACGTAATGTCAAAGGTGATATAATCCTATGTGTGTAGGTCTGACCAGAACAGCCAGTATAAGTAACAATATCAGCAGCAGAGCACTGCCAGTGATTGGACAAGAAGTTGGTCACATGGTTGTCAGAGAGTCTATAAGTACAAGTGGGCATTTAACACACGCCTTATATGAAAAAATCTCTTGGGCACCTCACGTGGTGTAATGGTAAGCAAGCTAGATTTGCAGACCATTGTTAGTGAGTTCGATTCTCACTGGGTGCCCCATACTTCTGGCCTTGTGCCATATCTAAGCTAAGCTTAGTAAATAACTAAGGGCACCTCACGTGGTGTAATGGTTAGCAAGCTCGCTTCGCAAACCATTGTTAGTGAGTTCGATTCTCATTGGGAGCCCCATACTTCTGGCCTTGTGCCATATCTAAGCTAAGCTTAGTAAATAACTATATGAAAAAATCTCTTGGGCACCTCACGTGGTGTAATGGTAAGCAAGCTAGATTTGCAGACCATTGTTAGTGAGTTCGATTCTCACTGGGTGCCCCATACTTCTGGCCTTGTGCCATATCTAAGCTAAGCTTAGTAAATAACTAAGGGCACCTCACGTGGTGTAATGGTTAGCAAGTTAGATTCGCAGACCATTGTTAGTGAGTTCGATTCTCATTGGGTGCCCCATACTTCTGGCCTTGTGCCATATCTAAGCTAAGCTTAGTAAATAACTATATGAAAAAATCTCTTGGGCACCTCACGTGGTGTAATGGTTAGCAAGCACACTTCGCAAACCATTGTTAGTGAGTTCGATTCTCATTGGGTGCCCCATGCTTCTGGCCTTGTGCCATATCTAAGCTAAGCTTAGTAAATAACTATATGAAAAAATCTATTGGGCACCTCACGTGGTGTAATGGTTAGCAAGCTAGATTCGCTGACCATTGTTAATGAGTTCGATTCTCATTGGGCGCCCTTGCTTCTGGCCTTGCGCTATATCTAAGCTAAGCTTAGTAAATAACTATATGAAAAAATCTCTTGGGCACATCACGTGGTGTAATGGTTAGCAAGCTCGCTTCGCAAACCATTATTAGTGAGTTCGATTCTCATTGGGAGCCCCATACTTCTGGCCTTGTGCCATATCTAAGCTAAGCTTAGTAAATAACTATATGAAAAAATCTCTTGGGCACCTCACGTGGTGTAATGGTTAGCAAGCTAGATTCGCTGACCATTGTTAATGAGTTCGATTCTCATTGGGCGCCCCATGCTTCTGGCCTTGTGCCACATCTAAGCTAAGCTTAGTAAATAACTATATGAAAAAATCTCAACACCTTTCGAGGCGGCTCCCAGCTGGGGTGCCTATTGGATACTTGGTCCACTTTTGTTAAAGAAAAAGTTCGAGGTGCAGTGATCAGTAAAGAAGGTCATGCTTACAGTCTTCTGGGACATGAAGGGGCCCAATATTATTGATTTCTTTGAAAAAGGTGCAACTGTAAAGAGTGCTTCCTATTGCCAATTCCTTTGGCAAAGTTCTCCTTATTATTATCTGCGTTATTCGGTCTATTGTCCTCATCTTCATTGGTATTTGTACAACGTTTCGGTCGATATGCCCTCCGGCCTTCTTCGGGTATTTCTTGTCGGACTCGGGAACCTTCTTTTCGAACTCGGGAACTTTCTTGTCGTATCCGGGAGCCATCACGGAACTTTGAACCTCACCATTTATTTATTCCACGGGGGTATCCTGTTCTCATTCCGCTAACCATAGCTGGGGTAGGAGTTGTGTTAATTATTTTTCTAACTGCCTCTACTCAGGATTGAACTCAGGATCTAGAGATAACTGTCGCTTAGAACTGTCTTAACCTAACTACCTTATCCACTAGGCCATGTGTCCAATTGGACACATTCTCCTTATTTATTGAATTCGTATACAGACACATGTATAAGTAGTGAAGGATTTTAATAAATCCGACAAAATATGGTTGAGAATAGAGGAAAGTGTGGATATAACAACACAGACAGCATAAATTCAATTGATATTTCGCCTCATTATTGGATGAATCTTCTTCAGAACTTTATTGACATAAGTACATGTACATTCTGCTTTTATAGTGAAAAGGTAAATGAGTGAGGGGTGAGGGAAAGTCGGGTGGGGTTGACGAAATATCAATTAAATTTATGCTGTCTGTGTTGTTATATCCACACTTTCCTCTATTCTCAAGACACATGTATATATTTGCCAAACCCTCCACACGAGCAGGATATGACACAAGGTCAATGCTTAAGTGAAGTTTACCAGGTTTGAATTCATAGTTTTCCTTCTCCTAGACTGGTTATCTATCCATGATTAAAGAGCCGAGTCTACCCTACTATTTACCAATAGCTGGAGGCAGAGTAGTTGGATGCATAACTTTCCCAATGGTATTAGCACTATGTGAAATTCAAACAGCTTCGTCAAGGATTTGAACTCGCATCGATGAGTCTATTTCCTATGACACTAAGCTTTACACCACGTATCTCCACACACACACACACACACACACACATATATATATATATATATATATATATTTACCAACCCCTCCGCACGAGCAGGATGTGACACAAGGTCAATTTCTTAAGCGGAGTTAAACAGATTTGAATTCAGAGTTTTCCTTCTCCTAGACTGGTTACCTAACCAAGGTTAAAGAGCCCAGTCTGCCCTACTATTTATCCATAGCTGGAGGGAGAGTAGGATTCATACCTTTTCCCAAGGGTATTAGCGACAAGTGAAATGCCATTAGCACGTCCAGGATTTGATATATATATACATATATATATATATGTGTGTGTGTGTGTGTGTTTGGAGGGTGTGAGTGGTGAGTGTTTATTATGTCGTATATAAATTATAAATGAGCAAAGATTTTTTTACTGGACAAAAAGAATCTGTTTTCAAATTCAAATACAACTGATCTTCATCTCTCTCTCTCTCTCTCTCTCTCTCTCTCTCTCTCTCTCTCTCTCTCTCTCTCTCTGTATATATATATATTATATATATATATATATATTGAAATGTACATACAGAGATTGACTTTTTCTCGATTTGTTTACGCCTTACATTTGAACAGATATGCACGCCTAATTCATTTAATTATAACTAATTAATTTTCAAATTAGGTATGACTTTAATTAAGCACATAATCTCCCAAAAATTGTCGGCTATCCCTATCTCAAACAGATTGTTTGTCCACTTCATATATATGTGTACTTCTTCGTATATGAAGTGGCTATCTCCAGTTGTCTCTTTTCTTTACTTTCTGGTTATCCATCTCTAAATGTCCTTCTTTTCTTTCTCCATCCTTGATATATATATATATATATATATATATATATATATGAGAATGGGAAATGAATCCGACAATATGAGGAAAAAATGAGTAAAGAAATGTAGATGGATAAAAATGAATTTTATCGATATCACTTTTAATCGATATCACTTACACATGTGTTTCGGTCTGTTTATCAAAATGTATACGGATTTGCGTTATTATAATTATTAAAATAATCAGATGGAGTTTGAAATGATGATGATAATAATAATAGGAAAAATGCAAAGAATGTTCCGTACACAGATTTTGCCGACCTTCATCAGAGTAGTATTTTCATTTTATATATATATATATATATATATATATATATATATATATATATTATGCGGGGTATTTCTATCGGGTCTTATCACACATGGCTAAGGATTCCGTTTCTCTCCACGCCATAAAATCTTAAAAGGTCTGTCGATTTCCAGCGGAAATGACAATTCCTCGATAAATATTGGCATAGCTTGTGCTTTTTGTCCACCAAGAAAGACAACCTCCCCGCTGAGGTATGTGACAATATTCTCAACTGTCATTTATTTGCTCGGCTTCGCTGGAAACCGTTGACGACAGGTGAACAATGGAGACGTTCTCTCCTCGCCTTGGAGGGGATTCCTCTTATTTTGCCTTGAATCCCCGGGGGAAATGAGAATGTTTAGGAAGTCGTAAACAATGTGAGGTTCGCGTGTGTATATAATAAGGACGATGTGAGTTTCCTTAACCGAAGTGATGACCGAAAAGAAAGTAAGAAAAATGGCGTATGAAAAACGCGGGAAAACTTGGAAGATGGATAAATAAAAAGGCGGGAAAATATGACGTCAGTGAGAAAACGCTGCTAGTGATGGGCTTTAAGAATAGTTTTGTTTATGCTGGAATTAGAGAAGGTGTGAAGAGAGGTGATTTTCCCCAGGCAATACTGATGGGCTTCCAAACAGTGAGTGTCAGTAAGAAGTTGAATGTTATTTTTCCTTACAGCAGAAGTTCATCTGGACATCTTGACACTTAGATAGATGTCGGCCTGATATATATATATATATATATATATATATATATATATATATATATATATATATATATATATATATGTGTGTGTGTGTGTATTTTGGGCAGCATTCTTTCATTTATACATGGGGAATTAAATAAAAGGCAGGTCTCCTATTTAACGATTTTATTGGTGATCTTTTCAAGCTTTCTGACTAACTTTTTTATATTCATAAAATACCTAAATCGGTTTTACCTCAACGATTTTATCACGCCGTTTAACTCTCCATATGACAAATAATAGCTCAATTTCACAATATCTAAAATTACATGCATGCCCCCACTCTAATTACCGAAATATCCTAACGGAAAATACGCACTTTCTGCACAAAGAAGAAAATAAACAAAAACTCCAAATACTAGAAGCGTTATACATCAAACAATACAAACCATCCTTAAATAAAATTAATTTCCAATGCAGTACACACATTTTCAAATGCCTATAACACTTTTCCTATCAATTATCCTCCTTCCAGCCTCCACATCCATTAATATACTTTGAAAAAACTGGAACATATCACCCCTGATGATGGCACTTCGAAGTGCCGAAAGTACTCGGGATATAAACTTCGGTGGACTAATCCACGAATTCCATCCAAATATAAAAAAAGTTGGGCAGAAAGCTTGAAAAGATCACCAATAAAATCGTTAAACAGGAGACCAGACTTTTGTTTAATTCCACACACACACACACATATATATATATATATATATATATATATATATATATATATATATATATATATATATATATATATGCTAGCAAAAGTACCCGGTCTATGACCGGACTAAATTTTTTTAGGAACACCAGTGAGAAAGGGAGAAAACAGGAATAAGAGAGAATAAAATGAATATATTTTATTAAATTTAAAAAATCCCAAAGAATTCGTATATTACAATGTTTTGTTTTAGAAAATGCTTTTTCGTTTACATTTAAAATATTTTTAAAAATGTAATCCTAAACTTGTTTTAAAACATAATTTTATTTGAGAGAGACGAATATAGGAGAGAGAGAGAGAGAGAGAGAGAGAGAGGGGGGGGGAGATGAACAGACTGGATGAAAGAGAGAGTACCAAGCCTTATGAGTTAAAGTGAAATGCATTAGTTTAATTCTTTTCTTTCTTTACCCAATTTTCCATTATTTTATTTTTCCTTACTGTGAAGAGTTCTAGAAATTGGTTGATTTTTGTTTGATTATTAAATTATATCACTTAATTAGTAAAAATCAAAAATCAAATGTTGTGTGTTTCTTAGTTAGAAACACATTAATGTGTATGCGAGATTTCAAATCAAAATGACATCTCTTTTCGGATGTTGACACGTACATACCAGAAACATTCTTATATATATATATATATATATATATATATATATATATATATATATATATATATGGAAGTAAGATGAATAAAATAATGTGGATGGAAATTTATAGTCGATATTCGAGCATTTTGTCTCCACATTTTCTAATTCAACACATACAAAACATGCCATTATCTTTTATCCGCATTTTAATTTCACAGTCCTGAAGAAGGTTTCCATTGTAAACCGAAATGTTCAAACATCGACTATAAATTTACAACCATCATAACAACCCGTGTTTGCTTTTACATTTTCCCATATATATATATATATATATATATATATATATATATATATACGAGTATCATTCAATAGATAAATGCCTAACCTTTCCATCACGTGTAGGATGTGAAACGAGGTCAATTATAGACGTAGTGAAGCCGGGTTGAATTTATTTTCCTTCTCTTACATTGGTTGCAGTAGAAAAATTCACATACCTAGGTAGTAATATTTCATCCACAGAAAGCGATCTTAACACTCGAATAGGAAAGGCATGGTTGGCCACCAACGAATTATCAGTCATATGGATATCCGATCTCCCTGACAAGCTAAAGAGACGATTCTTCCAGGCTGTGGTTGTGTCGGTACTGCTGTATGGTTGTACCACCTGGACCCTAACGAAGCGCCTTGAGAATAAGCTAGATGGGAGCTGCACAAGAATGCTGCGAGCGGTCCTGAATAAGTCGTGGAAGCAGCACCCCACAAAAAGTAACTGTATGGCCACTTGCTCCCCATCTCACAAACCATACGAGTAAGACGGACTAGGCATGCGGGACACTGCTGGAGAAGCAGGGATGAGCTCGTAAGCGACGTACTACTGTGGAAGCCGGTACATGGGCACGTTAATGTGGGCCACCCAGCCAGAACCTACATTGACCAACTATGTAAGGATGCTGGCTGCTGCGTGGAGGAGCTCCCAGAGTCGATGAATTATAGGGAAGGTTGGCGAGAGATTGTCATGGATATCCGTGCAAATTGCGCGACATGATGATGATGACATTGGTTGCATAATCCAATTTTTACGATAGAAAGGCATTGGAATTGATTTTTACTATAAAAATGCATTGTAAATGATTTTACTATAAAAATGCCTTGGAAATGATTTTTACTATAAAAATGTATTGGAAATGATTTTTACTGTAAAATGCATTGGAAATGATTTTACTATAAAAATGCATTGGAAATGATTTTTACTATAAAAATGTATTGGAAATGATTTTTACTGTAAAATGCATTGAAAATGATTTTACTATAAAAATGCATTGGAAATGATTTTACTATAATAATGTATTGGAAATGATTTTTACTGTAAAATGCATTGGAAATGATTTTTACGATACAAATGCATTGGAAATGATTTTACTATAAAAATGCCTTGGAAATGATTTTTACTATAAAAATGTATTGGAAATGATTTTTACTATAAAAATGCACTGGAAATGATTTTTATTATAAAAATGCATTGGAAATGATTTTTACTATAATAATGTATTGGAAATGATTTTTACTGTAAAATGCATTGGAAATGATTTTTACGATACAAATATTGGAAATGTTTTTTACAATAAAAATGCATTGGATATGAGCTTTACTATAAAAATGCATTGGAAATGATTTTCACTATAATATTGCATTGGAAATAAGCTTTACTATAAGGATACATTGGAAATGATTTTTACTATAAAAATGTCTTGGAAATGATTTTTTACTGTAAATTTTCCTTCTCTTACATTGGCATAATCCAGGATAAAAAAGACAGTCAGCCCTACTAATTATCCACAGCTGGATAAAAAGAGATATATTCATGCCTTTTTAAAGATTTGAACTCGAGTCACCAATTTCCTTTCCTACGACGATAACCATTATGTAGGTGGGACTTCAGTGTTACATCAGCAAAAAGCCACAAGGTTCCTGGTTCGATACCGTCCCTCGCCAACTCAGTGTATGAGTAGCACAGTGTATGAGTAGCACAGGGATCTGTGTGGTAAAGTAAGGAGCTCATGGTAGGTGTGGCGCTCGGCTTCAAACGCACAAACAATCTCCTTGGTCTAGTGCTAGTGAAAAGGGGATAGACTCCCTTGCGTTTATTTTAGACCAGCCCGACGACTTTACTTTTTACTTTACCTACTTATTGGTTAATGGAAATTCTGTTGGATTTTATTTGGATTATTTTTGGATTATTATTACTAGTACAAAATTTTTAAAAAACACCCTCCGGGCGATGTAAAAATAGATTTTTGAAACATATTGCCTGAGGGGTGGGAGTAAAAAATTCAATATTAGCGAGTTTGTACCCTAAGTAAGTAAAATCATCAAATTCATTAAAGGATTAAAAAATAAAACAATTTGAAATGTAAACTTTAAATATGTATTAAAATAAAATAAACTATATATAGATATATAATACCAGTCATGTATTTATTAAAATTTGTTTTAAAAAACAATGAGGACTGTCTAATGTTGCATGTTCAAATTGTGAGTGTATTTATTCTATGTTATGACGATTTTGGGTAATGTGACGTATACAGTGACGTAATTTTTGTTACAGACAAAAACCGGGAGCGAATCTCCATTATTAACTTTTCTGTGCCTTTTCCTCATCATATTGTAAGTATAGGATATTGTATCGTTTCCTGTTTCAATCTTTCTTGTTCTTAGGTAATTCCATGTCAAATCAACCAGAAAAAAAAATTGACATCCACCCACTTCAATTTTTCTGATTTTTTTCCACGTTTGGACTATGTTAACATTAGATGATCCCCAAAGTTTGAACGTCCAATTCCAAACAATGGCGGTGTTAGTTCGATTTTTAACTCTCCAAATTTGAGCGCGGTCGCGAGAAATGGCGACTTTTTGTAACCTATTTGTTCTGTAGAATGAGTTCTGGAGCTTCCCTACTCCTACAAATTGGTTTATAAAAGCAATTAACCAATGAAATCCAAACATGTTATCAAAAAAAGTTTTAAAGTCAACCAATTTTAAGTTATTGATAATTCTTGATTTTTTTCATAGCAAGATCAATATCCTGATGTGGCACTGCGTCTACGAAAACAATTTTTTCTATCATTTCACATATATTGAACATTATTTGTACCAAAAAGATAGTTTGGTTTTTGCTCAGAACAATTGGAATTGGAAACTCAAATGTTGGGGATTGTCCATAGATGCACAACATTTCAGAGAGATTGAAGCGGGTGGCTGACGATTTTAGTGATTGGGTAACTTTAACTTGGACAAAATTTCAGAAAGATTAAAGCGGGTGGGTGAGGATTTTAGTGATTGGCTAACTTTAACTTGGACAACATTTCAGAAAGATTGAAGGGGGTGGGTGACATGGCCTGGATGATATGACATGAAATTACCTTCTTATAAAAGCAAGAACACGGGGACCTAATTATTTTTGGTGCACATATTGTTGCATAATTCATAGGTGGCTTGTGAGTTGTGTACGTGCTGCGGTGGATATATTTTTGAATCAGGGTTTGTTGGATTCGGAGTAGCGGAGGGTCATTGGAAAATTATCTCGACGGTTACTGACGACAGTTATCTTTCTACTTGACTCCTGGGAAAGCGCGCCATTAGAAGCGTGAGAATTAGTTTTAGTTTTGTTCAATTGCGACTAGATTTTCTCTGAGAACAGACAATGTCGCCGGCTCTCGAGATGCCGCATCTCACTGCTACGGTATTGTGGACTGAGTTGTTGGAATAAGACTTAAAAGAAAAACAACAAGTCTTGCTTTATTGATTAATTAAAACAAGAGTTGACCAGCCCGAAAAAGAAAGAAATAGAATCAACACCGAGAAAACAGCCCGAAAATCAGCCCTGAGAAGAATATGTCGGCCGACGAATTGCCAGCAATCTTCTTTCTTTATGTCTCCCTTTCGCCCTACCCCCCTCTTTTCCCTTCCTTTCCCCCCTCATTTATCCTTCTTCCTAGTATATGAATCATATTTTGTTTCTCTGTTAACTAGCATATTTGAAAAACTCATTTGTTTAACCATCTTGTGATTTACGATAAAGTCCCACTGAATACCTGACACACACCCCAACTTGACCTCTGACCCCAGGAGTGACCCCTAAGGAATAACAAGTCAAAGATTAGTAAACAATAAACTTGTTTTGAAAACCACTTCCCAATATTTATGAACTTCAGCTGTCATCTATATTGACCCCCACCCCCAACCCACACAACATTGTCTTAAAACAACCCGTTCATTTCTTTGTTCATAAAGTTTGTTTGGTTTTATTTTTAATATCCTCTAACTCCTACTCGTACTACTGCTCATACAATAACAAACAATTCTGATTTTTTTTCAAAATCGTTTGGTTGATATATATATATATATATATATATCTTATTATAATGGAGATTGTGTGTTTTTCTGTCTGTAACCGAAACTATATTCCTACTCAAGTCACAATTCTCTTAGTTATTGACATCACATTCTCCATGATTTTATTTTTTATCTAAACCTCAATTATTAATAAAATTGTCTTACATTATTAATACTGTTAACTATGTCTACATACTGACAACATGCAATTATATTTATATATACAACAAAATAGCGCTTTACAATGTGAACGGGAAGGCTAATTTGCATATTAATATTAAAAAATCGAATTTAATAAATATGTGCTTAGTATTATTGATTTCTAACTGTTTGGTTTTTATTTTAATGAATATAAGCAAAAATCTCTTCAATGAATCTTAAATGAAATCCATTAACAAGATAAAATAACTGTCATTTTATTCTTTACTTCCTCTTATAACTAAATACTTAAATTAGAAAAAATAACAATGAAAGACGAGAGTGATGGAAGAGTAAGTTTCAGTTGTTCCATTTTTTATTATACTCCCTCTGTTTCAAATCTTTTTATCTGTATTCTTATTTAGTTTCATTAGCCTTTCTAATTTAATACAATATTTTATTACATTAAAACTTAAATACTTGCACCCGGAGGGTGCATATATTTGCTAGTATATATAATGGAGATAGACTGCATTTTTGTCTGAAGCCGAAACTATATTACTACTCAAGTCACAATTCCTTTAATTATTTACGTCAAATTCTCCATGATTTCATTCTTTTAAACCTTCAGTTATTAATAAAAATTGTTTTACATTATTAATACTGTTGATCATATCTACGTACTAATAACATGCAATTGTATTTATATATACAACAAAATAGCGATTTACAGTTTGAACGAGAAGGCTAATTTGCATATTGATATTTAAAAATTTATTTTAATAAATATGTGCTTGGTATTATTGATTTCTAATTGTTTGGTTTTATCTTAAGAAATATAAACAAAAATCTCGTAGATAAATCTTAAAAGAAATTTATTTACAAGAAGAAATAACTGTAATATTATCCTTTACTTCCTATTTTAACTAAATAGTTAAATTAGGAAAATTTACCAATGAAACAGGGGAGTAATGGAAAATGATGGAATAGTTAGTTTGAAAGTTGTTCTATTTTTCGATTATACCCCCTCTGTTACAGATCTTTTTATCTGCATTCTTAGTCAGTTTCATTAGCCTTTCTAATTTAATATGATATTTTATTATATTAAAACTTAAATACTTGCACCCGGAGGGTGCATATATTTGCTAGTATATATATATATATATATATATATATATATAGTTTTTTAAAAATTCCGAGATGAAATAAAGAAATCACAGTGCTCAACCACAAGTTGTAGGAGCTTTATTTATTCATTTAATTTTTAACTCTAATTGTTTTTTGTAGGCATCTACCCAGGGTTTCAAGCTTCCTAAATGCATGGATAAGCGAAACTCACCATCCACCCTGAAAAATAAGATTGCAGAATTTTGCAGGACTTTACCATCAGAAAGTTTGAATATACATAGGTTTATTCACATATGACTTTTTTCATATGATATTTTCAGTGAGAGAGAAACCGCCACCAGATAGTATTAGGGAGAAAGCAAAGCGCCACCTAATAGTATTAGGGAGAGTTGAGAGCGCCAATAGATATTTTCAGTGAGAGAGAAACCGCCACCAGATAGTATTAGGGAGAAAGCAGAGCGCCACCTAATAGTATTAGGGAGAGTTGAGAGCGCCAATAGATATTTTCAGTGAGAGAGAAACCGCCACCAGATAGTATTAGGGAGAAAGCAGAGCGCCACCTAATAGTATTAGGGAGAGTTGAGAGCGCCAATAGATATTTTCAGTGAGAGTGAAAATTCTACCAGATAGTAATAGGGAGAAAGAAGAGCGCCACCAGATAGTATTAGGGAGAGTTGAGAGCGCCAATAGATATTTTCAGTGAGAGTGAAAATTCTACCAGATAGTAATAGGGAGAAAGAAGAGCGCCACCAGATAGTATTAGGGAGAGTTGAGAGCGCCAATAGATATTTTCAGTGAGAGAGAAACCGCCACCAGATAGTATTAGGGAGAAAGCAGAGCGCCACCTAATAGTATTAGGGAGAGTTGAGAGCGCCAATAGATATTTTCAGTGAGAGTGAAAATTCTACCAGATAGTAATAGGGAGAAAGAAGAGCGCCACCTAATAGTATTAGGGAGAGTTGAGAGCGCCAATAGATATTTTCAGTGAGAGTGAAAATTCTACCAGATAGTAATAGGGAGAAAGAAGAGCGCCACCAGATAGTATTAGGGAGAGTTGAGAGCGCCAATAGATATTTTCAGTGAGAGAGAAACCGCCACCAGATAGTATTAGGGAGAAAGAAGAGCGCCAGCTAATAGTATTAGGGAGAGTTGAGAGCGCCAATAGATATTTTCAGAGAGAGTGAAACTTCTACCAGATAGTATTAGGGAGAAAGAAGAGCGCCACCAGATAGTATTAGGGAGAGTTGAGAGCGCCAATAGATATTTTCATTGAGAGAGAAACCGCCACCAGATAGTATTAGGGAGAAAGAAGAGCGCCACCTAATAGTATTAGGGAGAGTTCTGTAAAAGAATGAATTTTCGTAACGGTTAAAGGGACATAACTTTGTGAGCATTTTTAAAAAATGCTTTAATTTATAATTAAAAAAAAATGAAATTCCAATTCCACAAGCGTCCACAATAATCAACCGATATAAATGCGGTCCTCAACAAAAACATAAGAGCAAGAAATGTTTTTGCAGAAACACCAGAGGAATTAAAGGTATCCCGATGAAAGCAAAAAAGCTTGAAACCCTGGGTAGATGCCTACAAAAAACAATTGTAGTTAAAAATTAAATAAATAAACATATATATATATATATATATATATATATATATATATATATATATATATATCTTCATACATTCATACAATGACTGCTATTTACACAGTAGCATTGCAGCCAACAAAGCCTTCATCAGATGATGACTCTGGGTTCAGGCATGGTTTCGGGGTCGAAGCATCATTACCACTAACCCAGTGCGCCCCAGCAGTATCTCACGTTACCACCAGACTTTGTCGGTTTGATGTCACAATGTAGGACTGTCATATCCACGCTGATGCGGTTAGAGCTTTCTCCTGGATCTTATTCATGTATTCCCTCTTGTCTGGTGGAGAAAGTCCAAGTTTAGACAAAAATGCCAAGGTTGAGTTGGTGATAAATCCCCGGCATCCGACTTCGATGGGAAATACATTTGTTATCCATCCGTTTCTGACGCATTGTTCACGTAGGTTTTCATATTTTTCCAATCAAGATATATATATATATATATATATATATATATATATTATGAAAATTGAAAAAAACATAAGTTCATGAATAAAGTAATGTTTATTTCGCCTACGCTGCAGTGTTTCGATCTGTTTCAACAGATCTTCATCAGGGCTTTCGTTAATTTTAGGGAAAAATAAATGTATCACAGAAATTTTCCCTCAAATTAACGAAATCCCTGATGAAGATCTACTGAAACAGACCGAAACACTGTAGCGTAGGCGAAATAAACATTACTTTATTTATGAACTTATGTTTTTTCAATTTTTCATTATATCACACACTGTCGGATTCACTTCCACATTTTCTTCATATATATATATATATATATATGTATATATATTTGAACCGTAAGGTGTGACACAATGGTGTTGACGTGGAACCATGAGAATGGTCTGAGTGATTAGTTACGAAAAAGTTTGAGTGGTGGTGTATATGTTGTAATGGAAAAATTTGAATGATGTCAGCATAGACGCGTGGTATTATTTTGATTGGACAAGGAATGGTACGTGGCGAATGGGAGAACGGAGGAGTGAGAGGTGAGAAAGTGGAGATTCGGCCCGGTTGTCTAAGAATTCAAACGTGCTGAGGCTGGTCTCCCCACGCGGCAAATAAGAATTATGGGCTAGATAAAATAAAAACATGATCAAGTAACAAAAAATGTCTTGTTAATTCAATTGCAATGATCAAATCAGCCCTTAGTCAGAAGAAACAGGCCTTCATTAAGAAGAAGTTAGATAAAAGTGCCCAATTAGAACAACAAGATGACAGCCGGGGGGAGAGGTAGAAGGATCAGCAAGAAACAAGTAAGATCTCTCCACCAAGTAAGTCTCAAATTTCTCTCTCTCTCTCTCTCCTCTCTCTCTCTCTCTCTCTCTCTCTCTCTTATCTGAGAACTCTCACTCCCACACACACCAATTAGCGATGACAATTTTTTTATAATACATTTTTACTTTTTAACCCATGAATGGGATCCTCACAATTAGATAGAGTTTAACGTCATTCCCAGGACATAAAGACCCTCAGCCACCACCTTCTAACACCAATATCATAAAAAGGGTTAGGGGCTGCCATAAGAGCAATAGGTTGGACAATATATAAGATGCTAGGGCTTGACATGACCAGCCGATTGATTGGATGGGGCCTTTCCAACCACCCGTCTAGCCTAAATAAGGGTCTAAGTGTAGTGTTGCTGGTCATGTACTGCTCCTCCAACAGGATTCCATCCTTAAGTTATCACGTTGTTTAATTAGACAGATTATAATGTGACCTATCTGCAGGTCAACTGCAAATACCCACTTTGACCACTACTGCAATCTATGATGGACTCTCCCGGCGATCGACGTATGAGTGTTCATACAATGAACATCCACACAGTGATTTGTTTATAGTGGTGAAGGCTTGTGTTGTTGTGTTGGACCATCCACACTTTTTGGCACAGTCGATAGGAAAGAATTGGTGCATCAAGGGTTGCCACAAACCCAATCAACGACCGACCTCAGGAATTTTGAATTCAGAGTTATCCCTCTCCTAGACTGGTTACCTGAAGGACCCAGTCTGTCCTACTATTTAAACCATAGCTGGAGGGAGAATATATGGATTCATACCTTTTCCAAGGGTTTTAGCGCTATGTGAAATGCCAACAGCTTCGTCTAGGAATTGAACTCGAATCGACGAGTCCATTTTCCAGGACTCTAACCACTAGCCCACGCGCCTCCATATATCTATACACGAATATATACAGTATATAGTACCACAAAGGGATGTTGAAAAATAAACCTCA
This sequence comes from Doryteuthis pealeii, assembly GCA_023376005.1. Taxonomy (NCBI): domain Eukaryota; kingdom Metazoa; phylum Mollusca; class Cephalopoda; order Myopsida; family Loliginidae; genus Doryteuthis; species Doryteuthis pealeii. Next base: position 17,471,400 of record CM042182.1, read on the forward strand.
TTTGATCACATTTCAAGAGAGGTTGTTTTTGGGGGGTTTTTTTACAATCTTGGTCAGTCTATAAACTTTTCAACCGACCCTTTCTTTAGACAGGCATAAGAATTTTACAAACACTGTGTAGTGATGTTATGTAGAAGAGAATTTATTAAATTAAAACTATACTTACAAGAATCCTAACTCTAAATTTGCCCATAAAACCTTTTCGATTTATATTTAATAAAATCACCCAAATTTAATTAAGAACAAATCGGCCTTAGCGAACCACGAGTTTGCTGAAAGCATCCATTCTGGCTCTGACCGTCTTCAACTTTTGATAGATTATTTCTTCTTTACCCTACGGATCACCGTTTTCTATTCACGTATGACGTGTTCCAAGAACTCCTTCGCTGTTGTTGCCAATTCTTTTAAAGCATCCATCAAAGAGTTCGATCAGCGTCTTCTTTCTATAAGGTTTCTTTTATTTTTTATTCGCGGGCATTTTGATGATGTTCGTCACAAGAGCGCGCGCAAGGCTCGCAGTTAATAATTATTCTTAACAGTCTTATTTGACGTAACCGCTGGAATAGTTGAAAGCTGTCGGCAAAAGTGTCGCACATTCTTTGTTAAAACAGAAAGGGGAGTACTTATATTCATCAAGGTCGAAATGGAGGCTGGACAAACAACAAAGGGCTTTAGTTCAACAAGGGAATTGCCAATATCATTGCGAATCAATCTTTAAGAGAATATATATATATATATATATATATATATATATATATATATATATATATATATATAATATATAAGATAAATATATAAAGGTTTTACATATCTATTTATTAGGTGACAAAGGAACATTCAAAACCATATTGGTTTCATGCGATGCAATCATCAGGTGAAGATGTTTCAAATCATTTTATCCAATCATACGCATCACATGTCTATTGAATTTTTTTCCATTTTTTTCGATTTTCCTTACATTTGAAACATCTTCACCTGATGGTTGCATCGCATGAAACCAATATGGTTGTGAATGTTCCTTTGTCAACTAATAAATAGATATGTAAAACATTTATATATTTATCTTATTATATTATATAACAGCTCTATTTTATATTGAGCACTCTACCAATAATACTGCCTTTGGTACACCATTCCAGCAAAAACTGAAACTCTGACCATCTCACACTATTATATATATATATATATATATATATATATGTATATATATATATATATGAAAAGTAAATGGAAGTGAATCCGACAGTATGAAATAAATATTTTTAGAAAAAACAAACAAATGATGTTATAGTTCGCTGACAGAAATCTGTTTCGACCTTTTATTAAAGCGGTCTTCATCAAGAGCAAAATGTTTGTGATAGAAAGACGGTGTGAGTAAACCGTTACAAACAAAAGTGGTACATAAGTGGAATTTTCGGATTTTTTTTAAATAAAATAAATTTTATTTTTTAAAACAGAAAATGCATTTTCAAAATTTAAAAAATTCCGGCTCCAAACATGAACGTTCGTTTGTACCACTTTTGTTTGTAACGGTTTACTCACACCGTCTTTCTATCACAAACATTTCGCTCTTGATGAAGACCGCTTTAATAAAAGGTCGAAACAGATTTCTGTCAGCGAATTATAACATCATTTGCTTGTTTTTCTCTAAAAAATATTTATTTCATATATAATAATATATATATATATATATATATATATATATATCAATTTGTATAATTGGCACTATTATACTTGAAGAAGCGGTAGTAATCCATCGTACAGTGTTATTAGAAGAGTGCTCAATATCTTCGATAGAGAGTAAATAGATATATTAAATGAATAAATGTTTTAGTTTATATTTATTTCAAAACACTTTCGTTGCCTGATGACTGCCACACAGCAAGAAACCAATGGTAGCAAAATTGTTCCAATGCAAATAAATATGAACTAGAACATATATATATATATATATATATATATATATATATATTGTGTGTGTGTGTGTGTGTGTGTGTGTGTGTGTGTGTTGAAAGGAAAATAAATAGAGGAAAGAAAATGTTGAATGGATAAAATAGATTTACTAACACGTGTTTCGGACAGGAGTTTGTTCATGTACACATGTATTCCATTTATTATTATTTTAGATATAAAATAAAATTCTTTGTATGCTTAAATATTTTATAATTCTATATTATTATTATTTTCATTTTATCTTATATGTAAAATAATAATAAATAGAAAACATGTGTAATGAACAAACTCTTGTCGAAACACGTGTTAGTATATATGTTTTATCTATTCAACATTTTCTTTACTTTATTTATTTTTCCTTTCAACATATTGTCGGATTCATTTCCATTTTCAACTTATATTATATATATATATATATATATATATTAATATATATATACATATAATATATATATATATATTATATATATATATATATATATATATATATTATACATTCTCCAGACATCTTCTCTCCTTTTCAAAATCCGTCGCATGCGACGATGATGTCAACATAACTGTTTTCTCCATCGCGTTAGAACACTTTCTCAAGCGATTTCAAAAAAGTTTTTTTTAACATTGTTGCTTCTTTTGTAGTATATTAACTTTCAAAAAAACTATTTTAAATGCATTCTAAAATATTACTTTTCTTCACAAAAACTTTTGTCCTGAGGGAACAACCAATAAGGATTTACTCTGAGAAGGCCGTTATTTTTCTTTTGTATACTAAACATTTCTGTACTTTTTTCTATTATTGTTATTAGTTATTTTATTTTGTATTTAAAAATAATAATAGATAGAATATATGTAATGCATGGATAATCTGGCCGAAACAACCGTGTCAGTAAAATTGAATAAAATGAATCCTATTTTATTTTATTTTACATTTTCTTTCCTTTATTTTTCATTTCAACATATATACCACACACACCACACACACACACACACAACACACACACACACATATATAATATATATATAAATATATATTTTATATATAATAAATATATATAATGTATATATATATATATATGAAGTGAAATGAATCAGATGAACAAATAAAAGGTTTAAGCTTTATTAGTTAGCATGGGAAGCAATCATTTACAACCATGCTTTCCTGCTAACGGATTCGTCAGGTAAACGAAATAGTTTTGTTTTTAAATGATAGAAAATGGTGTAAATGGTAACTGTGGTGCGTTTTTTTACTGTATTTCTGTGTTGCATGTTTACGTTTTGCATCAATTAAGTTCAATTTGGCATCAGCGTTAAGCGTAAACATGCAAACCGAGAATACAGTTAAAAAAAAGACACATTTAACCATATTGTAGCTTTTTTCATTTTCTAAAAACTTATTTCGTTCTACCTGACGAATGCACTAGCATGAAGAACCGCTCGGTCGTAAGATTTGTTCATATGTTAATAATAAAAGTAAACCTTTTATTTGTTCTGTATTTATCTATCAACACTCTATCACAGATATTGGGACACTCTTCTAATACAAGCTTGGTACGTTGGATTGACTACCGCTTTTTCAAGTATAATTAGTGCCAACCT
>CM042182.1:17475045-17477545 GCA_023376005.1 Doryteuthis pealeii
ACACGGAGATCTCTTTTCTCTTTGTTCACTTTCCTTCGTGATTAATTCTTACTTTATCCCCATCTCCTCCTCTCTCTCTCTCTTCTCTTCTGCTCATCTCTTCTCTCTCTCTCTTCTCTCCTCTCTCTTCACACTAATTCTTACTTTCTACTTCTCTTTTTCACTACTTCTACCTTATCCCATGTTCTCTCTCTCTTTTTCTATCTCTCTCATTTTCCTCCTCTATCTCACTCTCTTCCCTCTCCTCTCTCTTCTTCTTCTTCCTTCTTCTCTTCTTCTTCTTCACTACTTCCCCACCTTATTCCCGCCTTTTTGCCGCAATGCTGTACAACGAGGATCGTTTGATAAGAGATTATTCATCACTAAAGACAGATGCGTGCAATCGTCTTGAAAAATAAATACGATAACTTTTCGCATTATTTTACTTTGTTACTCATATATATATATATATAAAATATATATATATATTATATATATATATAATATATGCTTATGCATACATTATATATTATAATATATATATATAATATATTTAAATATATAATATTTATATAAAGTATATGTTTTTTATAGTTGTTTGAAGCATTGTACGTTGTAAAATAGAAATTTAGAAGGCGTATGTATATATGTTATATATTTGTATATATATTTGTGTATATGTATATATGTGTATACATATATATATGTATATACTATGTAATATATATATTTAATATATGTGTGTGTAATATATATATATATATATATATAGTGTGTGTGGTGTGTAACTTATCATTTTGGCAGACTGTCATTGTATTGTTGATATTATCATATAGTTATATTAATGTAATAGTTACATATGTATAATTATATATATATGTATATGTTATATGTATCAAAAGCATATGTATATATTGTATATAATATATGATATATTGTATATTATATACATATATGTATATATAATATGTGTTGAATATATATATATATATATATATATAAGAGAGAGAGAGAGAGAGAAGAGAGAATACGCTTATCTTTTTGATGGAGTCATTATATTTTGATGAAACAATAAAAATAAAAAGAAATGATAAAGCGAAAATAAAAAAAAGCATCGTCAAATTTTTGGAAATTGTTTATTGGTCATCATGACACCCTTACCCCCCACCCCCCAAATATTGCCGACATTTCTTATCTCTACCCCAGACCTCTAATTCTCCCTGAGTCTACCTCAGACATCACACCCCCTATCGACAACATTTAATGAAAGAGATTTAACTGAATATCTTTTAGGGTAATTTAATCTATAAAATAATATCTCAACACTTCCCTCTTGTTAATGAAAGAGATTTAACTGGAATATCTTTTAGGGTATTTGATCTATAAAATAATATCTCAACACCTTCCCTTTGTTAATGAAAGAGATTTACTGAATATATTTTAGGGTATTTGATCTATAAAATATATCTCAACACTTCCCTCTTGTTAATGAAAGAGATTTAACTGAAATATCTTTTAGGGTATTGATCTATAAAATAATATCTCAACACTTCCCTCTTGTTAATGAAAGAGATTTAACTGAAGTATATTTTAGGGTATTTGATCTATAAAATAATATCTCATCACTACTTCCTCTTGTTAATGAAAGAGATTTAACTGAATATATTTTAGGTATTTGAATCTATAAAATAATATCTCACACTTCCTCTTGTAATGAAAGAGATTTAACTGAATCTTTTAGGGTATTTGATCTATAAAATATATCTCAACCTTCCTCTTGTTAATGAAAGAGATTTAACTGAATATTATTTTACGGGTAATTGATCTATAAAATAATATCTCAACACTTCCCTTGTTAATGAAAGAGATTTAACTGAATATATTTAGGGTATTTGATCCTATAAAATAATATCTCAACACTTCCTTCTTGTTATTGTCGACTGCACAATCTATGTGGTAGCATAGATTATTGTCAACAAACCCCTGTAAATAAGTTATATGATTTCAAGGTAATTAATAATAGTTATCATTTTTCTGAATATTTCTCCGAATTTTATATGGTCACGTCAATCTCTAGCACCCTATATGATTTTCCCAACCCTATTGCCCTTATGGCAGCCCCAATCCCTTTTATCCATATGGGTGCCTAGAAGGCGGTGGCTGCGGGTCTACATGTCCTGGGAATGACGTTAAACTCTATCTGATGGTGAGGTTCAGTTTTGGAGGTTTGGGGAATGTGGAGCACCCCTTCATCACCATTGCTTCCTGGTCCCACTCTGACCCAGAGTGGTAGTACCTGTTAGGGTCCCATCTATGGGTTAAATAGAAAAATGTATTTATTAAAAAATTGTATATATCCTTAAGAATGATTTATTTCAAACTTTATCGGCATTAAATGATGCCACTGAGGTTGATATGCCGTAAAACAAAACAAACCAACCAACCAACCGAATTTTTTAGATTGAGGCTTGATAATTAGTATATATTTAGATTATACAAGACATTAGGTTTTATATGTTCC
>CM042182.1:17482545-17487545 GCA_023376005.1 Doryteuthis pealeii
CAAATTAAAATATTGCAGAAGTTCTTTAAATATCTAAAATGTATATGATATAATGAATATGTAAATACCTGGGTACCCCCTTACTATAATCTCATTGGACAGTGTCATGGATAAATAGTCGACACTGTGTTGGTTCTACACCGACGACCCACACTTACTCGATTGACCAGACCTTATGCCTGACCAGCTAACTCACTCGCTAGACGACCCCACGACCAACGGATGTACCAATTACTACTGCGATAATATAGCAAATACGAACTTCAGAATATATCCCTTAACCCGGATATATCAGTATATAATATATGTTAGTCTCCAAAGTGCATTATTTCAGGAAGAGAAGATTGGTTTGGTTTGGTTTACGGCATATCAACCTCATTTAATGCGGACAAAGTTTTGAAATGTATTCATTTTTAATTGGATGTCAAGGTCCATGAAATCTATTCATTACAACTATCTCACAACTTACGAGGTCAGTTAAAAACACCCTCATAGCGGAGCACGATATGTCGACGTGCGTCTCCTTGTGAGACACCCAGCGAAAGAGAATGAGTCCCCTTACTTCCGCTTGTGGTCCCATGGTGGGGGAAGGGACATATCCGTTTCCGCTCTTCTGCAGAAAATTTTGGATTTCCATTGTTTTATCTAGTTTTAGGGGTCATTGACTGGTCACATATATTAAGTGCTTTTAGAATTCTAGTCCGCTAAAAACTTACTTTTCTTCTCTTTTTTTTCTTTCCTTTTAACCAGAAACTTTATTACCGTTTTTCTTTTCAATTTAAAATTTAGGTCCGGTTTAGCGTTCGGCTAGGAGTCACAAGGTTCCTAGTTCGATACGGGCCCTCGCCAACTCAGCGTAGCAGGGATCTGTGCGGTACAGTGAGGAGCTGATTGTAGATGTGGCGCTCCACATCAGACGCAAAAACAATATCCTTGTTCTAGCACTTGCGAAAAGGGGACAGACTCCCTCATTGTACCAGGATTTACAGTTCTTTTTCGTTTTTTGCAAAAATTATGCAATCATTCATGTACACAAGGGGAGGGGGTATTTTTTTCTGTGATTTTGTGAATTTTTAGTCCCTGTATATTTTATAAAGTGGAGAGACATCATTGTTATAACAAATAGTAGTGCTGATGGGTGAGTCTCCTTGATTATTATTATTGTTGTTGTTGTTGTTGTTGTTGTTGTTGTTGTTGTTACTGACGTGGCGCAGTTCAGATGTATCCCTAACTGTCAACACAGTTAATAGGCTGCTAGGGAGATGGTTATAAAATAGTTGGGGCTTCGAATTATAATAAGGAGTTATAAACACGCAAGGGTGAAATTAAATTAGAATATCTGTGTTTGTTTTTCTTTTTTTTTCTTTTTGTTTTTGGAGTTTTTTTTTTTGGGGGGGGGGTTTGTTTATTGCCTTTGTGAGTTCATCATAACAAAGTTGGATGCTTAAAAAAGATTTTTGTCAGAAAAATTCTGTTAATAATTTAAACTGAAACAACGACGCCATTTTATTTGATGAATTAAAACTTTTTCAGCAATTTTTAACTGCTGATAATTTTTTGATTCTCGTGTTCTCAGTGTTCATGTGAGTGTATATAAAACAATATTGTTTGTAGATATGTTTATTTAAATGAAAATAGTTTTTATTTACAAAATACTTTTTGTTTATTTAAATTAAAAGAATGTTGTTCGGAAATGCTATCACACAATTTATAAAGTTTATTTTCCCTGCGCCTCTCGTACCACAACCGGAAGTGTGCGGTGAAAAGCAAAACGTGTTCCTTTTGTTAAGTATCTAGCCGCCATCCTTGGCCAGTTGTAAAAGGACTTAAAGTAAGTAAGTCCTGAGCTATAGAATCCTTTGGTAAGTGAATAAGTCCTGGGTTATGTAATCCTACGTAGTGTCAAAGGTGATATAATCCTATGTGTGTAGGTCTGACCAGAACAGCCAGTATAAGTAACAATATCAGCAGCAGAGCACTGCCAGTGATTGGACAATAGTTGGTCACATGGTTGTCAGCGAGTTATAAGTACAAGTGGGCATTTAACACACGCCTTATATGAAAAAATCTCAACGCAAGCCAGACCATTGTTAGTGAGTTCGAGGTGCGGCCTTGTGCCATATCTAGCTAAGCTTGTAGGGCACCTGCCTATTGGAGTTCGATTCTCATTGGTACTTCATATCTAAGCTAAGCTTAGTAGAAAAAATACCTCACGTGGTGTAATGGGCAAGCTAGATTTGCAGACCATTGTTAGTGAGTTCGAGATACTATAAAGCTAAGCTTAGTAATAACTAAGGGCACCTCACGCAAGTTAGATTCGCAGATCGATTCTCATTGGACATATCTAAGAAGCTTAGGAAAAAATCTCTTGACCTCAAATGGTTATTCGCAAACCATTGTTAGTGAGTTCGATTTCATTGAATATCTAAGGTGTGCTATTGTCAAATGGTTAGTAGATTCGCTTTGTTAATGAGTTCGATTCTCATTGATATCTAAGCTAAGCTTAGGAAAAAATCTCTTTCACGTGCAAGCTCGCTTCTTATTAGTGAGTTCGATTCTCATCGGCCTTGTGCCATATCTATCCTACTCTTGGGCACCTCATCTAGATTCGCTGATTGTCGATTGTACATCTAAGGTTAGTAAATAACTATATGAAAAAATCGTTATTGGATACTTGGTCGTTAAAGAAAAAGTTCGAGGTGCAGTGATCAGTAAAGAAGGTCATGCGACATTATTATTGATTTCTTCAACTGTAAAGAGTGCTTCCTATTGCCAATTCCTTTGGCAAAGTTCTCCTTATTATTATCTGCGTTATTCGGTCTATTGTCCTCATCTTCATTGGTATTTGTACAACGTTTCGGTCGATATGCCTCCGGCCTTCTTCGGTATTTCCGGACTCGGGAACCTTCTTTTCGAACTCGGGAACTTTCTTGTCGTAATCGGGAGCCATCACGGAACTTTGAACCTCACCATTTATTTATTCCACGGGGGTATCCTGTTCTCATTCCGCTAACCATAGCTGGGGTAGGAGTTGTGTTAATTATTTTTCTAACTGCCTCTACTCAGGATTGAACTCAGGATCTAGAGATAACTGTCGCTTAGAACTGTCTTAACCTAACTACCTTATCCACTAGGCCATGTGTCCAATTGGACACATTCTCCTTATTTATTGAATTCGTATACAGACACATGTATAAGTAGTGAAGGATTTTAATAAATCCGACAAAATATGGTTGAGAATAGAGGAAAGTGTGGATATAACAACACAGACAGCATAAATTCAATTGATATTTCGCCTCATTATTGGATGAATCTTCTTCAGAACTTTATTGACATAAGTACATGTACATTCTGCTTTTATAGTGAAAAGGTAAATGAGTGAGGGGTGAGGGAAAATCGGGTGGGGTTGACGAAATATCAATTGAATTTATGCTGTCTGTGTTGTTATATCCACACTTTCCTCTATTCTCGAGACACATGTATATATTTGCCAACCCCTCCACACGAGCAGGATATGACACAAGGTCAATGCTTAAGTGAAGTTTACCAGGTTTGAATTCATAGTTTTCCTTCTCCTAGACTGGTTATCTATCCATGATTAAAGAGCCGAGTCTACCCTACTATTTACCCATAGCTGGAGGCAGAGTAGTTGGATGCATAACTTTCCCAATGGTATTAGCACTATGTGAAATGCAAACAGCTTCGTCAAGGATTTGAACTCGCATCGATGAGTCTATTTCCTATGACACTAAGCTTTACACCACGTACTCCACACACACACACACACACACACACACATATATATATATATATATATATATATATTACCAACCCCTCCGCACGAGCAGGATGTGACACAAGGTCAATTTCTTAAGCGGAGTTAAACAGATTTGAATTCAGAGTTTTCCTTCTCCTAGACTGGTTACCTAACCAAGGTTAAAGAGCCCAGTCTGCCCTACTATTTATCCATAGCTGGAGGGAGAGTAGGATTCATACCTTTTCCCAAGGGTATTAGCGCAAGTGAAATGCCATTAGCACGTCCAGGATTTGATATATATATATATATATATGTATGTGTGTGTGTGTGTGTGTGTTGGAGGGTGTGAGGGTGAGTGTTTATTATGTCGTATATAAATTATAAATGAGCAAAGATTTTTTTTTACTGGACAAAAAGAATCTGTTTTCAAATTCGTATACAACTGATCTTCATCTCTCTCTCTCTCTCTCTCTCTCTCTCTCTCTCTCTCTCTCTCTCTCTCTCTCTCTCTCTGTCTATATATATATATATATATATATATATATTGAAATGTACATACAGAGATTGACTTTTTCTCGATTTGTTTACGCCTTACATTTGAACAGATATGCACGCCTAATTCATTTAATTATAATTAATTAATTTTCAAATTAGGTATGACTTTAATTAAGCACATAATCTCCCAAAATTGTCGGCTATCGCTATCTCAAACAGATTGTTTGTCCACTTCATATATATGTGTACTTCTTCGTATATGAAGTGGCTATCTCCAGTTGTCTCTTTTCTTTACTTTCTGGTTATCCTCTCTAAATGTCCTTCTTTCTTTCTCCATCCTTGATATATATATATATATATATATATATATATATATAGAGAATGGGAAATGAATCCGACAATATGAGGAAAAAATGAGTAAAGAAATGTAGATGGATAAAAATGAATTTTATCGATATCACTTTTAATCGATATCACTTACACATGTGTTTCGTTCTGTTTATCAAAATGTATACGGATTTGCGTTATTATTATTATTAAAATAATCAGATGGAGTTTGAAATGATGATGATAATAATAATAGGAAAAATGCATAAAATGTTCCGTACACAGATTTTGCCGACCTTCATCAGAGTAGTATTTTCATTTTATATATATATATATATATATATATATATATATATATATATTATGCGGGGGGTATTCTATCGGGTCTTATCACACATGGCTAAGGATTCCGTTTCTCTCC
>CM042182.1:17490045-17497545 GCA_023376005.1 Doryteuthis pealeii
CTTCTCTTACATTGGTTGCAGTAGAAAAATTCACATACCTAGGTAGTAATATTTCATCCACAGAAAGCGATCTTAACACTCGAATAGGAAAGGCATGGTTGGCCACCAACAAATTATCAGTCATATGGAAATCCGATCTCCCTGACAAGCTAAAGAGACGATTCTTCCAGGCTGTGGTTGTGTCGGTACTGCTGTATGGTTGTACCACCTGGACCCTAACGAAGCGCCTTGAGAATAAGCTAGATGGGAGCTGCACAAGAATGCTGCGAGCGGTCCTGAATAAGTCGTGGAAGCAGCACCCCACAAAAAGTAACTGTATGGCCACTTGCTCCCCATCTCACAAACCATACGAGTAAGACGGACTAGGCATGCAGGACACTGCTGGAGAAGCAGGGATGAGCTCGTAAGCGACGTACTACTGTGGAAGCCGGTACATGGGCACGTTAATGTGGGCCACCCAGCCAGAACCTACATTGACCAACTATGTAAGGATGCTGGCTGCTGCGTGGAGGAGCTCCCAGAGTCGATGAATTATAGGGAAGGTTGGCGAGAGATTGTCATGGATATCCGTGCAAATTGCGCGACATGATGATGATGACATTGGATTTTTACTATAAAAATGCATTGGAAATGATTTTTACTATAAAAATGCATTGGAAATGATTTTACTATAAAAATGCCTTGGAAATGATTTTTACTATAAAAATGTATTGGAAATGATTTTTACTGTAAAATGCATTGGAAATGATTTTACTATAAAAATGCATTGGAAATGATTTTTACTATAAAAATGTATTGGAAATGATTTTTACTGTAAAATGCATTGGAAATGATTTTTACGATACAAATATTGGAAATGTTTTTTACAATAAAAATGCATTGGATATGAGCTTTACTATAAACATGCATTGGAAATGATTTTTACATTAATATTGCATTGGAAATAAGCTTTACTATAAGGATACATTGGAAATGATTTTTACTATAAAAATGTCTTGGAAATGATTTTTTACTGTAAATTTTCCTACTCTTACATTGGCATAATCCAGGATAAAAAAGACAGTCAGTCCTACTAATTATCCACAGCTGGATAAAAAGAGATATATTCATGCCTTTTTAAAGATTTGAACTCGAGTCACCAATTTCCTTTCCTACGACGATAACCATTATGTAGGTGGGACTTCAGTGTTACATTAGCAAAAAAACACAAGGTTCCTGGTTCGATACCGGCCCTCGTCAACTCAGTGTATGAGTAGCACAGTGTATGAGTAGCACAGGGATCTGTGTGGTAAAGTAAGGATCTCATGGTAGGTGTGGCGCTCGGCTTCAAACGCCCAATCAATCTCCTTGGTCTAGTGCTAGTGAAAAGAGGATAGACTCCTTTGCTGTCTGGCGGATACAAATTTTAGACCAGCCTGACGACTTTACTTTTTACTAAACCTACTTATTGGTCAATGGAAATTCTGTTGGATTTTATTTGGATTATTTTTGGATTATTATTACTAGTACAAATTTTTTAAAAAACACCCTCCGGGCGATGTAAAAATAGATTTTTGAAACATATTGCCTGAGGGGTGGGAGTAAAAAATTCAATATTAGCGAGTTTGTACCCTAAGTAAGTAAAATCATCAAATTCATTAAAGGATTAAAAAATAAAACAATTTGAAATGTAAACTTTAAATATGTATTAAAATAAAACAAACTATATATAGATATATAATACCAGTCATGTATTTATTAAAACTTGTTTAAAAAAAAAACAATGAGGACTGTCTAATGCTGCATTTTCAAATTTTGAGAGTATTTATTCTATGTTATGACGATTTGGGGTAATGTGACGTAAACAGTGACGTATTTTTTGTTACAGACAAAAACCGGGAGCGAATCTCCATTATTAACTTTTCTGTGCCTTTTCCTCATCGGGTCATATTGTAAGTATAGGATATTGTATCGTTTCCTGTTTCAATCTTTCTTGTTCTTAGGTAATTCCATGTCAAATCAACCAGAAAAAAAAATTGACATCCACCCACTTCAATTTTTCTGATTTTTTTTCCACGTTTGGACTATGTTAACATTAGATGATCCCCAAAGTTTGAACGTCCAATTCCAAACAATGGCGGTGTTAGTTCGATTTTTAACTCTCCAAATTTGAGCGCGGTCGCGAAAAATGGCGACTTTTTGTAACCTATTTGTTCTGTAGAATGAGTTCTGGAGCTTCCCTACTCCTACAAATTGGTTTATAAAAGCAATTTGCCAATGAAATCCAAACATGTTATCAAAAAAAGTTTTAAAGTCAACCAATTTTAAGTTATTGATAATTCTTGATTTTTTCCATAGCAAGATCAATATCCTGATGTGGCACTGCGTCTACGAAAACAATTTTTTCTATCATTTCACATATATTGAACATTATTTGTACCAAAAAGATAGTTTGGTTTTTGCTCAGAACAATTGGAATTGGAAACTCAAATGTTGGGGATTGTCCATAGATGCACAACATTTCAGAAAGATTGAAGGGGGTGGGTGAGGATTTTAGTGATTGGCTAACTTTAACTTGGACAACATTTCAGAAAGATTGAAGGGGGTGGGTGACATGGCCTGGATGATATGACATGAAATTACCTTCTTATAAAAGCAAGAACACGGGGACCTAATTATTTTTGGTGCACATATTGTTGCATAATTCATAGGTGGCTTGTGAGTTGTGTACGTGCTGCGGTGGATATATTTGTGAATCAGGGTTTGTTGGGTTCGGAGTAGAAGAGAGTCATTGGAAAATTATCTCGACGGTTACTGACGACAGTTATCTTTCTACTTTACTCCTGGGAAAGTGCGCCATTAGAAGCGTGAGAATTAGTTTTAGTTTTGTTCAATTGCGACTAGATTGTCTCTGAGAACAGACAATGTCGCCAGCTCTCGAGATGCCGCATCTCACTGCTACGGTATTGTGGGCTGGGTTGTTGGAATAAGACTTAAAAGAAAAACAAGTTTTGCTTTATTGATTAATTAAAACAAGAGTTGACCAGCTCGAAAAAAGAAAGAAATAGAATCAACACCGAGAAAACAAGCCCGAGAATCAGCCCTGAGAAGAATATGGCGGCCGACGATTTGCCAGCAATCCTCTTTCTTTATGTCTCCCTTTCGCCCTACCCCCCTCTTTTCCCTTCCTTTCCCCCCTCATTTATCTTTCTTCCTAGTATATGAATCATATTTTGCTTCTCTGTTAACTAGCATATTTGAAAAACTCATTTGTTTAACCATCTTGTGATTTACGATAAAGTCCCACTGAATACCTGACACACCACCCAACTTGACCTCTGACCCCAGGAGTGACCCCTAATGAACAACAAGTCAAAGATTAGTAAACAACAAACTTGTTTTGAAAACCACTTCCCAATATTTATGAACTTCAGCTGTCATCTATATTGACCCCCACCCCCAACCCACAAAACATTGTCTTAAAACAACCCGTTCATTTCTTTGTTCATAAAGTTTGTTTGGTTTTATTTTTAATATCCTCTAACTCTTACTCGTACTACTGCTCATACAATAACAAACAATTCTGATTTTTTTTCAAAATCGTTTGGTTGATATATATATATATATATATATATATATATATATATATATATATATATAGTTTTAAAAAATTCCGAGATGAAATAAAGAAATCACAGTGCTCAACCACAAGTTGTAGGAGCTTTATTTATTCATTTAATTTTTAACTATAATGTTTTTTTGTAGGCATCTACCCAGGGTTTCAAGCTTCCTAAATGCATGGATAAGCGAAACTCACCATCTGCAATCTTATTTTTCAGGGTGAAAAATAAGATTGCAGAATTTTGCAGGACTTTACTATCAGAAAGTATGAATATACATAGGTTTCTTCATATATGACTTTGATTATATAATTCTGTCAAAGAATGAATTTTTGTAACGGTTAAAGGGACATAACTTTGTGAGCATTTTTAAAAAATGCTTTAATTTATAATTTTAAAAAAATGAAATTCCAATTCCACAAACGTCCACAATAATCAACCGATATAATTGCGGTCCTCAATAAAAACATAACCGCAAAAAAGTTTTTGCAGAAACACCAGAGGAATTAAAGGTATCCTGACGAGAGCAAAAAAGCTTGAAACCCTGGGTAGATGCCTACAAAAAACAATTGTAGTTAAAAATTAAATAAATAAACATATATATATATATATATATATATATATATATAATCTTCATACATTCATACAATGACTGCTATTTACACAGTAGCATTGCAGACAACAAAGCCTTCATCAGATGATGACTCTGGGTTGAGCCATGGTTTCGGGGTCGAAGCATCATTACCACTAACGCAGTGCGCCCCAGCAGTATCTCACGTTACCACCAGACTTTGTCGGTGTGATGTCACAATGTAGGACTGCCATATCCACGCTGATGCGGTTAAAGCTTTCTCCTGGATCTTATTTATGTATTTCCTCTTGTCTGGTAGTCCAAGTTTAGACAAAAATGCCAAGGTTGAGTTGGTGATAAATCCCTGGCATCCGACTTCGATGGGAAATACATTTGTTATCCATCCGTTTCTGACGCATTGTTCACGTAGGTCTTCATAGTT
Source organism: Doryteuthis pealeii (assembly GCA_023376005.1). NCBI lineage: Eukaryota > Metazoa > Mollusca > Cephalopoda > Myopsida > Loliginidae > Doryteuthis > Doryteuthis pealeii. Next base: position 17,494,658 of record CM042182.1, read on the forward strand.
TTCCAACTTACGCTGATGGGCCCAATCAAATATATATTCATAATATCAAATATATATATATTTGATATTATGAAAAAATGGCAAAAACCATAAGTTCATAAATAAAGTAATGTTTATTTTGCCTACGCTGCAGTGTTTCGATCTGTTTCAACAGATCTTCATCGGGGCTTTTGTTAATTTTAGGGAAAAATAAATGTATAACAGAAATTTTCCCTCAAATTAACGAATGCCCTGATGAAGATCTAAATAGGCGAAATAAACATTACTTTATATTTTTTTTTTTTTTTGAAGGCAAAATAATGCAAAATTATGTTGAAAAACATATCTATTTAAATTTTCTTTTCTTTCTTTTTCCTCTTAATATTTTCGGAGTAAATCCATCTTCAGAGAGTTTATTATAGAGTTGAAAAGATTCCATCTGCAGAGATCGTAAAGTTCCGTTAAGATTTCAAGTTCGGCAGAGATCTTAACGGAACTTTACGATCTCTACCGAATTTTAAATCTCCATCAAATTCAACGGAATTAGACCGCAGTTGACTTTAACAAACGCAGATGGAATTTTTTCAACTCTATAATAAACTCTCTGAAGATGGATTTACTCCGAAAATATTAAGAGGAAAAAGAAAAAAAAGAAAATTTAAATACATATGTTTTTCAACATAAATTGGCATTATTTTGCCTTCAAAAAAATATATCGTATTACATTTTATAATTAATGCTTCTAACACACTATAAAAAAATCTTTATTTAAACATTACTTTATTTATGAACATCGAATGTGTTTGAACCGTAAGGTGTGACACAATGGTCTTGACGTGGAACCATGAGGGTGGTCTGAGTGATTAGTTACAGAAAAGTTTGAGTGGTGGTGTATGTGTTGTAATGGAAAAATTTGAATGATATCAGCATAGACGCGTGGTATTGTTTTGATTGGACGAGGAATGGTACATGGCAAATGGGAGAACGGATGGGTGAGAGGTGAGAAATTGGAGATTCGGACCGGTTGTCTTAAGAATTCAGACGTGCTGAGGCTGGTCTCCCCACGCGGCAAATAAGAATTATGGGCTAGATAAAATAAAAACATGATCAAGTAACAAAAAATGTCTTGTTAATTCAATTGCAATGATCAAATCAGCCCTTAGTCAGAAGAAACAGGCCTTCGTTAAGAAGAAGTTAGATAAAAGTGCCCAACTAGACAACAAGATGACAGCCGGGGGAGAAGGTAGAAGGATCAGCAAGAAACAAGTAAGATCTCCTCACCAAGTAAGTCTCAAATTTCTCTCTCTCTCTCTCTCTCTCTCTCTCTCTCTCTCTCTCTCTCTCTCTCGTCTGAGAACTCTCACTCCCACACACACCAATTAGCGATGACAATTTTTTTATAAACACATTTTACTTTTTAACCCATGGATGGGATCCTCACAATTAGATAGAGTTTAACGTCATTCCCAGGACATAAAGACCCTCAGCCACCACCTTCTAACACCAATATCATAAAAAGGGTTAGGGGCTGCCATAAGAGCAATAGGGTTGGACAATTATATAGATGCTAGGGCTTGACATGACCAGCCGATTGATTGGATGGGGCCTTTCCAACCACCCGTATAGCCTAAGTAAGGGTCTAAGTGTAGTGTTGCTGGTCATGTACTGCTCCTCCAACAGGATTCCATCCTTAAGTTATCACGTTGTTTAATTAGACAGATTATAATGTGACCTATCTGCAGGTCAACTGCAAATACCCACTTTGACCACTACTGCAATCTATGATGGACTCTCCCGGCGATCGACGTATGAGTGTTCATACAATGAACATCCACACAGTGATTTGTTTATAGTGGTGAAGGCTTGTGTTGTTGTGTTGGACCATCCACACTTTTTGGCACAGTCGATAGGAAAGAATTGGTGCATCAAGGGTTGCCACAAACCCAATTAACGACCGACCTCAGGAATTTTGAATTCAGAGTTATCCCTCTCCTAGACTGGTTACCTGAAGGACCCAGTCTGTCCTACTATTTAAACCATAGCTGGAGGGAGAATATATGGATTCATACCTTTCCCAAGGGTTTTAGCGCTATGTGAAATGCCAACAGCTTCGTCTTGGAATTGAACTCGAATCGACGAGTCCATTTTCCACGACTCTAACCACTAGCCCACGCGCCTCCATATATCTATACACGAATATATACAGTATATAGTACCACAAAGGGATGTTGAAAAATAAACCTCATTTGATCACATTTCAAGAGAGGTTGTTTTTGGGGGTTTTTTTTTACAATCTTGGTCAGTCTATAAACTTTTCAACCGACCCTTTCTTTAGACAGGCATAAGAATTTTACAAACACTGTGTAGTGATGTTATGTAGAAGAGAATTTATTAAATTAAAACTATACTTACAAGAATCCTAACTCTAAATTTGCCCATAAAGCCTTTTCGATTTATATTTAATAAAATCACCCAAATTTAATTAAGAACAAATCGGCCTTAGCGAACCACGAGTTTGCTGAAAGCATCCATTCTGGCTCTGACCGTCTTCAACTTTTGATAGATTATTTCTTCTTACCCTACGGATCACCGTTTTCTATTCACGTATGACGTGTTCCAAGAACTCCTTCGCTGTTGTTGCCAATTCTTTTAAAGCATCCATCAAAGAGTTCGATCAGCGTCTTCTTTCTATAAGGTTTCTTTTATTTTTTATTCGCGGGCATTTTGATGATGTTCGTCACAAGAGCGCGCGCAAGGCTCGCAGTTAATAATTATTCTTAACAGTCTTATTTGACGTAACCGCTGGAATAGTTGAAAGCTGTCGGCAAAAGTGTCGCACATTCTTTGTTAAAACAGAAAGGGGAGTACTTATATTCATCAAGGTCGAAATGGAGGCTGGACAAACAACA
>CM042182.1:17502545-17520045 GCA_023376005.1 Doryteuthis pealeii
AAATAAGTTATTTAATGTGGAGTAAACATTTTCATTTGACCAAAGGAAAAAACAGTAGATGGGTCACTTATTTAATTAATTTTTAATTACAGGTAATTAATATTTTAATCATGGATATCTATGACAATCTCTTGCTAACCTTACCTTATCATTCATTGCTCTCAGGAAGTCCTCTGCACAGCATCCAGTATCTGCGCAGAGTTGGTTAATGTACGTCTTTGCTAATCGGTCCACACTGGCGTGCCTGTGTGCTGGTTGCCATAGTAAAATACAACAAGTTTGTCCTAAATCCTTCAGCAGTTTCCAGCATGTCTTGTTCATCTTATATGGATGGTTTGTGTGATGTGGCAAGTGGACATATAGCTACTTTCTCGTGGGGTGTTGTTTCCCCAACTTGTTTAAAATTACATACTGCATTCTTAAGCAGTTCCCATCTAGCTCATTCTCTAGGCGCTATGTTAGTGCCTAAGTGGTGCAGTCGTACAGTAGCAATAATACAACTATGGCTTGGAAGAATCTTTTTCACTTAAAGCGTGGGGAGGGAGTCAACGTTTGTTCGTTTGAATAAAATTCCATATTTTTTAAATATCTAGAAAAACTCAGTAACTACCTTCACTCAACATGAAATATTTTTAATTAAATATTTATCTAACCTATTTACAAAAAATAAAGTGTAATAATCATGTTAAATAAGACATGTTTTCCGAACATTTATTTATTCTGGTTAAAATCTAACCCGTGCTACTTATGAACTCCCTAGCTGTTTGAAGGCATTTTTACCGAAAAATTAAAGCGATATTTGGACCCCCAATTCTTTTCACGACAAGTAAATGTAAATATTTTACTCTCCCTCTCTTTAAAATATATTTTTCGGTTTGAAGTTGTTTTTATCGACAAATAGCTTTTTAAGTGGCTTGAAGGCGTTAGTAAGCAACCTCCAAGTTTATTTTTATTGACAAGCTAATGTATACACACACACACACACACACACACCCTTAAAATATATTTTTATTTTTTCGGTATTTTCATTTTATCTTAATTCAAAACAACTATCACGAATTTTAAACATACGACCGAGTTTCGCAAATAAGTTGATTTGAAATAATTCTGATTTAGATTATTAAAAAGGTAAGTTTACTAATCATGTTAAACCAGACATGTTTTCTGAATTTTTATATATTCAAAAATTTTTAACAAACGATTGTTCTCATTTACAGAAGACTACGGTAGAGTATTCAGCTAGAAGCCTCACTGTTCCTGGTTCGATACTGACCCTCGCCAAATTAGCATATGAATAGCTCAGAAATCTATATGGTAAAATTAGGAGCTGATGGTAGGTGTGGCTCTCCACCCCTGACGCTAGGAAAACAATCTCCTTGGTCTAGCGCTAGTGAAATGGGGATAGACTCCCTCGCTGTTTGGCTGATACCGAGTTTAGGATTCCTCGACGACTTTACTTTTTTTTAAAATTACTGGAAGCGAATAAAAAATTTGGCGTCAGTTATAATTTTCTTTCAAAAAAATTAATGAAACAATACGACTATAATTTTGAAGCATAGAATTGGATTTTTGTTTTGTATTAGAAATTGTACAAAAAGAAAACGTAAATTGTCAGGATAAGGGTATTGCGTTTCTTTCTTCAATATAACCTAAACTGATCACGTGACGTATTTCGATCGTACAATTGCGATACCATAATCTTTTATTTTATTTTTATTTTTTTAATTAAAAATGGCCTGACACTTTTTTTTTAAATTAAAAAAGCAAAAGAATATCTAAATCTTCAGATTTTTTTTATTTATTTATGTTTGTTTAAGGTCTTGTTTTTAGTTAAAATGAAAAAAAAAAGGATATTTAAGTATTTTGATTTTCTAATTGTAATTGTTGGGAAATGAATAAAATAAAAATTAAATTAAAAAAAAGAATTTAGCAGATTGAAGTCATTTTTTTCGACATATGTTTTAGTGGTTTTAAAGCGTTAAAAGTAAGCCATATTTTTATCGACAAGTAAATGTAAATATTTTTGTAAATAACCCCCCCCCTTTTAATATTTCAAAGAAGGAGGGTTAAAATATTTACATGTCAAAAAAAAAAAAAAGCCTGGAGGGAGTAAAATATCGCGTTAACTTTTCATAAAAAACACCCTAAGCGCCGATTTTTTTCTTCAGCAGGTACCGCATCAGATGGGGGACTTAATTCGTAGCTGGAGTTGTTTTTAACACCGCCTAGACTTTAAGGCGGGAGACCGGGACGCAATTCTGTGAATAACATCGTATATAACCCCACCAATATTTTACACCCACTCAAAAAATTAAGGGGGGGGGGGCAAGTTGAATGACATAAAAAAAATCAGAAACTTTTGAAAGAAAATAGCTGATGCATTATTAAATTCATTCATTGATAATTTCATTAAAATCGGATAATTCCCAGATTTTTGTTAATTTCTATTCAATCGGGGGGGGGGGTAGATGTGTTTTGTAGAAGAATTTAAGCACCCTCACAAGTTTTCTCGACAAGTAAATGTGTTACCACCACCCCCAAATTAAAAATATTTTTTTAGCGGTTTGGTTGCATTTTTATCGACTAATAACTTTTAATGGTTTGAAGGCGATAAAAAGTAAGCCACCCCCCAGATTTTTTTTATCAACAAGTAAATGCAAATATTTCACCCACCCCATTTAAAATGTTTTGTTTTCATTTTATTCAAAACAACTTTTAAAAGTTTAAGTAAATATGACAGAGTTTCGAAAATAAAATTAATATATTAAACAAAATCAAAGAGAAGATATTTACAATTGCTTGTCAAGAAAAGTCTTGGGGGGGGGGTAAAATATCACTTTCAAATCACATTAACTACTTGGGAAAACGCCTTCAAACAGCTATGGACTTAAGTAGCATGTGTTAGATTTTAAGCAAACGCAGTATAGCGTTTTTTAGGGAAAAGCAAAAAAAAGAAAAAAGCAAAAGAAAACGTTGGCTCGCACAACAGAGCTAAACACAACTTTTAACTACAGTGTAGTTATGGGTTAGAAACTCTTCCCGTAAAATAAATTTTAGCCCGATCAACATAGATTCCAGTACACAGTAGTAACGAGCTATAAACTCTTTTACAAAAAAAAATTGCTTAAACAAGAACGAGAAATACAACGTTACAATCCACATCCACCCATGTCACAGCAAAAAAATATCCTTTTTATGCCGACTGGACTTCTCCAGGCTTTTTTAGACGGGTGGGTCCATTACTATTCTAAGGTAGCTACGACAGTACCTGCTCACCCCTAATTAATTTTAACATAGTTAAATGTCTCTAACACAACAACTCTCTGTTTTTACTCTCATTCTTACTCATACATAGACAGGGTGAGAGTAATGCAGAATGACAGCGAGAGACGGGTCCATTTTTTACTTAATTGGTAATTACGACTAATTAAAACCAATTAAAGCAGTTTTTTTTTTCAAACATTAAGTAGTCCTGAGACCAAGGAATATTTTAGTATATATTTTGTGTCAATAACATGAGTAGAAAAAAACCTTAGGGAAATGAAAGGTGTTTATCTCAGCTTTAGTATAATGATATATATATATATATATATATATATATATATATATATATATTATATATATGATAATATAATAAGTATGGGCAAGGAGAGAGAGAGAGAGAGAGAGAGAGAGAGAGAGAGAGAAATGCAAACAGAAAGGGAAAGAAATAGACTGAAGGGAGAGAAATATGGACATTTTTTTTTCATTTACACGTCTTAAAATCAATAATTCCTTTTTCCGAAGATTTGGCGGGAAAAGAGTCTAAAATGCATTATATTTATTAAAGTGTATTCCCAAATGTAAAGAACAAAAGTTTATTTAAATACACTCGTGACGATAATGAAAATCATCGGTTGAAAGTTAATGATTTACAACAGAAATTTAATCATATTAATTGAATGTAGACATGAATTTCTTTCAAATGTTTTCATATTTAGTTATAAGCTACTTTTAAATTGGTAAAGATTTAGAAAGATTACATCAAAATTAGTTTCATATGTCTGACTCGATTATTATTATTATTATTACTAGTACAAAATAAAAAAACACCCTCCGGGCGATGTAAAAATAGATTTTTGAAACATATTGCCTGAAGAGTGGGAGTAAAAAATTCAATGTCAGCGAGTTTGTACCCTAAGTAAGTAAAATCATCATTAAGGATTAAAAATAAATAAAACAATTTGAAATGTAAACTTTAAATATGTATTAAAATAAAATAAACTATATATAGATATATAATACCAGTCATGTATTTATTCAAACTTGTTTTAAAAAACAATGAGGACTGTCTAATGTTGCATGTTCAAATTTTGATTGTATTTATTCTATGTTATGACGATTTTGGGTAATGTGACGTAAGCAGTGACGTAATTTTTGTTACAGACAAAAACCGGAAGCGAATCTCCATTACTAATAGATTATTATTATTTTCAGTTTTTCACATCAGCGTTAGCTGATGGTATTTCACTGGAGGTTGAGTAGCAACAAGTCTCCTCAGGTCTCCAGGACTTTTTTGAGTATTCTAGCCGATTGCAGCAGTGCAGTAATCTGAATGGTCTCAATTTCCAGATCTTCCATTATTATTATTATTATTATTATTATTATTATTATAGTTTTTCACACCACCATTAGCTGATGGTATTTCCTTGGAGTCAGACTGACAACAAGTCTCCTCAGGTCTCTAGGACTCTTCTGAGTATTCTAGAAGATTGTAGCAATGCAGTATTATGGATGGTCTCAATTCTTCCTCTGATTTCCAGATTCTCCAGGCTTTTTGGGGACCGTTCCAAGGGCAGTAACTACAATTGCTATTAATTTGACTTTCGTATTACATATCTTTTCAGTTCTCTGGCAAGGTCCAGGTATTTGTCCATCTTTTCGTTTTCCTTCATCTTCACCCTGTGGTCTGCTGGAACTACAAAATCCATCAGTTGACAAGTACTGTCTTTTTTATAAATCAACACTCAGTCTGGTCTCCTTGCTGGGCTAAGGTGATCCGTCTTTACGATCCGTCCCAGAGAATTTTATACGTTTCATTCTCAAGAACAGATTCTTGTTTATGCATATACCATTTTGTGTATGGTCAAAATTTTTTGTTTGTTTGTTTGTTTGTTTTTTCATAATTCCCAGTGAATCACCTTCTCAACCCAGTCATGCTTAGTTTTGTATTCCCGCTGTGCTAATTTGATATAATGGCTTAATACATGGTTTACAGTCTTATCTCTGTCACCACACAGTCTACATTTACTATTTGTTGTGTCTTATCAATTTTTACTTTGATATAATTTGTACTTATGGCATTATTTTGTGCAGCAATTATTAGTGATTCAGTTTCTCTTTTGAGGTTTCCTTTTCTTAAACATGTCCAAGTCTTTTCATATGAAACCTCTCCGATTTGTCGTTTGAATTGTCCATATTATTATTATTATTATTATTATTATTATTTATTGTGCATGAAACTATTTCCCTGAATTTATAACAAATATAAGTATATTTTGGCATCAATCTTTTGAAAATTCAAACTGAAAACACACACATACGGCACAAAAAACTTCAAATACTAGAAGCAAGCCCTACACATTAAAAAAATTACGTAAAACAAGATCAACTTCGAATCCAGCCAACATATTCTCAAATGCCTATAATTTTCCACCAAATCTCTTCCCCCTATTCCCCATAACATTTCTTGTGAACTTGTAAGTCCCTCCTCCTACCTATTCCTACTGCTACTCTGTTTGTTTAAAAAGAACCACGGAAATAAATCACCACTTCACACCTGATGATGGCACTGAGTAGTGCAGAAAGTACTAGTGTAAGAACCTTTGGTGGATTCATTCACCAATTCAGTCTTGAAAGAGTTAATCATGTTGTGACTATTTGTTTTCGAATATGTGTAACCTTACAGTAAAAACGTTTAGTTCATCATCCTTTAGTGCGTCTCCACTCGCTACTCGTAAAATCCCCTGGATCGAAATAAGTTCCCCAACCAACCAACCACCATCCATTTACAAAACAATTATATCGATCACTGTTGGTGGCCGTCAACCGCTCGATCGCTGACAAACTAATTTATTTTGCTGTTACGGTTAGCGGCAACAATCTCAACACCTTTTTACTCAAGGATCGTTTAATATTCCAAAACCAAAACGGTTTGTCTCTCCTTCACACGACCAAGAGAATCACCTGGAGAAAAAAAACAGAAGCGTAGAGGTAGAAAAGGCGGTAATCTGAATATTAGCTACATAAATCAGAGTAACCTCCCCATGTTTGTTTCACTTTGAGGAAGCCGTATGTTTTGGTCAACCATTTTCGTTTCACCGTAAATCTACACTGAAAATACGAATTTGTTCGAATCAATACAGCTGCATGTTTTAACACGAAAATATCAGAAAATATGTTCTTAATAACAATTAAGTTCATTTCAAATAATGCACAAGCATGTCTTATTCACTTTACATGTCTCTTACTTCTCTTTGTGTGTGAGTAAATTAAACGCCTTACTCACGACACAATAATAATAATAATAATAATAATAATAATAATAATATAATAATAATAATAATAAAATAAAATAAAATAATAATAATAATAATAATAATAATAATAATAATAATAATAATAATAATAATAATAATAATAATAATAATAAAAATAAAATTAATAATAATAATATAATAATAATAATAATAATAATATAATAATAATAATAATAATAATGGACAAATACCTGGATCTTGCCAGAGAACTGAAAAAGTTATGGAATATGAAAGTCAAAGTGATACCAATTGTAGTTGGTGCACTTGGAACGGTCCCAAAGGATTGGAAAAGGGTTTGGAAAATCTGGAAATCAGAGGAAGGATTGATACCATCCAGAACACTGCACAGCTGCAATCTGCCAGAATACTCAGAAGAGTCCTGGAGACCTGAGGAGACTTGCTGTCACTCAGACTCCAGTGAAAGACCATCAGCTAACACTGATGTGAAAACTCAAAAGGAATAATAATAATAATAATAATATAATAATAATAATAATAATAATAATAATAAATGGACAAATATCTGGACCTTGCCAGAGAACTGAAAAAGATATGGAATATGAAAGTGAAAGTAATACCAATTGTAGTTGGTGCACTTGGAACAGTCCCAAAAGGATTGGAAAAGGGTCTGGAAAGTTTGGGAATCAGAGGAAGGATTGAAACCATTCAGAACACTGCACTACTGCAATCTGCCAGAATACTTAGAAGAGTCCTGGAGACCTGAGGAGACGTGCTGTCACTCAGACTCCAGTGAAAGACCATCAGCTAATGCTGATGTGAAATTTCAAAAGGAACAAATAATAATAATAATATAATAATAATAATAATAATAATAATAATAATAATATAATAATAAATGGACAAATACATGGACCTTGCCAGAGAACTGAAAAAGTAATGGAATATGAAAGTCAAAGTGATACCAATTGTAGTTGGTGCATTTGGAACGGTCCCAAAGGATTGGAAAAGGGTTTGGAAAATCTGGAAATCAGAGGAAGGATTGATACCATCCAGAACACTGCACAGCTGCAATCTGCCAGAATACTCAGAAGAGTCCTGAAAACCTGAGGAGACTTGCTGTCATTCCAGTGAAAGACCATCAGCTAACGCTGATGTGAAAACTCAAAAGGAGTGAATAATAATAATAATAATAATAATAATAATAATAATAATAATAATGTTGTATAAGATTAGCTACGTCTCCTCTATATCATAAAATAATGGTTTCGTCTGTCTGATAAATAGCTGTTCGACAGACGAGACGAGGATTTAGTTAGTTAGTATGTATATATATGAACGAATAAATGTACTACGATGAAGCCATTGACTTGCGTCTTATTCACTTTACATATCTCTTCCTTCTCTTTGTGTGTGAGTAAATAGGCAACCTTACTCATGACACAAAATCAGCCAAATGGCAAAATACATTCTGGTATTTCTTCTTAAACACTTGAACCCCCTGTCGGTGGGGCTTATATTGACTATATTCCCCACTGAGATTAAATACCCTCACCACCCCAAAAAAAGCAACGGTGCCCTGATCATGACACTAAACTGCGTCTAGTGCTGACGCTCTTGTTCCGGAGTTCGTGGAGTGTGGAGTACCCCTTCATTACCATTAACCCCTGTTCTACTCTAAACCAGGGAAGTATGTATTTACCAACCGCTCTTTACGAGTTGGATGTAACATAAGGTTTTATCCCCCTGAAGGGACTACTGTCAGCATATTCTAAGCCTCACAAACAGTAACAGTACTTTATCGTACATGAAATGGCTACTTTTTTTCGGTACACGATGTAATGGCTAGAGTTGTATGAATGGACTTGTCGACCCGAGTTCAAATCTAGACGAGGCTGTCTACATTTCACATAGCGCTGATACTCTTGGGAAAGGTATGCATCCGCCTACTCTTCTTCCAGCTATGGTCAAATAGCGGGGCAGACTGGGCTCTTTAACCTTGGTTTGGCAGAAGGTAAACTCTGAATTCAATCCTGTTAAACTCCACCTAAAAAATTGACCTTGTGTCACATCCTGCTCGTGCGGAGGGGTTGGTAAATCAAAAAATAATAAAAAATGATTTTAAAAAATAAATAAAAGTTATGATTAAATTTATAGAAAGTATTTTTAACTACGTTCGTCTCAATATTTCCCGAATTTGTCTCATTGCCAGAACTGAATAATTTTCAAGGAAAAGAAAATGGAGTCTCAGACATGCGAAGCCAAATACAAGTTAAACTTTAACCTTTTCCTTTTCTGTTTTTCAATCTCTAAAGAGTTCGAATCAGAGTGCTTTACTTGTTTATCAAAATGACATTTTCTTTGAAGTCTTTACTGTGACTTGAATGTTTGTTGTGACAGTTTCGACATCCAAACCCTAACCACCACCACACCCAAAATGTTTATAAATAAATATCCCCCAAGTGAAGAAGAAGAAGAAGGAAGAAGAAGAAGAAGAGAAGAAGAATGGAAAGAAGAAGAAGAAGAAGAAGAAGAAGAAGAAGAAGAAGAAGAAGAAGAAGAAAGAATGAAAGAAGAAAGGAGGATGGAAGAAGAAGAAGAAGAAGAAGAAGAAGAAGAAGAAGAAGAAGAAGAAGAAGAAGAATGAAAGAAGAAAGGAGGGTGGAAGAAGAAGAAGAAGAAGAAGAAGAAGAAGAAGAAGAAGAAGAAGAAGAAGAAGAAGAATGAAAGAAGAAAGGAGGATGGAAGAAGAAGAATAATGAAAGAAGAAGAGGATGGAAGAAGAAGAATAAGAAAGAGAAAGAGGATGGAAGAAGAAGAAGAATGAAAGAAGAAAGGAGGAAGGAAAGAGAAGAGAAGAAGAAGAAAGAGGATGGAAGAAGAAGAAGAAGAAGAAGAAAGAAGAAGAAGAAGAAGAAGAAGAAAGAAAGAAGAAGAAAAGAATGAAGAAGAAGAAGAAAGAAGAAAGGAGGATGGAAGAGAAGAAGAGAAGAAGAAGAAGAAGGAAGAAGAAGAAGAATGAAAGAAGAAAGGAAGGAGAAGAAGAGGAGAAGAAGAAGAAGAAGAAGGAAGAAGAAGAAGAAGAAGAAGAAGAAGAAGAAGAAGAAGAAGAAGTCTTTAAAACGACGAAATTAATTTGTTCAGCTCGGTTTGTTTGACCCCCACCCACCCTATAACCGTAACAATTCAACCCAAAAATAAAAAAATGTCGACTCAGCCTACAGAGGTATATTAGTTATAGAAGGGTCATCGGGGCAATTGTAAATAACTGAAATCAAGGACCTGGTTGAAAAACATAATAAAAACACTGTTATACGTAGAAGACTGAAGAGGCACGTGGTCTAATGGTTAGAGTCGTAGGAAATGGACTCGTCAACACGAGTTCAATTCCCGGATGAAGCTGTTTGGCTCGTCAACCCGAGTTCAATTACGGCACGAAGCTGTTTGCATTTCACATGGCGCTAATACTCTTAGGAAATGAATGAATCCAATTGTCCCTCTAGCTATGAATATAAATCAATTCTTTATTCATTATTTTTGCTCAAAAACCAAGATCTGGTGATAGTGAATGCGTATATATATTTACATTGACGTTAATTTTTTATTTTCTTAGTGTCCTCCGGACATACATATATACACACCACTGCCCTTTATATATGTATAGATGGTTATGCATTGTTTGAATAAAGACGAATGAGAAATTTCCGACATTTTATAATTCTTGGTTACGTGGTTATGTGATAGCTGATCTCTCTCTCTCTCTCTCTCTCTCTCTCTCTCTCTCTCTCTCTCTCTTAAACTAACCCTCTAACTTACTCTTTAACCCTCTAACTTACTCGCTAACTCTCTAACTCACTATATATCAACTTATATATACATGTATTATCAATTCAATTCATGGACGAAGTTGTTTGCATTTTACATTGCGCTAATACCCTTGGGAAAGGTATGAATCCAATTCTCCTTCCAGCTACGGGTAAATAGCAGCGCAGACTAGGCTCTTTAACCATGGCTAGGTAATCAGTCTAAGAGAAAGAAAACTCTGAATTCAAATCTGTTAAACACCGCTTAACAAATTGACCTTGTGTCACATCCTGCTCGTACGGAGGAGTTGGTAAATATATATTTGAAGACTGAAGTATACAAAGTTAGATTTATTGATTAATCCGTTTTAACGACATGTCAACCTATATAGGGTTATTTTAAGCCGAGGGATTATGTTACACGATATTAATCATAGCCTATCATTTTTGTAATGAGGAATAGTTAAGATTTTGAATTTATCCATAAAGTCGGGGGAAGAGTTTAAATTGGCAGGTCTTAAACCCTGTTACACCCGAAGTCAGGCTCTAATTGACTTAAGGAGTCCCGTTGTCAGATGTGCTGGACAAATTAAGATTTAGAATTGGTTCAGAATCGAGCCAACCGCCGTGATTCTGTTTATTTTGCAACTGATTCTCCCCACGCGTAGGTTAAGATGATATCGGAAAATAAAACTATGTGTACACAAAATTAAGTATCCGTGTTCCTGATTAATTAAAGAACTAGCATGGAACCTAGAACCGATGAAGAAGAACTTCTAACCCGAAAGACACTCTGATACGACCCGAGATTAAGAACAGACATAAGAAGACATATATATATATATATATATATATATATATATATAATATATATAAAAATGTATTTTGTTCTCAGAAAAAAAAATTAATTCTTTTTGTTTTACATATGCAACACGTGTTTCAGATCTTCTGGTATCTTCTTCAGGCTTTGATTGATCCATCAAAGCATGAAGAAGATACCAGAAGATCTTAAACACGTGTTGCTATGTAAAACAAAAAGAATTTTTTAAAATTTTCTGAGAACAAAATACATTTTGTGGACCTTCTTTTTTTTTTATAAAATATTGAATTTTCTCCCGTTGGAACCAGAACAACATATATATATATATATATATAATATATATATATATATATATATATATATATATATATCCCGTTCCATTTGAAGTTATCTGAATGTTATTTTGCGTTTTCTTTTAATATTCAATATAGCAAAATAATCTCGAATTCATTACCATAGTTGATTTATTAGCCATATATTTCTATATCCAATGCATTTTTATAGTTAGATAATTTGTATTACATTTTTATAGAAAAATTATTTCACATATATTTCTATTGTAAAATAATTTCCAGTGCATTTTTATAGTTAGATAACTTTTATTGTGTTTATATGGTAAAATTATGTACCATACATCATATAGTAAAAATAATCCCCAATGCATTTCTATAGTTAGATAATTTGTAATACATTTTATAGTAAAATCTTTTCCCATATATTTCTATTGTAAAATAATCTCCAATGCATTTGAACTTTGGAATGGATATTATTTGTCTGATTTTTTTTTTATTTTTTTTTAGATTAGGCTTGATAATTTGTACTATTTAGATTTTCGGACTCCTGTCCTCATCCTTATCGTACTCAACGTTTCGGCCGATATGCCCTCTGGTTTTCTTCAGATGTTTCTTTTCGAATTTGGGAACCTTCTTGTCGACTTCGGGAGCCTCACGGAACTTGTCTGATTTTTCTATTATTTTTTTTTAGATTAGGCTTGATATTATATCACCCATAGCTGGAGCGAGAATACATGGATTCATACCTTTCCAAGGGTATCAGCGCTATGTGAAATGCAAACAGCCACGTCCAGGATTTGAACTCAGGTCAACGAGTCCATTTCCTACGACTCTAACTATTATTATATATTCTTCTGGATACCAAGTCACATTGGTATCCAAGGAAATGAAAAGGCAGACAAAGCCGCAAGAAAGGCACTTCAGACACATATGAGCAAATCTAAAATCCCATATACAGATCTGAAACCAACCATAAACAAATTTATATTAGACAAATGGCAGAAATCATGGACAATCTGACTCAAAACAAGCTCCATGAAATACAGGAAGTTATTGGAGAGTGGCCGATAGCCCACAGAAGTATTAGAAGAGAAGAAGTAATACTCGCCAGATTGCGTATTGGGCACACCCACATTACCCATTCGTACCTGTTAAAAGGGGAGGGTGCCCCAGTGTGCCCAACATGCAAAGTACAACTACAACCAAGCATATCCTTCTAAATTGTAACAGACTTAAACATATCCGCGCAAATTACTATCAAGCTAGAAACCTGAAAGACATCTTCAAGAATACAAACCCTGAAAACATTTTAAATTTTATTAAAAAAAGCAACCTTTTCAACAAAATATAACAGAACATAACCAATTATCTCCATAGAACCACTACCTTAAAGTCTGAAATCCAAAATAACCTTTTTGGCATTAAATGACCCACAGGGGTTGATATGCCGTTAAACAAAACTCAAACTCAAACTCTAACCATTATGCCACGCGCCTCCATATTAGATTTTCCTGCAAATAAAAAGCAAACATGTAACAGCCATTTGTAGAGAGGAAAAAAACAGCCACTTTATGGCTAGTTATTAAAAAGCCGCAAAGAATTCTGGGAAGTCTTTCCACTTCCAGACGATTCTTATATTTGCAACTTGTTAAAAGTTCTTCTTAAAGAATTGCATTTCGCTAATGGTTCCATCGAAGATTAAGTTATTGGTAAATTTCATTGCCATTTTGGCCCTGGGATGACACTGGTGCTTCTATAATAAACCCTCTTGTGGAAAAAGACCAAAATTGATGTCAGATCTTCACTAAACTTGCCCCCGAAAGATCATAACAATACAACTATCTTCGACTGAAAAACTTTAACATTATCGTCTTGTGTCTGTTTAAACCAATATAAATTTATACCATCCTGTCTTTCAATTTTCCTATAACCATTTCGATCACTTTATGTATTAATATCTATAAATGGAATTGAAAGTTGTAAAATAAAAACCGTTCTAGCTGTCCCTGTCCGTGTAAAAATGACTGGCACATGAACGAGAATCTCAGACACAGGAATATAATTTCTTCCCCAAACACACTTCATGATATTTTATTTCCTTTTAACTGCGTATTATCATACTTGTACTATATTCCCTTGTTCCTGCTACGGCAATATACAAAGTTTCAATGTGATAATTTATCTATTGCACAAGGGGACCTTTCTTGTATTAAAGTACATAAAACCAATTCTGCTACTTTATATATCTGTGCTTATATATAAAATAAACAAAATTATTTCTAAGAATTTTACTTGAATAAAGTTAATAAGTCTAAGATGAAACAACAAAATCAGGCATAATCAATCATGTATAGAAATAAAATTGGATAAATTACCATCTATCTATCTATACATATATAAAGGGCAGTTGTGTGTATGTGTATGTGCGGAGGAAACTTCGAAAATAAAACAATTAACGACAAAGTATATATATATATATATATATATATATATATACACATTAAATATCACCAGATATATATCTTATTATAATGGAGATAGTATGTTTGTCTGTCTGTAACCGAAACTATATTAATACACAATTCACGATTATCTTAGTTATTTACGTCACATTCTCCATCAATTCATTTAATAATTGTGGTTTACACAATTATTAATAAAATTGTTTTACATTATTAACATTGTTGGACATATCTACATACTAATAACATGCAATTGTATTTATATATACAACAAAATAGTAGTTTACAGTGTGAACGGGAAGGCTAATTTGCATATTGATATTAAAAATTTGATTTTAATAAATATGTGCTTGGTATTATTGATTTCTAATTGTTTGGTTTTATCTTAATGAATATGAGCAAAAATCTTAGGAATAAATCTTAAAATAATTCTATTAACAAAAAAATAACTGTAATTTATTCTTTACTTTCTATAAATAGTTAAATTAGGAAAATTTAGCAATGAAATATTTTTTAATTATACCCCCCCCTCTGTTTCAAATCTTTTTTCTGCATTCTTATTATCTAATTTAATGGTATTTTATTACATTAAAGCTTAAATACTTGCACCCAGAGGGTGCATATATTTGCTAGTATATATAAAGTTAATGAGTCTAAGATGAAACCATGAAATCAGGCATAGCCAATCATGTATAGAAATAAAATTGGGAATTTCTCTGAATTTTTGAGATGAGGCTTGATGATTAGTATTATCTGCATTATCGGACTAAAAAAACCCAGTATGAGTCAAGGTAAAAAAAATCATACATAAGTGAATAGGTAGATCTTCTAGGCAAAACAAGTCATTAGGTTTATAAGTTCCCAAAATTCACACTGGATTGTCCAATTGGACACATGGCATAGTGGATAAAGGAGTTTGGTTGTGACAGTTCTAAGTGACAGTTATTTCTGGACTGCAGTTCATCAGTAACATAGAATGATAATTAACACAGCTTAACACCTCTACCCCAGCTACAGATTAGCGGAATGAGAACAGGATACCCCTGTGAAGATGAGGACAATAGTCTGAATAATGCATATAATACTAAAATTGGGTAAATTACCATCTATGCATGGGGCCGAGTTAGCTCAGTCGGTAGAGCGTTCAGCTAGAAACCACAAGGTTCCTAGTTCGATACCGGTCCCCGCCAACACAGCGTATGAGTAGCACAGGGATCTGTGTTATAAAGTAAGGAGCTGATGGTAGGTGTGGCGCTTCACCTTAGATGATAAAAACAATTTCCTTGGTCTAGCGCCATTGAAAAGGGGATAGACTCCCTCGCTGACTGGCTGATACCGACTTTAGGCTGCCCCGTCGACTTTTTTTACCACCTATGCATATATAAAGGACAGTTGTGTGTTTACATGTGTGTATTTGCAGGGTGGTAAAATATTAAAATTGATATAGCGGTATATTCCAGACCTCGTTATGGGGGGGGTGCAGTCTTACTTAAGGACCTCGATCGACGTGTACGTTACTTTAACCAATTTCCTCTTTATTTTTTATAAACTGTTAGGGCTGACTTAAACGACTAATTGAAATTGGTTTGGCTGGGGGTCTGGAACGGAAAGTCTTCTGGTATTTACATCACACCGACAATTTTATATTTTATGTCAGATTTTAAGTGTGTCTGAAATTTTGTTTTCATTTCTTTTTCTTTTGTTTTTGTTTTTCTCTTTTTTTTTTTTTTGTGCGAGCCTTGCAAAAACAAGAGAGATTCATTACAAAACACTGAAGAATTCAGAATCCTTCTATTCATACACTAAAAATAATACGCACACGTAAGTAGACTTAAATATATAGAAGATTCAAAAAAGGAAACTATGTATGTACGTCCGGAGGAAACTACGAAAATAAAACAATTAATTACAAAATAAATATATATACACATTAAATATCACCAGAGCTTGCTTTTTGTGCAAAAATAATGAAGATTTTTAAAAATTAGGATTTGAATAGTAAGAGAAGAAAAGGTCATTGGTTGCATTTGTGATTAAAACATAAATCAAGTATGTGAGACCAAAACAATCAATGGATCTGCGAGACTAACTTTTTTATTATCCCGCCTATCCTAGGCAACGCCGAGTAGCCGATTCTTGTTATGCAATAAGGTAGAAAAATAGATAAATTCGGTGAAGTTGCCTATTGTTAGTATAAGCCGGACAGCGAGGGAGTCTATCCTCCTTTTCGCTAACACTAGAACAGGGATTTTTTTACGAAAAAAAATATATCTGGAAACAAAATATCATATAAACTTATCTCAGCTTAAATTTTAATAACGGTGAATTTAATCCGTAAGATTCAACCGGAAGTAGTTTGTATTATTTGTATTATTCGGACTATTGTCTTCATCTTCATTGTTACCTGTACAACGGTTGGGCTGATGTACTCTCCGGCCTTCTTCAGGTATTTCTTGTCGGATTCGGGAACCTTCTCGGACTCGGGAACCTTCTTGTCGTACTCAGGAGGCATCACGGAACTTTGAACCTAACCCTTTATTCAGTCCAAGGGGTATTCAAGGGGTATCCTGTTCTCTTTCCGCTAACCATAGCTGGGGTAGAGGTGTTAAGCTGTGTTAATTATTATTTTATGTTACTGCTGTCCCTGACCAGTTAGGTTAAGGCAGTTCTAAGTGATAGTTATCTCTAATCTGCAGGTTCAATCCTGGTCAGGGGCAGCAGTAACATAGAATAATAATTAACACAGCTTAACACCTGTACCCCAGCTGTGGTTGCCGATAGCCTCATTTCAAAACTTCAGAGAAACGGAAGTAGCTTGTTTACATTTATATTTAGAATTGATAAAACTACGGTTTAATTTACTAGGTTTACGTTATTAATTATTAACTATTCTACTATAAATCAATCGTCAGTTGTTTGAACCCCCCCCCCCCATGATGCACCCCACAAAGAAAACTAGTCTTCCCATCGAGTTCCACAAAATAAACGAGTCCTATGGGCCGGGTTAGCTCAGTCGGTAGACCGGTTCGGCTAGAAACCACAAGGTTCCTAGTTCAATACCGGTCCTCGCCAATTCAGTGTATGAGTAGCACAGGGATATGTGCGGTAAAGTGAGGAGCTGATGGTAGGTGTGGAGCTCCACCTCAGATGCTAAAAAACAATCTCCTTGTTCTAGCGCTATTGAAAAGGGGATAGACTCCCTCGCTTACTGGCTGATACCGACTTTAGGCCGCCCCGACGACTTTACTTTTACTTACCATGACTCAGGTGTCCGAACCTTCCCAGGATGCACCTCTCGACAACATATAAGGAAAAATTACGAACACTAATAATTCACTTGGATTTAAAATCATTCACGGAACTTCTAAGTGACAGTTATCTCTAGGCTGCAGGTTCAATCCTGGTCAAGGGTGACAGTAACATAGAATAATTAACACAGCTTAACATGTGTATCCAGTCATGGTTAGCAGAATGAGAACAGTCTACTCCTGTGGATTGAATAAAGGGTTAGGTTCTAAATTTCATGAAGACTCCCGATTAAAACAAGAAGGTTACCGAGTGCGAAGAAAAGTTTCCCAATTTTGAG
>CM042182.1:17525045-17530303 GCA_023376005.1 Doryteuthis pealeii
AAATGAGCAAACGTTGACTCCCCCCATCGTTTAACTAAAACAAACTAAAACAAACTAAAACAATACATTGCTGACTAACTCCTTGATTTTTGGTAATTTATCTATCTTAAATTAGTGAATCAATCAACTTATTTGGTAAGTAGATAAATTGTCTTTGTTTCTCTTTTCGGAAAAAATTAAAGTAAATTTAGCTGCGAAATAATTCAAATCAGCTTATTTTGTTTTAAAATCAAGATTTGTGGCTTAAAGTTCGCAAATTTTTATAAGAAGTATATATTAACATAACCGACAAAAACTTACTTACCTTATCCCCTAAACCGTAATAGAATTTGCAAAAAAACTTAATTCATGCACTGTAGTTAAACTGTCATCCCCAAATAAGTTTTAATTTTGACGACGATTTGCAAGTTTAACCGATTTAAGATGTTTTGAGATTAAAAAATGTACGAGATAAATAATACACACACACAAACAAACCAATGCCTTTTTATTGTAACTAAGTTTTTGTCGGTAATGTTAATATATACTTATAAAAAAATTATTATGTTTCCTACAGTTTTTAATACAAAACAAATCAAAAGTTTATTAGAAAATAAGTTGTTTAGAATTAAATTGTCAGCTACGACATAATTTATTTACTAAAAGAATAGGTAAATGAAATTATTAGTAAGACCATATAGGTCTTACTAATAATTTCATACCTATTCCTTTAGTAAATAAATTATTTTCCTTTACTTTAATTGCCATTTACATTTAATTCTACTTAAATTCATTTACATTTTAAAAATTATCTTGCCATATTTCTTCTTTATATTATTCAATAGCTGATTTAAGGCGTTTTTCCGAAAAGTTAAAGCCAAACTCGGTTGTATTTGTTTAAAAATTCGTGGCAATACAGAATAAAAATATATTTTTAAAGGAAGGTATATACATTTGCACCGCTAAGTTTTTTTGTTTTTTAGATGCGTTATGCATAATGGTAGAGATGTGCAAACTGCGGACTTCAAAATGTCCGTTTTTGTTTAAAATATTTTAAAAACGTCAATAAAAAATGGAAAATTAACTTTTAATGTTTTCTTTTACGTTTAATATAAAGAACAATTCCAAGTGTATGTGTTAGAAAAAAGAAATTTCTCTTACATAAAACCTACATTTTTGCATTTCAAAAGTAAATTGCCGTAAATTGCCGTAATTCCCACTCTTTGTTGACAGTTATCGCATCTTGACATGTGCACCTTATCTTAGTATGAAGGGCTAAACGTTATAAAAAATTTTATGAAGCAAAAAAAAATTACTAATTTAGCATTTCCTTGATGCCTCACGATTTAACTCTTAATATTATTGAAAAGAAAGTTGGGAAAATCAGAATTACAATGTTAGAAATTATTTATAATAAAATTTTAACTGAACAGTAGTATCTGCTTTCTGGATATAAACGGGAGAATTATTTTTTTCCAAATAAAATAATAAAATTTCTTCAAACACTGTTTGTTTGAGTTTTATTTTACAGAGTATAATTATACATGCGTCATGGATTCTAACCTATTAACTTATGGACCCAGAACACAAGCAAGATATTTTTATACAATATTTTTCTTTGATTAAATAAATACGATTTTGCTGTACATTAAAGAAAAGTATTTATTTTACATTTTATAAATTTTTAAAAATCCATGAAAAATAAAATAAAAATGTAGACAATAGGAACTTTTAATATAAAATTCTTTTGAAAATAATCTAACAATTAAAAAACAACACCAAAAAAGAAAAAAGATACATATTTTTTCTTATTTACAAGATTTAAGTTTCAATGTTTAATGCCTTATTTCCAAAACCGATTTATTAGTGAATTATCGTTTTTTACATATGTTCCATCATTAAATTGTCTTTCGAAAAATGTAAAATTTATTTATGTACAAAAAAATAAAAATCTTGGTACGGGGGATCAATGCGCGAAACATATTGGTGCATATCGCATTAATGCGTTTTGGCCCCTTGCCCTAAAAAACGCTAACATGATGCCTTCTGAAAATTCGAACCGTGCTATTTATGAACTTCCTACCTGGCTAAAGAAGAACAATTTCCTCATAAATTCCTACAATAAAATAAAATTGAACCCTCATTTTATGTCTGTGTTTTGCAATAAATGTTTTATTTTTCTTGCACCCATTATTTTACAATACTAAATATATTTTCTTGGAGATATGTTAGCACCATATATATTTAAAATATGCCTAGACTACATAAGTAAACATCATTAGATGTTATAAATAATTATTTTTTTAAAGGCAAGAAGCAGGCAATATTCTGCACCGGTAAATACGGTAATTGGTTTGTTTGTTAAGGAGATCACTGGTGTTGTTGGAATTAGAATTCGAATCTAACCGTTTTAAAATGACAAACGTGATAGTTTCATTACCGTTTCTAATTACAATTTGAGTGTTCTTACGGAAATCTCTGCCATCTTGTCTTATTGTGTTAAGAGTTAAGAGTGGGAATTGTATGTTGTTTTTAGTGCCTACTTTTTACGCCTTCAGCAAGTCACGTGGCCAGGATGGATTGTAATTTTTTTTTATCTTTCACTAATTGTGTAATTCGTTGATACAATCTCTCAATTTCTGTCTTCTTTTTGTTGTTGTCAAATTGTTATATACTGTCACTAGACCCGACAAAGAACACGGAACCCAACCATGCCCCTTCCCACAGACACACAGACACACACACAAACACCACATATATATATATATATATATATATATATATATATATATATATATATATATATTTAATATAATAAGTTTGTTGGTAAATCCTCGTGGTGAGAAAAAACCCGGCAAATAGTTTGATTGTAAAAATATACTACCAAACATCACCTGGGGAGAAAAAATTTTGGAAAAAAGAAAAAAACAAGATAATCGTACCAACCAAAACTAATCTATTGATACAATACTTGGCCAAAAGGAAAAACAATTTTATATATATATATATATATATATATATATATATATATATATATATCCACCAGGATATACTAAAGCTAATAAGTAAAAGGTGCTCAATACCTAAGTAGAGCAAATAATAAAGATAAACCCAGTGAGTCAGATAAACCTACTAAAGTTTTGCTTAATGCTCTTCAGGGTATCACCAAATTTCTGTTGATTTAACAGTGCAAAAATGAAAACATTGTTTTTCAATAATAATTTTCATTATTTCCGTAAGGTGAAAAAATTTTTTTTAAATCATCAGGAATTTGTTTAATGTTTTTTCTTTCGAATGGAAAAAAATTTCTAGAAAATATTAATTTTTCTGCAAGTTTCATTGTTAAATATAGGGTGGGTGGGTAAATTTCACAGGGTAAAATTGATCGGTATCTAATCGTAAAAGGGAAATACAATATAACTTTTCTGTCTAAATCGCATAGATACATATAAGGAAAAAAATGGCATTAAATACCCCACAAAGGTTGTCATGCCATTAAACAATCACGTGGATATAAAAAAATATAACATCCATGATTAAAAAGAAGGGTTAAGTGTAAGTAGAGAAAGAGGGGAGAGATAATGGTGGGAAAGGCAGAGAGGGAAAGAGAGGAAGACGGGCATAGGCAGTAACAGAGGGGTAGTGAGAGATGGATAGGGAGAGAGTAAGAGAAAACAGTGAGGGAGAGAAATAGCCTTTATGTAATTCTATAATAATTTGTATTTACATAAGAATTGGAAGAATTGTTTGTTATTGATGACTTATATGTTTATTGTCTTTCATAGACAAAATTTCTTTCTAAATTTGTTATGGAAATGGAATTGGTGACCAAAAGTTCATGGATAAGGCTGTTTGCATTTCACCAAACCTGATTTTGAGCCCCGGAATGGTGGGTTTCATATATTTTCTTATAAATTCTACTTGACATGGAGTAAGAATAGAAATCTCAGTATCATGAATAGGGGACATGAGATCTTAGCACCAGCCGTAATACAGGTAACAGGTACAATGAATTTAGCAATATGAATTTGCATTTTCTGTAAAACAATTATCAACCAATTGAAGTATATAAAGTAAAGATGAAAGAAAATAAATTTTAAAAAAAATGAAGAAGCCTAATGAAGAACAATTGAATAGGTCCTTACTTTCTGTTCAAACAATTTTTTCTATTTCATGGTGACTTTCACTGGATTTCACAATTAATTTGATTATTCCAAAATTTATTTCCCAAGTCAAAAAATTGTTATTGTACAAAAAAACAAAATTGTCGCCAAATTAATCCCATAAAAAATAATAATGTAAAAGAATCATCAAAATCAATCGTCAAAAAACAGTAATTAAAAATTGAGAATGAAAAATTTCAGGATTTTATCTTAAGTAAGTGTAATAACATTGTTATTTAACTTCCAATAATGAAATTAAAAAACAGTATTTAATTTTTGTTTTCCTTCATCAATTGATTATGCTTCAAGGTGAAGTGAACTCGCAATTTAGTAACAATGGATCTGCAAGACTAGCTTGTTAACCATTACACCATGATGGGATAGTGCATTACGACAAGTAAAAAAAAAGGTAAAATTAGCGGAGTAGCCTAGTATCTGTATCAACTAGACATAGCAGGAGTCACTAGCGCTAGACCAGGGAGATTTTTAGGCTTGGGTGGAGCGCCACACCTACCATCGGCTCCCCCACTGATCGAGCTGATAACGAAAATAGGCCACTGCGCCAACTTACTTCCTTATAAAGCTGCCAGGTTGTATATCTTGGCAAAAAAGTTAGGCCTTGTCGACAGAAAATCAGTCTATAATGGTAGCTTGCACATATGTGGTGTTGATTTTTAAGGACACAGGTCAATTTAGGGTTAAAACTACTATTTCAAGCGGAAATCCTTGGCAATCCTCTGGTAAAGAATCCTCGGTATTGTAAATTCCTTCTGGGTTGCGGAAATGGAAACGTATGGAAAGGATGCATGTTTTAAGTAGTTATGCGAGGGCGCGAACATTATGACTGTTGAATTGGCGGAGAGAGATAAACGGCTGGGAGGGTGGCGTTCTGGCCGATTTGTTCTGAGGAGCGACGGCGCACAGATGTGATGACCATCGCTGTAGTACTATATATTTATGTGTAGTACGTGTAGCTTGAAGTTTGTAGCGCACCGAACTGATTTCTTATATGCCTAAAATATTCCACAGATGTGGTCGGTATGTAGAGAGATGCACTATACATCTGGTATCAGAAGCTTTCTACTTTCGGGGAGTTCTGACAGATCGCGGTCATCG
>CM042182.1:17530403-17545403 GCA_023376005.1 Doryteuthis pealeii
TCAAAATAAAATGTTTAAACAGGAGATGTTGTCTTTTGTTTAATTCTACACTGATAAATGAAAAATGTCTGGCCCAAAATACACACACACACACACAACACACACACACACACACACACACACACATATATATATATATATATTCTTTCTCCCTTTTTTTTCTTTTTTTTTTTTTTGTCCCCCTTCTGGCTCACCCCATTCGTTTCTTACAAAATTCTTGTACAATTTGACTTTTATTCGTCACCGAGTATCACTTGAAAGATCCGTTGAAAAAGCCTTTGTGACCCCCCCCCCATTAATTTTATATGTTATTCATTAATAAAATATTCTCCCAAATTACATATGATTCCTCCACTTTTAGTGTTATACAAATTCTCTTGTTTTTTTTTATATAAATATAATATATATATATATATATATATATATATATATATATATATATATATATATATATATATTGCTTCTTTTCCTCAGTTAATTCATTGATCTGTTCCATTAGTAACAGCTGTATTTGTCTCCATTTTCATCATCAGTAATGAATTGAATATTAAGCAGATTAAATGAATATATATATATATATATATTTATATATATATATATATATATATATTTATATATATATATTCATTTTCACACACATTATATATATAAATATATATTATAATATATTATATATATATAATATATATATATATAATATATAGCGTTAGGAGTATTGGAATAAATCCGACATAATGTGTAAATAATAGAGGGAAAAATGTGGGAAAAAAACAACTAAGACAAGTAGATGTAGGAGATATATTTCGTGGTGCATTGAGCACGGCTTCTTAAGTCTTTTATTTGAACATTTGTGCATCAGAAAGAAGAGAACGTGAACGGGTGAGGGCCTTCTATTCTTTAACAATATATATATTCTTATTATAATGGAGATTGTGTGTTTTTCTGTCTGTAACCGAAACTATATTACTATACAAGTCACAATTCCCTTTGTTATTTACATCACTTCTCCATGACTTTATTTTTTATTTAAACCTCAATTATTAAAAAATGTTGTTCATCATTAAGACTGTTGACCATACTCAATACTAACAACATGCAATTGTATTTATATATACAACAAAATACCGGTTTACTGTTGTGAATGAGAAGGCTAATTTTGCATATTGATCTTAAAAATTTTGATTTTAATAAATATATGCTTAGTATTATTGATTTCTAATTGTTTTGGTTTTACCTTATTGAATATGAGCAAAAAATCTCGGGGATAAATCTTAAAAGAAATCATTAATAGAAGAAAATAACTACAATTTTATTCTTTATTTCCTATTTTAACTAAATAGTTAAATTAGGAAAAATTTACCAATGAAAAAAGTGAGTAATGGAAAATGATGGAAGAGTTAGTTTCAAAGTTGTTCTATTTTTCAATCATACCCCCCTCTGTTACTAATCTTTTTATTTGTATTCTTATTCAGTTTCATTAGCCTTTCTAATTTAATATGATATTTTATTACATTAAAACTTAAATACTTGCACCCGGAGGGTGCATATATTTGCTAGTATATATAAAGTAATCATTTCATTAAACATTTTTAGCAGCCTATCCAGTGTATGATAGAGAAAGAATCCCTCTAAACCCCTTTTTGACATCCCGGTTAACCGTACAGATGTAAGATGTAAGATGTAAGATGACTGTGTAGTGAACTTACTTATATATCTAGTTATATATAAACTAAAAAAAATCTCTTAGAATTGATTGTGTCTAAAGAAAGTATTAGTTGGTTGTCTTGTACGAAGCCGATAAGTGATCAGTTGTGATCCAATGAAGCTGAAATAAGAATTGCGGAATATTAGTAACACACTGGAACATAAAAATAATTCAACTTGTTTTTCTGGTTGGGAAGAAGAAAGAAAGAAAGAAAGAAAGAAAGAAAGAAAGAAATATTGACAAAAAAGAAAAAAGGAAAGAAAAAGTTGACTGATTTCTTTATCAGTCAACGTTTTCATGTTGAAATGAGAAAGAAAGAAAGAAAGAAGAAAGAAGAAAAGAAAGAAAAATATTTGACAAAAAAAAAGAAACAAACAAAATATTGACAAAAAAAGAAGAAAGAAAGAAAGAAGAAAAGAAAGAAAGAAAGAAAGAAAGAAATATTGACAAAAAAGAAAAAAGGAAAGAAAAAAGTTGACTGATTTCTTTATCAGTCAACGTTTCATGTTGAATGAGAAAGAAAGGAAAGAAAAAGAAAGAAAGAAAGAACGAAAGAAAGAAAAAATATTGACAAAAAGAAAGAAAACAACAGAATATTGACAAAAAAAAAAAGAAAGAAAAGAAAGAAAGAAAGAAAGAAAGAAATATTGACAAAAAAAGAAAAAAGGAAAGAAAAGTTGACTGATTTCTTTATCAGTCAATTTTTTATGTTGAATTAGAAAGAAAGAAAGAAAGAAAGAAAGAACGAAAAAAGAAAAAATATTGCAAAAAAGAAAGAACAAACAAAATATTGACAAAAAAAAAGAAAGAAAGAAAGAAAGAAAGAAAGAAAGAAAGAATATTGACAAAAAAGAAAAAAGGAAAGAAAAAGTTGACTGATTTCTTTATCAGTCAACGTTTTAGAATTAAAAGAAAGAAGAAAAAGAAAGAAAGAACAAAGAATGAAAAAATATTGACAAAAAAAGAAAGAAACAAACAAAATATGACAAAAAGAAGAAAGAAAGAAAGAAAGAAAGAAAGAAGAAGAAAGAAGAAAGAATATAAAACTGACAAAAAAGAAAAAGGAAGAAAAAGTTGACTGATTTCTTATCAGTCAACGTTTTCATGTTGAATGAGAAAGAAAGAAAGAAAGAAAGAAAGAAAGAAAGAACGAAAGAAAGAAAAAATATTGACAAAAAAGAAAGAAACAAACAAATATGACAAAAAAAAGAAAGAAAAGAAAGAAGAAAGAAAGAAAGAAATATTGACAAAAAAGAAAAAAGAAAGAAAAAGTTGACTGATTTCTTTATCAGTCAACGTTTTTTATGTTGAATTAGAAAGAAGAAAGAAAGAAGAAAGAAAGAACGAAGAAAGAAAAATATTGACAAAAAAGAAAGAACAAACAAATATTGACAAAAAAAGAAAGAAAGAAAGAAAGAAAGAAAGAAAGAAGAAAGAAAGAAAGAAATAAAGAAATATTGACAAAAAAGAAAAAAGGAAGAAAAAAAGTTGACTGATTTCTTTATCAGTCAACGTTTTTATGTTGAATTAGAAAGAAAGAAGAAAAGAAAGAAAGAAAGAACGAAAGAATGAAAAAATATTGACAAAAAGAAACAAACAAACAAAATATTGACAAAAAAAAGAAAGAAAGAAAGAAAGAAAGAAATATTGACAAAAAAGAAAAAAGGAAAGAAAAAGTTGACTGATTTCTTTATCAGTCAACGTTTTCATGTTGAATGAGAAAGAAAGAAAGAAAGAAAGAAAGAACGAAAGAAAGAAAAATATTGACAAAAAAAGAAAGAAACAAACAAAATATTGACAAAAAAGAAAGAAGAAAGAAAGAAGCAAAGAAAGAAATATTGACAAAAAGAAAAAAGGAAAGAAAAGTTGACTGATTTCTTTATCAGTCAACGTTTTTATGTTGAATTAGAAAGAAAGAAAGAAAGAAAAAAGAAAGAAAGAAAAATATTGACAAAAAAGAAAGAAACAAACAAAATATGACAAAAAAAGAAAGAAAGAAAGAAAGAAAGAAAAAATATTGACAAAAAGAAAAAGGAAGAAAAAGTTGACTGATTTCTTTATCAGTCAACGTTTTTATGTTGAATTAGAAAGAAAGAAAGGAAGAAAGAAAAAAAGAACGAAAGAAAGAAAAATATTGACAAAAAGAAAGAAACATACAAAAATTGACAAAAAAAAGCAAAGAAAGAAAAAAGAAAGAAAAGAAATATTGACAAAAAGAAAAAAGGAAAGAAAAAGTTGACTGATTTCTTATCAGTCAACGTTTTTATGTTGAATTAGAAAGAAAGAAAGAAAGAAAGAAAGGAAAGAAAGAAAGAAAGAAATATTGACAAAAACAAAAAAGAAAGAAAATATAGACTGACAAAGAAAAAAGAATGTTGACCGACAACGAAAGAAATGAAAGAAAAAAAGAAACGTTGACTGAGAAAGAAAAGAAAGAAAGAAAGAAAGAAAGAAAGAAAGAAAATGTTGACAAAACTGAAAGAAAGAAGGAAAATATTGATAAGAAAAAAAGAAATGTAGACTGACAAAGAAAGAAAAGAAAAAAGAAAACAATGACTAAGAAAGAAAGAAAGAAAGAAAGAAAGAAAGAAAGAAAGAAAGAAAGAAAGATAATATTTACAAAAAAGGAAGAAAGACAGAATGAAAAAAAGAAAAAAGGAAGAAAGAAAGACAGAAAATATTGACAAAAAAGAAAGAAAGAAAGAAAAAAGAAAGAAAGAAAGAAAGAAAAGAAAGAAGAAAGATAATATTTAACAAAAAAAGGAACAAAGAAAGAATGAAAGAAAGAAAAAAGAAAGAAAGAATGAAAGAAAGAAAGACAGAAAATATTGAACAAAAAAGAAAGAAAGAAAGAAAGAAAGAAAGAAAGAAAGAAAGAACGATAATATTTACAAAAAAGGAAGAAAGAAAGAATGAAAGAATGAAAAAAAAGAAAGACAGAAAATATTGACAAAAAAGAAAGAAGAAAGAAAGAAAAAGAAAGAAAGAAAAAAGAAGAAAGATAATATTTACAAAAGGAAGAAAGAAAGAATAAAGAAAGAAAAAAGAAAGAAAGAATGAAAGACAGAAAGACAAGAAAATATTGACAAAAAGAAAGAAAAAAGACAGAAAATATTGACAAAAAAGAAAGAAAGAAAGAAAAGAAGAAAGAAAAATGTAGACTGACAAAGAAAGAAAGAAAAAAAGAAAGAAAATATTTACCAAAAAAGAAAGAAAGAAAGAGAATGTAGACTGACAAAGAAAGAAAATATTTACAAAAAAAGAAAGAAAGAAAGAAAGAAAGAAAATGTAGACTGACAAAGAAAGAAAGAAAATGTAGACTGACAAAGAAAGAAAGAAAATATTTACAAAAAAGAAAGAAAGAAAGAAAGAAAGAAAATGTAGCCTGACAAAGAAAGAAAAAAAAAGAAAGAAAGAATGAAAGAAAGAAACAGAAACGAATAATATATTGAATAATAAAGTAAAAGAAACAAAGAAATTCATTGAAATAAAAGAAAAAGGGGAAAAAGAAAGAAAGAATTTCTGACGTCTTCCATCCAATCAACTTCATTTTCCCATTTGATTTGCTTGACTGCCAATTATGACTGCCAACGTCATTCATATTGGTCGACAAAATGTCTGCCATGTTTGCAGACGACATTTTGCATTATTGCTTCTGATTTTGCTAACAGTCGATATTTCTCGTCGTCTTTCTTTATTTTCTCTGGTGACCTGATTAATGAGTGATTGTAATTGTCCGTCGTCTCCATTGGACGACAATTGTTTCTAGCCACATTAACATTAACGGCAACACTCTTAAGCTAGGAAAGAAATAGACGCCATCTTAATGATGGTAGCGAATGATTTAAATTGAATAAGATACGATATCAACTGATTGGTCGCCAACACATTGATATCTTGTTGGAAGAAGAAGGAAGAAGAAGAAGAAGAAGAAGAAGAAGAAGAAGAAGAAGGAATTGCAAAGAAGAAGAAGAAGAACAACAACAAACAACAACAAAGAGAAGAAGAAGAAGAAGAAGAAGAAGAAGAAGAGAAGAAGAAGAGAAGAATGCAAAGAGAAGAAGAACAACAACAACAACAATTGAAAGAAGAAGAAGAAGAAGAAGAAGAAGAAGAAGAAGAAGAAGAAGAAGAAGAAGAAGAAGATTAGAAGAAGAGGAAGGAGAAGAAAAAATGAGAAGAAGAAGAAGAAGAAGAAGAAGAAGAAGAAGAAGAAGAAAGAAAGAAGAAAGGGAAGGGAAGAAAAAATTGAGAAGAAGAAGAAGAAGAAGAAGATGAAGAAGAATGAGAAGAAGAGGAAGGGAAGAAAAAATTAAGAAGAAAAAAAGAAGAAGAGGAAGAAGAAAAGAGAAGTAAAATAAAAGAAGAAGAAGAAGAGGAAGGAGAAAAATTGAAAGAAGAAGAAGAAGAAGAAGAAGAAGAAGAAGAAGAATTGAGAAGAAGAGGAAGGAGAAGAAAAATTGAGAAGAAGAAGAAGAAGAAGAAGAAGAAGAAGAAGAAGAAGAGGCAGGAAGAAGAAGAAGAAGAAGAAGAAGAAGAGAAAAGAATTGAAGAAGAAGAGGAAGGAGAAGAAAAAATGAGAAGAAGAAGAAGAAGAAGAAGAAGAAGAAGAAGAAGAAGAAGAAGAAGAAGTATAAACAATCATGATAGCATTACTATTGATTGAAAATTAAATCATGGCACATTTCGAACAAATTTTACACCAGGATTTTGGAATGTCAAACACTGTATTTATGGTTTAAAATGTTAGGGCTGATTGGGCTCTCTAAGGCAACCAGTCTAGGAGAATTAAAAAAAAAACTATATTCCAAACCTAAGGAGAATTAGTATTATTAGCGTTATTCTTACTATTGTCCCCATCTTCATTGTTATTTGTACCAATAACAATGAAGACGGGGACAATAGTCCGAATAACGCTAATAATACTAATCTTCAAGCCTCATCTCAAACATTCAGAGAAATACTAAGGAGAATTTGTCATCAGCTCACCAACTAATTCTACACAACCCTTTACCATTTCTTTGAAATTCTGAAACGGAGCTTCATAATTTTCATTATTTGGATACCTGAAGAAGGCCGCTGGGCACATCGACCGAAACTTTGTGCACATAACAATAAAGATGAAGACAATAGTCCGAATAATTCAAATAATCCAAGCCTTTACCACTATAAATAAATCACTTATGTAAATGATCCAAAGGTTCGTTTCTATTAGACCACCAAACACTGAGGTTAAAAAGAGAATACATTTTATATAAACGAATGGCTTATAATTTCCGACTGCAGTTTCTCGCCGTAGCGCGAATCTTCAGGGCATTATTTGTCCTACCATCGACCTGTATTTATAACTGGGTTGTTCCCATTTTCACTACAGTGGGTATGCTACATACTCTCTTTTACCCCCTACGTAAATCGGAGTTTTTTTTTAAATCCAGAAGTAAATATATGTGTGTTTGGGGAGTTTAAAGGTAACTGTGATATATATATATATATATATATATATATATATATATATATATATATATATATAAGTAAGTAAAGTCGACGGGGCGGCCTAAAGTCGGTATCAGCCAGTCAGTGAGGGAGTCTATCCCCTTTTCAATAGCGCTAGACCAAGGAGATTGTTTTTAGCATCTGAGATGGAGCGCCACACCTACCATCAGCTCCTTACTTTACCGCACAAATCCTCGCCCACTGACAGCTAATGCGGGGACTGGTGTTTTTAAACTTTTAAGTACATAGGAATGTATGTATCTTTCGGTCACTGAGAGATCAAATTTCCGGAGAAATGATCATTGCTTATTTGCTTAGTAGTGAGAGTTAATTTAAATTACCAATTAGAGAGCTCATTACCAAATTTATGGGAGTATATATTAATAAGTCATCCACAGACACGTGTTTCGGCATATCATGCCTCTAAAGTGTGGCTAGACACAAGTCGAACTCAGACTGACCGCATGGTAGTCCGATATCTTATCCCCTCGCCCACTGACAGCTGATGCGGGGACTGGTGTTTTTAAACTATTAAGTACATAGGAATGTATGTATCTTTCGGTCACTGAGAGATCAAATTTCCGGAGAAATGATTATTGCTTATTTACTTAGTAGTGAGAGTTAATTTAAATTACCAATTAGAGAGCTCATTATATATATATATATATATATATATATATATATATATATATATGTGTGGTGTGTGTGTGTGTGTGTGTGTGTGTGTGTGTGTGTGTGTGTGTGTGTGTGTTAGGGTAGCGTAGACATACAGTCAATGGAGCTTGGTTACGGACATTTTCTTGCATATTCAATTCCCATTTCAAATTTATTCTTATTTGAAAATCGCATTGGCGAGAAACTGACATTAAGCAAGCGCCGTTGACTGTGTGTCTAATGTTTCCCTAACTTAGATATACATACTCTATCAACGATATTGAGTACTAATTACTTATAAATATAGCACATTATATTATCAATACTAACGGCATGTCAACCCGTATAGAGGTTAGGGAATCATGTTTATTGTACATTCATATTTACATTTTTATGTGGTTGTTTCTTAAGAGATTTTTGTTTGTTTGGATCAAATAGGGATAATTTTTAAATCATTCTATTTTACCCATAGATGGGACCCTAACATGTAATACCACTCTGGGTCAGGGTAGATCTGGGAGTAATGACAATGAACAGTTACTCTACACTTTCCTAATCTCCAGAACTGAAAGCCCACCATCGGGTGCAGTTTAATATCATAACCAGGAAACTCCTTTGGAGGGGTCTTATGCTATTAATCCGTCCCAGACCCACAATCGACCAAGTAACAGTTCGTAAGTTGGGACACTCGTAAGTTGGGGCACTCGGAGGTCAAGGTAGCAGTCTACATATAATAACTCTTATTAATTAATGATGAGTTACTTGAAAGTAGCCATTAAATTCCAATATGTATTTAATATATTAATAAAATATGAATTATCTGATAAATGGGAGACATTAGATGTTCGAGAAAGTGAACATTTTATTTTCATTGTATTATTAGCGAGTTTGATGAATTATCTCCTGGTGTGCGTGTGTGTGTGTGTGTATGTGTGTGTGTGTGTTCGTGTGTTTGTGCGTATGTGTTTGTGTATGTTTGCGTTTGTGTTTGTGTGTGTGTTGTGTGTGTGTGTGTGTTTGTGTATGTGTGTGTTGATTGTGTGT
Source organism: Doryteuthis pealeii (assembly GCA_023376005.1). NCBI lineage: Eukaryota > Metazoa > Mollusca > Cephalopoda > Myopsida > Loliginidae > Doryteuthis > Doryteuthis pealeii. The sequence goes on from CM042182.1 coordinate 17,539,300, forward strand.
GTGTGTGTGTCTGTGTGTGTGTCTGTGTGTGTGCGTGGTGTTGTTTGTGTGTCTGTGTGTTTTTTGTGTGTGTGTTTCTGTGTTTCTGTGTGTGTGTGTGTGTGTGTGTGTGTGTGTGTGGAGTGTGTGTGTGAGTGTGTGTGTCTGTCTGTGTGTCTGTGTGTGTGTTTGTGTTGTGTGTGTTTGTGTGTGTGTGTGTGTGTTTGTGTGTGTGTGTGTGTGTGTGTTTGTGTGTGTCTGTGTCTGTGCGTTTGTGCGTGTGAGTGTGTACATTTGCGTTTGTGTGTGTGTTTGTGTGTGTGTGTATTTTTGTTTTTTCTTTTGTTTGTGTGTATTTGTGTGTGTGTTTGTGTGCGTGTGTGTGTGTGTGTGTGTGGTTTGTGCGTGTGTGTGTTTGTGCGTGTGTGTTTGTGTGGTTGTCTATGTGCGTGTGTGTGTCTATGTGTGTGTGTCTGTGTGTGTGTATTTTCGTTTGTGTGTTTGTCTTTGTCTCTTTGTGCGTGTGTGTTTGTGTGCGTGTGCGTGTGTTTGTGTGTGCGTGTTTGTGTTTGCGTGTTGTGTGTCTGTGTGTCTGTGGTTGTCTATGTGTGTGTGTGTGTGTGTGTGTGTGTGTGTGTGTTCCACACGCCTAGCGCGCCCAGATTATACATCCCTCCTAAGTAAGAGTCGATGTTAAAGGAAGACGCTCTTTTGTTGGTATTCGCGTTCATCATTAACAATTCATTCCGCTGGTATACAAACGAAAAATGCCACATCGAGGCTCTTTTCTTTCGAGGTGAGAACTTTCTGGTTTTATACAACAATGTTATTCAATGCTTATGATTTGTATTGGTCGATGTCATGAAGCCTCGATTTGAAATATTTAAATGATATGCAAATGACCTTTCAGTTCGCTCGTGCTATGTTTGACCTTTATATTCAACACGCCTTCGATTTATCCATATTCATGAAGATATGCACCGATATGTGAATGGAAAAGCATTTTTCTAACAGCATTGCTTACATAAATATTTTATTCGAGAACAATGGACACATTTTAAAGATTTGAAATGTTTATTTGCTTTTCACGGGGCAACAATGCCGGGCTATTTTGCAATACAATCAAGTTTATTTATTTATGCACTAAAATAGGATTTGTCATCGCAAAACTCGGGCCTATTAGGGAACCTTCAATGACCTTGTTATTAGATATTCTGTTCAATACGAATTTCATAAATTACTTTATGATGCATATTTACAAGGAGATCAGATCTAAACTACTGTTCAACATTCAGAAATATTTACGACAAGAATAGCCGACACATTCTCAAATGCCTATAATTTTCCGCCAATTCTCCATCCCAAAATTTTAACGTAGCTAAAAACAAGTTCCGAAAAGAGGATTTTTTTTAAATTATATGAAAAATCAATTAATGTTCCGATTTTCACAAATATTACCATAACTATTTATCTTTGGATGTAAATATGTCTGAAATAGTTTTTTCCTAAAATGTATTAAGGGAAATATTTTTTTACGAGTTCTACCCCCCCCCTACTTTATTTCATGAGATATTAACAAAAATAAAGCGTCAAAAAATGTTTTTACTTTTTTCTATAAAGATAAGAGGCTGAATAACTATAACAAAAAAATTGTATGATATTGAAGGTAGTAGTTTTTGTAGAAAAAAATCATGTATTCTGAAATAAAAAGTGCAAGCCGTAACTTGTTTTTGGCTACGTTAAAATTCAGTTGATTTAACGGTGCAAAAATGAAAACATTGTTTTTCAATCATAATTTCATTATTTTCTTAAGCTGAAAAAACTTTCTAAAATTATCAGTTTGTTTCGGGTTTCTTCTTTCGAATGGAAAAAATTTTTTCAATATAATATTAATTCTTTTGCAAGTTTCATTGTGTTAAATATAGGGGGGTAAATTTCACAGGGAAAATTGGTGGTACCAAGGATATTGTTATCATTTTTGTTACCTTCCAATTTCCAATTCTAAAATGAAATGTGGTGCTGATATTGACGTTTGTATATTGTCAGAATTTTGCAGGCAATATGATTAATACATGGGAAATATATTGTTTGTATATTATTTTAAATATATCCAACCACCAACATAATCCTGATAATTTCTATCGAACTCTGACAGTTATTTTGCTCCATATGGTGCTTGTTGAATGGCTGTACGTAAAAGTGCCAAATCTTAACTGATGTTGTAACTTCGCTTGTGAGCAAAAACCAAACTCCATTTTTGGTACAAATAATGTTCAATATATGCAGAATAATAATTTAAAGGAAACAGAAAATTATATGCAGTGCCACATTGTGATTTTTTCACTTGTTGATCTTGCATTGAAAAAATCAAAAATCCTTAATAACTTTAAAAGGTTTATGCCTATTTTGATAAGATTTTTCGATTCCTCAGGCCAAAAAGCTTCTAGAAGCCAATTTTCAGAAGAAAGGGAGCTCTAGAATCCATTTTATAGACAGAAATAGATTACAAAATGGTGCCAATTTTCTCACCCCTCCTCAAATTTTTCGAGTTTAAAATCGACATAACTCGGCGAATTTTTCGAATTGGAAGCTCAAATTTGGGGGGATTGTCTAATTCCAACCTAGTCTACAACTGTACAAAATTTCAGAAAAATTGAAGGGGGTGGGTGACATGGCCTGGATGATTTGACATGGAACTGCCATATATATATATATATATATATATATATATATAATATATATATATATATTAAACCCTCCGCAAGAGTTGGATGTGACTCATGGTGAATTTCTTAAACATAGTTTAAGAGGTGTGTATTCAGAGTTTCCCTTCTCCTTGACTGGTTTATTTTGTTCAAGTCTGCCCTACTATTTAAGAATGGAATAATTGGGTATATAGGGTAGTAGCGCAGTATGAAATGCATATATATTATACGGACATCAAATTGACAAGTTTTATCGTTAGAATAACTTGTCCTGGTGGAATTTTATTCCTCAGAAATTAAATCTATACGTGACAAGAAGAAGAGAATTGGGCCACTTTTTAAAAATAAGACTGTATCGCTTAAATTTGCGACTATTGATTCTAATTATTTTATTTCTGTTGTTTGTCTCTTTGTGTGTGTGTGTGTGTGTGTGTGTGTGTGTGTGTTGTGTGTTGTGTGTCTCTCTCTCTCTCTCTCTCTCTCTCTCTCTCTCTCTCTCTCTCTCTCTCTCTCTCTCTCTCCTCTCTATCTATCTATCTATCTTTGTGTCTATCTGATTCTCTCTTCGTCTCTCTCTGAACTGTCACAGTATATATTCACCCTCTCTTTGCACAAGCAGGATGCGACACAATAACATTTTTTCTTTCTCCTATGCATTTCGCCAATGTGCCAATAAAGTTCACAAACATTTAAAACAGTTAAATACTTCAACAAAATAAAATCTGGAATAGTTACATAGTTATTTACTAAGCGTAGCTTAGAAGCGGCACAATGCCAGAGGTATAGAGCACACAGTAAGGATCGAACTCACTAACAATAGTCTGCTAATCTAGCTTGATAAAAATGACACCACCAGAGGTACCCCAGGAATATTTATACAAGGTTTTATCATCTGTATCCCAAAGCATTTAAAAGTGAAAGAAAAATATATCGAAAATGCATTTTAAAAAGCCAACCTTATCCTTATCCAAAACACAAAAAGAACACGCTGTCTATATATAATTTTTTTCATGACTAATTAGAATTACCGTATTTGACGGCATATAGGACGCACTATTTTCCCAAAATTTTGGCTCAAAAGGCCGATTCTGAAATACACGTGGTTCGAAGTTAACTGACCTGAAAAAAATGTAAAAGTTTCTAAATAAAATAACTGGTGCATTATATCTTTTATTCATAAATATATCAACACTGAAAATTTCATCAAATTCGGTTAATCCCCTGATTTCTTTGGTATTTTTCTCTTTCGGCGGGGTGACATAGTGATGGTGGAATTTAGGTCCGTTAAGTTCGATCTAACCAAATTTCTTTTACAGAAGACGAAAAACTTCTTTTAACTCCTCCAAGTCAAATTACTTGAAACGATCTTCAGGCAATAAAAATAGCGTCAAAAATGTTCGATGTTTGACGGCGTGCGTTAAAAACTTGAGGAAGATTAAAAATTCGATAATCATTGAATATCTTTTATTTTATTTATTCGTTTATTTGTCTGCTTTATGTTTCTTTCATCTTGAAGTGCGAATCAATCGATGGAGAAGAGGCAGCTGTGTCAAATTAAATAGGGAATTCACAAGAGATATTGTATTGGGAGAAATTCTTCTGGTGTGTAGCTTCATAGAGTTGTTGATATCCGAGTTAGGTTGACTGATTGGATTATTTGAAGAGCAGTGCATATCTATAAAACGTCTCTCTCTCTCTCTCTCTCTCTCTCTCTCTCTCTCTCTCTCTCTCTCTCTCTCTATTTGTCCTGTCACTCTTGCTCTCTGTTCCTCTCTGTCCCTCTCTGTCTGTCTCTGTGTCTATCTATCTATCACCCTCGCTCGCACCCAGTCACTATGTCTCCTTCCCCCCTTCTCCCCCCTCTCTCTCTCTCTCTCTCTCTCTCTCTCTCTCTCTATCTATCTATCTATCACCCTCTCTCGCGCGCAGTCACTCTGTCTCCTTCCCCCCCTTCTCCCCCTCTCTCTCTCTCTCTTCTCTCTCTCTCTCCTCTCTCTCTCTCTCTTTGTCACTCTTTCTCTCTGTTCCTCTCTGTCTCCATGTATATCTATCTATCACCCTCGCTCGTGCGCAGTCACTCTTTCTCCTTCCCCTTCTCCTCTCCCCCCTCCTCTCTCTCTCTCTCTCTCTCTCCTCTCTCTCTCTCTCTCTCTCTCTCTCTCTGTTCCTCTCTGTCTGTCTGACTGTCTGTCTCTGTGTCTATCTATCTATCACCCTCTCTCCGCCGCAGTCACTCTCCCCCCCTTCTCTCTCTCTCTCTCTCTCTCTCTCTCTCTCTCTCTCTCTCTCTTCTCTCTCTCTCTTACTTATCTAACTATCGTTCTATATCTACAGTTACCCAATCCCTCCTTAATTAGTAGGATCCGGCATAAGTTTACATTTTAAGCAGAATTTAACAAGTTTTAAGTCAGTTTTCATTCTTTTAGATTGGTTGTCATACCAAGGTTAATGAATTAATGAAATGATATAGATGAAATAAATAAAGTAGAGGAATGATATAACGAGAAAGGAAAGAAAAGAAAGGATCGAAGGAAGGAACTAAAAAAGAGAGAGATGGGAAGGAGTGAAACATAATGATTATAGAATTGTACGATGAAAAAGAAGAATAAATGAATTATGAAGGAAACAAAATGTAAAAGAAAGGAAAGAAAAAGAGGAAGGAAGAAGAAAGAAATGAAGGAAGGAATGAATTAAGGAATGAAGGAAGGAATGAAGGAATCTTTGAGGCATAACACAGATACTCAAAGATATAGAACAAATTAATAAAGTAAAGGAATAATATACAAGAAAGAAAAGATGGTTAGTTGGTTTATTGATTTAACGTCATATCAACCCGTCTAGTGTTATGTCATGCCAAACGGTTAGGAAGTAATATATGTTGTGTATTTATATTTATACTTTTTATACTTTTTATAAACTTTTTTTAGTAATTGGTTTTTACAATGTGTTAGCACCATTAGGGATCATGTTGTATGGTATTGATTAGGTTCATGTCTATATTCTATGGTATAATTTTATTTCCCTCAAAAAGGACAGAATATCCTCCATGTTGACATTTTCAAACAGACCTCTCATATTGTTTGCTTTAAAATAACAGTTTCTGATGAGAGCAAAAAACCTGCATTCCATGAATAAGTGTTTAACAGTCAAAGGTGTTTGACATGTTTCACGTTGTGGTTGTTGTTCTTGTTTGAGTATATAGGAGTGCGTTAGTCTTGTGTGACCAATGCGTAATCGGGACACTATGACTTGTTCCTTTCGCGACTTTCTTAAAATTGGTCTCCAGCCTCCCAAAGTGGGTTTGATTAGGAAGAGTTTATTGTGGATGTTGTTATTCCAGTGTTGCTGCCATCTTGTATGAAGGAATCTATTAATTTTTGGTTTCATATATCAGTATATGGAATCTTGAATTATAGGGGA
>CM042182.1:17550403-17582903 GCA_023376005.1 Doryteuthis pealeii
GCCAAAGCACCTGAGATCATTATTGCAGACATCCTTGAATCGCAGCTGGGGGCGATTAATCTGTCCCTTACCAGACGAAACCTCTGCATAGAGGATGTCTTTCGGGATTTGTCCATCATCCATCCGACGGACATGACCCAGCCATCGGAGACGACGCTGTCTCAGTAGAGAACACTGCGTATCAAGCCTCATCTCGAACATCTTATTATAATGGAGATTGTGTGTTTTTCTGTCTGTAACCGAAACTATATTACTACTCAAGTCACAATTCCCTTAATTATTTGCGTCAAATTCTCCATGATTTCATTCTTTTAAACCTTCAGTTATTAATAAAAAATGTTTTACATTATTAATACTGTTGATCATATCTACGTACTAATAACATGCAATTGTATTTATATATACAACTAAATAGCGGTTTACAGTTTGAACGAGAAGGCTAATTTGCATATTGATATTTAAAATTTTATTTTAATAAATATGTGCTTGGTATCATTGATTTCTAATTGTTTGGTTTTATCTTAAGAAATATAAACAAAAATCTCGTGTATAAATCTTAAAAGAAATTTATTTACAAGAACAAATAACTGTAATGTTATCCTTTACTTCCTATTTTAACTAAATAGTTAAATTAGGAAAATTTACCAATGAAACAGGGGAGTAATGGTAAATGATGGAATAATTAGTTTCAAAGTTGTTCTATTTTTCGATTATACCCCCTCTGTTTTAGATCTTTTTATCTGCATTCTTAGTCAGTTTCATTAGCCTTTCTAATTTAATATGATATTTTATTATATCAAAACTTAAATACTTGCACCCGGAGGGTGCATATATTTGCTAGTTTAGATAATGTCTATGTTAGTCCGGATTTTAGTTCCTCTTATTTAAAAGGTTCATGTTAAAAAAGAACACACCAAAATAAGGAGTAGGTGGATGGGGGTGTTGTTTACGTGACGTTAAAAGTGAATTACCAAATCACACTAGATGATAAATAACCTAATTATCTACCTAAGTGACAAAACATTATTTAGCTGTTATCTCTGTGTATTGTCACACTCCAAAGCGAGATTACAGTCAAATCACGCTGAAAGAACCGGTTCTTAACGAGACCTATTCATCTCAGAACTCATTCTTTTCAGATTTGTTGTTGGCACCTTGTTAAGGACGATGGCGTAGTGTCCAAAAACAATAAATAAATGTATAAATTATCTGTATCTGTGCAAGTGGCTGTGCAGGCCTAGCCCTGGGTGACAGTCGTTTGGTGCACTGACTGCACACAAACTGTGATGCTTTCTGTGGCTGCTGTTTTTTCTCCCTCTTTCTGGCTCTCTTTGCTTTTTAGGCTACTCTCCTCTTCGTGCCTTGCTAAACGTTAAGGCTCCAGGCCGTTCGATTTTCTGCGTCTACCTCCCACGTGTTTGTGTCAATGTAGCATATGGAAAACGAGATTACAGTCAAGTCACGCTTAATGAGACCTATTCCTCTCAGAACTAGTAGTAGTAGTAGTAGTAGTAGTAGTAGTAGTAGTAATAGTAGTAAGGTCGTTAAACATTGTTCCAGAGCAAAGCAGCTATTTCCGTATTTACTAAATAAGGCTTCAGTAGATAGAAAGAAAGAAATTAAAATACAAAATTTTAAGTACTTAAAGGGTGGGGGGCGTTATAGTTACCTTAAACGGTACTCTTCGGTCCCCAAACTCCCTAAGCAGATAGTGAGTATCGAAACTGGTATCTATTAATAATGGAGATTCGCTTCCGGTTTTTGTCTGTAACAAAAACTACTTCACTGCTTACGTCACTATACCCGAAATCGTCATAACATAGAATAAATACACTCAAAATTTGAGCATGCAACATTAGACAGTTCTCATTGTTTTTGAAAACAAGTTTTAATAAATACATGACTGGTATCATATATTTATATATATTCAAAGCTAATATAACTTAGTTTCGATTTCAAATTGTTTTTTGTTTTTTTTACTCCTTTAATAAATTTGACGATTTCATGATTTATGGTTCAAACTCTCCGAAATTTAATTTTTAACTTCCACCTCCTCAAGCAATATCTTTCAAAAATTTATTTTTACATCACCCGGAGGGTGTTTTTTTATTTTGCTAGTTATTATAATGGAAATAGTCTGTCTGTCTTATAGGGATTGGCCCCTATATTTTTATGGCATGTGGAATTGACCAAATTAAAATAATTAAGTTTTCTTAAATAACTAGTTTTACAATGGTATATCATGAGCTTAGAATTATGTAAACAAAAGAGAATCAAATAAATATTAGTTTAGAAATATTTTAACAACAGTAGAAACAATGGTTTAAATTCATCCGATAATTTATGTCACCAGAATTCCACAGATACCAAAATCATTCGATATTGCATCATTGCAAATCACCTGATATTTGATGAATATTTTAACGTAGACAATTACAAATAAAATTATAAAAAGACCCTTTTAGCTCAAAGACCAGACAGACAGTGGGAGGCTTACGCTCTTCCCGATTCAATAGAGTTGGAGCTGATGCTCCCAACTCGACACAATGGGGAGAATACGCTGTCCGAAAACATAAAATACGACTCAACAGGTCCGTCTATTTTTTCATTTTTTTATTCTCTCTCTCTCTCTCTCTCTCTCTCTCTCTCTCTCTCTCTCTCTCTCTCTCTCTCTCTCTCTCTCTCTCTCTCTCTCTCTCTCTCAACAACAAATTTCAATCACAAGTTTCAATCACAGACAAAACTGCTACAATGTACGGACAAATATAAACAATACATGTCACACTTGTCACACACAACTATGTACAGACACATACAGTCTGCAACATCACTAAAAGAACAATTAAATATACCAACTGTAAATTAATGTATATAAAGTTTATTTCCTTTATCAATTTTGTCTTCTTCTTTTGTTTTCTATGGAAACTACATTTCCGTAGTCTTATACATTTAAATTGTGGGGACCCATACATCGGATCTTCTTCAACTCCTCAACTAAACACTCACCAAACAACCACGGTCCCTACAGTCTGTAACCGAAACTATATTAGTACTAAAGACACAATTCCCTTATGTTATTTACATCACATTCTCCATGATCTTATTCTTGTTCAAACCTTATCAATGAAATTGTTTTACATTATTAATACTGTTTACCATATCTACATGCTAAAAACATGCAAGTGTATTTATATATAAGTAAGTCGTCGTCGGGGCGGCCTAAAGTCGGTATCAGCCAGTCAGCGAGGGAGTCTATCCCCTTTTCAATGGCGCTAGACCAAGGAGATTGTTTTGGCGTCTGAGGTGGAGCGTCACACCTACCATCAGCTCCTTACTTTACCGCACAGATCCCTGTGCTACTCATACGCTGAGTTGGCGAGGACCGGTATCGAACTAGGAACCTTGTGGTTTCTAGCCCAACACTCTACCGACTGAGCTAACCCGACCTCATGGTTTACAATTTAACTTGTTATGGGTGATATACCCTATAGACGAATGGAATGCGCCGATGGTTACTATAAGTAACAGGAACAATTATGGCGTGTAGAGTAAGCCAATGCGAGTCAGCTCATAACTCTATTTGTCGGACGTAATTCCCACTTCTCTCTACTGTAATTGTCTACTCTTTTGTTAATACATTTTCCTACACTTGTTACCCGTCTTTTTGTTCTTATTTGACCCCTTAAAACCCCACAACATAGCTGAAAGGCATATCGATATTAGTAAATTTGATCTTAATAAATAAGTGCTTAGTATTATTTATTTCTAATTGTTTAGTTTTATTCTAATAAATATGAGCAAAAATCTCAGAGATAAATCTTAAAAGAATCGATAAACAAGTAGAAATAACAGTAACTTTATTCTTTACTTCCTATTTTAACTAAATAGTTAAATTATGAAAATTTAGCAATGAAAGACAGGAGTAATGGAAAATGATGGGTGAGTTAGTTTCAAAGTTGTTAAATTTTTCCGATTATACCCCCTCTGTTTCAAATCATTTTATTTGCATTCTTATTTAATTTCGTGAGTCTTTCTAATTTAATACATTCAAACTCATCAAAACTTAAATACTTGCGCCCAGAGGGTGCATATTTTTGCAAGTACTCTTAATGACCTACGATATTACTTTGTTAATTATTGCTCTACGACGTGTGGGTTATCCACATTAATATTATATTAATATCTATGACGTGTGGGCCCACCGCATGAATATTGATATCTTTTACATGGCTTATAAAACGGCAATAAAAAACAGAAGGGTCATTATCAGTAAAGTCTCGTTTGAAATCTCGTTAACGTTTATTTTCATCATAAACTACTCGCCCGGACAACGCCGAACAAAAGTTGATCTACTAGAAGAGAACGGCAAAACAATTTGAACGTATAATTATGCATATTAAACAATAATAAAAACTGATTCCACTTCCTGTGATGTTTGGCGCGTAAAAGATGCACGCATAAAATCGACGCAATTATACAATTTTGGGGCTTTTTTGTTTTTCTATAAATATTTAAAAAAAAAAAAAAAAACTATGATAATAATTTATTCACCTCTCTCTCTCTCTCTCTCTCTCCTCCTCTCTCTCTCTCTCTCTCTCTCTCTCTGTGTTTATTTCTCTCTTTCTCCCTCTCTTTGTCTTTCTCCCTGTCTTCTCTTTCTCTTTCTCTCTCTCTCTCTCTCTCTCTCTCTCTGTTTATTTCTCTCCCTCCCTCTCTCTTTCTCCTCTTTCTTTTCTCTCTCTCTCTCTCTCTCTCTCTTTTTTTCTTTCTCTCTCTCCTCTCCCTCTCTTCTCGTTCTCGTTCTCTCTCTCTCTTTCCCCTCTCTCTCTCTCTTTCTCTCTTTCTCATTCTCTCCCTCTCTCTCTCTCTCTCTTTCTCTCTTTTTATCTCTCTCCTCCCCTTCTCTTTCTCGTTCTCTCTCTCTCTCTCTCTTTTCCCCCTCTCTCTCTCTCTCTCTTCTCTCTTTCTCTTTCTCTCCCTCTCTCTCTCTCTTTCTCTTTCTCTTTCTCTTTCTCTCTCTCTCTTTCTCTTTCTCTTTCTCTCTATCTGTCCTTCTCTTCCCCCCTCTTTCTCTTTCCCTCTCTTTCTCTTTTTCTTTCTATCTCTCTTTATCTCGCCCCTTCTTCCTCTTTCTCTTTCTGTCTCTCTTTCTCTCTCTCTCTTCCTCTTTCTCTTTCACTCAATCTCTTTCTCTTTCTCTTTCTTTTTCTTTCCTTCTCTCTCACTTTCTCTCTCCTTCTCTCTCACTTTCTCTCTCTTTCTCTCTCTCTCCCTCTTTCTTTCTTTCTTTCTTTCTCTCTTTCTCTCTCTTTCTCTTTCTTTCTTTCTCTCTTTTTCTATTTCACACACACACACTTTCTCTCTCCCCCCCCTCTCTCTCTCTCTCTCTCTCTCTCTCTCTCTCTCTCTCTCTCTCTCTATTCCACACACACACACACACACACACACACACGCACATTCAACGTTAGAATATTTATTTGTTCTTTCTTTTCTCTCATAGATCAACAACTTCCATTATTTATGTAATTGAGCACTCAGCGGAAAAGCTTATCAACAAAAGAAAGAGGCGAATGGCTTCAAAAGAAAAACATATACTTTATTTCTTTTTTACATTTTTCGTTAATCTAAAACCAAAAACTTAGAAAACCTCATAATGACTCCATAAAATCCCTAGGGCGAATAATCCAATTCGTGTAATAGCTTATCAAGAAATTCGAAGTTGGCTTTTAACTCTTTATGAATGAACGACTGAAAGTCATTCGCTTTTTGCATACGGTCAGATGAACTATAAACGTGGGTTGTTGTGTGTGTTTTAGTCATTGCGCTTAAATAAACAATCGCATTTGTTGCACTAAACCAAGTGCAAGGAAAAATAAACTTGCCGGTTTGATCATCCACTTTTCAAGCTAAACATTAGGTTTATTCTATCCGTTTTTTTACGCTTACTGTGATGTAATAATATCACCGTACGCTTTTGTAAATATGAGTTCATGACATGAAAGGACGATCACCTGTGTGACATGTGACATTCAATTCAAATACAGAGCGGGTGCTTGTTGCGTAACAGTTAATGCCGTAGAAAGTGAACTTGGCTACCGGAGTTGTATTACACATAGCGTTAATACACTTATGTTAGAAAGGACTTCACATTACGATCACCTGTGTGACCTGTGACACTCCATTCAAAGACAAAGGAAGTGCTTGTTTCGTAACGAGTATCGCCGTAGAAAGTGAACTTGGATACCTGGGTTCAAATCCTGAATGAGGCGGTTTGTATTACACATAGCGTTAATACACTTATGTTAGAAAGGACTTCACATTACGATCACCTGTGTGACCTGTGACACTCCATTCAAATACAAAGGAAGTGCTTGTTTCGTAACGAGTATCGCCGTAGAAAGTGAACTTGGATACCTGGGTTCAAATCCTGAATGAGGTGGTTTGTATTACACATAGCGTTAATACACTTATGTTAGAAAGGACTTCACATTACGATCACCTGTGTGACCTGTGACACTCCATTCAAATACAAAGGAAGTGTTTGTTGCGTAACGAGTATCGCCGTAGAAAGTGAACTTGGATACCTGTGTTCAAATCCTGAATGAGGTGGTTTGTATTACACATAGCGTTAATACACTTATGTTAGAAAGGACTTCACATTACGATCACCTGTGTGACCTGTGACACTCCATTCAAATATAAAGGAAGTGTTTGTTGCGTAACGAGTATCGCCGTAGAAAGTGAACTTGGATACCTGGGTTCAAATCCTGAATGAGGTGGTTTGTATTACATATAGCGTTAATACACTTATGTTAGAAAGGACTTCACATTACGATCACCTGTGTGACCTGTGACACTCCATTCAAATACAAAGGAAGTGTTTGTTGCGTAACGAGTATCGCCGTAGAAAGTGAACTTGGATACCTGGGTTCAAATCCTGAATGAGGCGGTTTGTATTACACATAGCGTTAATACACTTATGTTAGAAAGGACTTCACATTACGATCACCTGTGTGACCTGTGACACTCCATTCAAATACAAAGGAAGTGCTTGTTTCGTAACGAGTATCGCCGTAGAAAGTGAACTTGGATACCTGGGTTCAAATCCTGAATGAGGCGGTTTGTATTACACATAGCGTTAATACACTTATGTTAGAAAGGACTTCACATCACGATCACCTGTGTGACCTGTGACACTCCATTCAAATACAAAGGAAGTGCTTGTTGCGTAACGAGCATCGCCGTAGAAAGTGAACTTGGCTACCTGGGTTCAAATCCTGAATGAGGTGGTTTGTATTACACATAGCGTTAATGCATTTATGTCAGAAAAGGACTTCGCATTATGATCTCCAGTGTGACATGTGTGTTGAGATTTTTGTGATATAAGGCGTGTGTTAAAAGCCCACTTATATTTATAGACTCGCCGTGAACCATGTGATCAACCCCTTGGCCAATCACTGGCAATACTCTGCTGCTAAAACAATACTTAAACTGAGCATACTGAACATACTGGCCACACTTACTTTGAACCTTCGTGGACGACGGACAAAGGATTCCATAACTCAGGACTTACTAACTTAAGCCCTTTTCAACTGGCCAAGGATGGCATTTAAAAACTTAACATTGTGACACTCAATTCAAATATAAAGGGAGTGCTTGTTGCGTAACGGTTATTGCCGTAGAAAATGAACTTGGCTACCTGCGTTCAAATCCTGAACGAAGCGGTTTGTATTACACATAGCGTTAATGCATTTATGTCAGAAAAGGACTTCACATTACGATCACCTGATTGACATGTGACACTCGATTCAAATACAAAGGAAGTGCTTGTTGCGTAACGAGTATCGCCGTAGAAAGTATACTTGGCTCCCTGGGTTCAAATCCTGAACGAGGCGGTTTGTATTACACATAGCGATAATGCACTTAAAGGGAAAGGTATGAATCCAATTATGATCCTTCCAATTATCGTTGAATAAAAGTAAAAGTAAAATCGTCGGGGTGGCCTACAGTTGATATCAGTCAGACAGCGAGGGAGTTTATCCCCTTTTCACTAGCGCTAGACCAAGGAGAGAATGGAGAGAATAGAAAATAGATTAGTAAATAATTATTTCTCTATTTTGTTGTGCCCAACTTGTTATGAGCAGTATATATATATATATATATATATATATATATATATGGGGGGGTGAATTGAATTCAATCTTAATGCCAAATTACTTATTACCTAAAATAGAAAAATAATTTCACTTTTAAAAAGATATAATATAATGCAGTGACATGAGTTCAAATTCTGGACGAGGCTGGTAGTATTTCACATTCGCGTTAATATCATTGGAAGCGTGCTGGGCCCATAGCCTGTCAAGTTTTTAAATGACATACTTGGCCAGTTGAAAAGGGCTTAAGTAAGTAAGTCCTGAGTTATGGAATCCTTTGGTAAGTGTATAAGTCATATCCTGCGAATAAGTCCTATCCAGCGTATTGTTAAAGGTCCAGTGATACAATCATATGTCCGTCGTCCACGAAGGTTCAAAGCAGTTATGAGTACAGTAAACCTGCTATAAATATTATATCAGCAGCAGAGTACTGCCAGTGATTGGCCAAGAGTATGATCACATGGTTCTCGGTGAGTCTATAAATAAAAGTGAATATCTAGCACACACCTTATAACCAAAATAAGTCAACAATCATTGGGAAAAGTATGCATCCAATTATTCTCTCTCCCGTTATGGGAAAATAGTTGTGAAGACTGGGCTCTTTAACTTTGGTATGGCAACTGGTCTAGGAGAAAGACAATTCTTTTGCTAGACTGGTTGCCATACCAGAGTTAAAGAGCCAAGTCTGCCCACCTATTAATCCATAGTTTGAGGAAGAATAATTAGTTACACAATTTTCCAAAAGGTATTAGAGCTATATGAAATGCATACAGTCTCGTCCAGGATTTGTTACCGTGTCCATTTTCTACAATAATAACCATTACACCCCAAGCGCCTCCTGTTGTGTCTAGTATGAACATACAATTATCTGGGGAAACAATATAAAGAAATAATTGCTCACCCGGTTTAGCTCAGTCGGTAGAGCGTTCGACTAGGAACCTTGTGGTTCCTAGTTGGATACCGCCCACCCCCCGACAACTCAGCGTATGAGTAGCACAGAGATATGTGCGGTAAAGTAAGGAGCTGATGGTATGTGTGGCGCTCCATCTCAGAATCAAAAACAATCTCCTTTGTCTAGCGTTAGTGAAAAGGGGATAGACTTCCTCGCTGTCTGGCTGATACTGACTTTAGGCTACCTCGACGACTTTACGTTTTTTTAATATTGCAATAATTCAAATATCTTGACTGAAGTTTCAATTTTAAGATATTAATTTTGTTGAGATTTTATGTTAGGTAATAAGTAATTTGGCAGTCATTGAGGTTGATTTCAATTCACATATAGTGGTGGCGCCAATCGTGTAATGGTTATCATAGTAGGAAAATAGAAAAAATAATTTCATTTTTAAAAAGATATATTTGATTATTATGGAGGCTTTAGGATCACTGTCTTTTCTAATCCAACAAAAGTGGGGATATGTTACATTCCTTTTAATTCCACGTACTGGACTTTTATTCTAAGTTTCTTTAACAAACTGCTATCTTCAGGTTATCAGTTGTGCCGAAACCCGGGAATGAACCAGGGACCTTCAGATTATCATACAGTCGTAGTCGTCGTACTTGCGTTGCTCTCCCAGCAGTTCTAGTCTTCTCACTAGCACTATCCAACTATATCCTCTCTTCCACTCGTTTCGATAGCCAAAATGCTACTGCAGACTTTCTCCCCGATCTGGGAGGGCAGGTCCTTAAATATCCCATTGCTGTGTTTCATCCGGGCTCCTCACTCTGAATTGCACGTTCGACATTCACTCACAACGAGACTCCACATCCGGGCCACTCTGCACTGCTCGTACAGAATTTCACCAGCACTTCAGCAACGAAGAGGTGACGAGTTCAATTTCCGTGGTCACTCGCCACATTCCTCCCCCTCGCACAGGCCACACATATCCGGACTCGTTTCGTTCGTGGGGGCTGGGAATCTGCTCGTCCACAGTTCCCCTAAGTCAAAATAAATACGGGCATTATTATCCTCTAGCCAATCTCGACATAAAATCATAATCCTTTTTAGACCTTTAATTATCCACGGCCACCTAATAATGAAACATAGATTGGACCCTAAAAGGTATTAACACTTCCGTTCAGAGTCGACCTGGGAGTAATGGCAATAAAGTAGCACTCCACACTCTCCAAATCAGGACACTTCTTTTGTTGTACACCCTATACCCTCGCTGGGTATATACATCGAGAGTGATACAGAGAGTCTTCGGGTGATAGACAGACAGACAGATAGAGTTGTGACTTACTTGCTTCCATTTCTTCTTTCTATCTTCTTCCTTTCAGCTATGATCATCTAGTGGTGAAGGCTTGTGTTGGACCATTCCGCACTTTTTGGCACAGTCGATAGGAAAGAATTGGTGCATCAAGGAATGCCACAAACCGAATCAACGACGGATATCAGGTATCCAAATTCAGAGTTTTCCTTCTCCTAGAGCGGTTGCCTATCCAAGTTTAAAGAGCACAGTCTGCCCTAGAGAGGATTTAAAGAGACAAAGATGGGAGAGGTTGTTTGTGGCGTAAAGGGGAGAGTGAATAGTTGGTTGTTGCTTAAGATAGAGAGAGATAATGTCTATGTGTGTGTGTGTGTAGCATAATGGACCTTGGAACACCATATGTGTGGCCTTGTGCCAGACACGGAGAAACCTTAATAGGATGTAGCATGATTCTCAGACCTTACGGGAGTGGGGAAGCAATGTAAAACTAATTAGCACCTTTGAGTCTATTCGGAGCCATTAAGTCTGGGATTATGCTAGTAAAATTTAGTTTAATCGGTTTGTCAGAAGAAAGGATGACCTCTTAAGTGACACGTGTAGTTTGGTAGAACGATTAGAACGTTCGAAAGGTTCCAGAAGATTCTAGAAAAATCGACTTCGATTTCTATTTAATGAGGGAACCTTAGATTTTGAATCAGTTGAGCCCTGGAGACCGAGAGAGGAAGACGAGTTGAATTTTGGTCTGCGGTCGTGGAGTTTGGCCGAATTAATAGTCAGAGGCTGGTGTCGATGAAGTGTGAAGCCTGATAATTGGAATGAAGTTAAGAGCATCACTAAAAACATATTTAAGGAAGCCGACTCTCTCTCTCTCTCTCTCTCTCTCTCTCTCTCTCTCTCTCTCTCTCTCTCTCTCTCTCTCTCTCTCTCTCTCTCTCTCAATACCTTGCATTAGGAGAATAAATTGATGAAAAGCAAGAGGTACTGTTCTCATCTTTATTTACTACACGCCAAAGAAATCGTAATGGAATTCATGAAACAAACAAACGGGAACAGATACTTGATTGGAGATATATACTTGTCAACAAGTCAAATTGGCCGTAACGAAAAGCACGCGGCCTGCGTGATACCTTTTGCTTGACCATAAACGAAAGGAGTGTGGAAGAATTTTGGGGCTTGAGGGACTGCTGGAATTCTGTGTGTGCTGATCAACGTGCCAACCCCTGATACACGGCTGTACGAGTCTTAACAGTACCGTGTGTTTTGAATACGCGGTGAGCCCCACAACATAACGTCACGTATACTATACGAATTAGTGCCGTGAAAGAAACAAACCCCGCTACGTTACATGTGTGAGAGAGAGAGTGAGAGAGAGAGAGAAAGAAAGAGAAGGGTTTTTTAGACCCTTAATTATCCACGACCCCCTAATAATGTAACACATAGATTGGACCCTAAAGCAGAAAAAAATATAAAGACGAAATATAGAAATATATTGAATCCACTTTTTTAAGACTTTTAACTGCTTCATATTAATGTTATATTGTTTGTGCCAATGAAATCAAATTGTTGCATAGATGACTGGCAACAATCTGTAATTCTGTGGGTCCAGTTTTTTTCATATCACAGGACGGAAAACTACCGGACGGTTGAAATCCCGCACGTCACGTGATTTAGTTAGTCACTTGCATTCCTAGCCGTGAAGTAAGATAGACATATCTTACTTCGGCTGTCAGCTCCGCGGGTTGTGTAAGTTAGACAAAAGGCAAATAAAGCTTTGAAAAGCAACAAGTGTTGTTAATTAATTAAGCATGCCTTAGTTAGAAAACCGGCCAAGCAAGATGAAAGTTGGAACCAGCCAGATGGGACGTAGACATCATGGCGATTAGACAAAGAAGTTTTACATTTTACATTGAACATTCACATATTTGTTGTTAATTACGAATTTATTTGTTATTTTATAAATACATGCTTTGTTTTTTTATCATTTCTCCGTATTTTCTGCCTAAACTGTGTCTTATTATTTCTAATCAGGAACTATCATGTTTCACTTTCACTTTTATTTCATTGCCCCGACATTGGTCCAAATAATGATGTTTCCTCAGTTCTCTCTTTTCACACTTACTTCCTCTCTCTCTCTCTCTCTCTCTCTCTCTCTCTCTCTCTCTCTCTCTCTCTCTCTCTTTATTTATCTATCTATCTCTCTATATATATGTATGTATGTATCTATTTATATATCTCTTTCCTTCTGTTGTCATTATTGCTTTTTCTCTCCATCATCTTTCACTTTCACTTTCACTTTCACTGCCCCGACATTGGTCTAAATAATGATGTTTCCTCACTTCTTTCTTTTCACACTTTCTTCCTCTCTCTCTCTCTCTCTCTCTCTCTCTCTCTCCTCTCTCTCTCTCTCTCTCTCTCTCTCTCTCTCTCTCTCTCTTTATTTATCTATCTCTATATATGTATGTATGTATCTATTTATCTATCTCGTTCCTTCTGTTGTCATTATTGCTTTTTCTCCCCATCATCTTTCACTTTCACTGGGGGTCACATTCAAGTCCGACGCAATGTTCTTCCAATTGACAGTCTTCAGTCTAAACAGTCTCCCAACAGAATCACGCTCGTCTCAACAAAACAAAATGCTAGTCGTTGTTCTCTTCCATTCGTTTCGACAGCCAAAATGCTACTGCAGTCTTTTTTCCCCGATCTGGGAGGGCAGGTCATTAAATACCCAATTGCTGTGTTTCATCCGGGCTCCTTACTCTCAATTACCTGTGCTGCACGTTCGACATTCATCAGAACGCGTCAATCCTCACGACGAGATTTTACATCCGGGTTACTCTGCACTGCTCGTGCGGAATTTCGCCAGCATTTCAGCAACGAAGAGGTGACGAGTTCAATTTCAGTGGTCACTCGCCACACTCCTCCCCCTCGGATAGGCCACACATATCCGGACTCGTTTCGTTCGTGGGGGCTGGGAATCTGCTCGACCACATTATTTTATCGTCATTCCTAATATTATTGAACACATCTCATAACCCTCTACAGTGCTAATAAGTTTGTTTATTCTTTAATTCTATTATCCCCAAGGCAACTGCATCACTAGTAACAATATATTTTCCATCACTCGTCATACAACCAAAAATAGTTATTTGCCTGTAAGGCATACGATGAATATGAAGTAAGATATTGTGATTAGATGCATTTTAATGTAGCTGGATGTCTTCAGCAGAGCAAAAAAGCAGTCGACCTGGGAGTAATGGTCAATAAATGAACACTTCACACTCCCCAAATCAGTTTAGTGTCATACTGTTACATAGGCCAACTCAAGTTGTAGTAGTTGTTGTCGTTAGTAGTAGTAGTTGTCGTTAGTTCAGAAACAACACACGCAGGTTGTTTAGTCACAAGAAGCTGTTTATTTATTCCTAACTCGTGAGTTCTTTTTTCAGATAGAAGAAAAGAGAGACAGAAAGAGAAAGAGAGGACACAGTCAAATTACTCTGTCGTAAATCATGTTTGCTACTACTATATGAAACCCCTAGAGGGAACCGGGCAAGCCCAGTCCGCTTTCCACGAAGCCCAGCCGAAAAATACCGATTTTTTCCTTCTTTCGTTTCTCGTCCCGGGTATGGGAGAGCCACATCCGTTTCCGGTCAAATCCCGGAACTTCAGTTTTTTATTTTTAAATCTATTTCCGGGGTCATTCGTCGGTCAAATTACTGGCACCCCGCTTGGGGTTTACTCTTCCAAATTTTAACCTTTGTTTGTTCTTCTTTCTTTCTTTTTCCTCTTTCTCCTTTCAATCCCTGTAGACCACAATAATTACGCTACAATACTCAGGACACCCCTTTTAGGGAATCTTACCCCTTGCAAGGGATTTATTTAGTGTATTCTAAGCCTCTCCGGTAAGAGGATGTAAGAAAGAGAAGACGTAACAAATCGAAAATCGGCACACAAAAAAACGTTATGATTGAATACGCTAATATATCACGTGACTCACGAGATTCTCGCCTCTGGGGTCAGTTGGGCCTATTTTTCCATCCCCTGATCCGAAAAACAATTGCCCCTTATAATTCTCGCTACAGGGCTTGCCAAAAAAACCCACGTCACCACACAATTATTCAACACTTTTAGGGGATGCATTCAGTTTGTTCTAAGCCTCTCCGGTAATAGGATGTGAGAAAAAGACGTAACAAATCGAAAATCATCACAAAGAAGAAGACGTAACAAATCGAAAATCGGCACAACATAAAACGTTGCGATTGAATACGCTAATTAGAGGGATGAAAGCGATGAAATATTGCATCAAAAGCTTAACTGAATTTCAAATAACAGCGATAAATGAATTATAATAATGGAAAAAGAAAAAGGTTAGCACAAATAAATGAAAAGTAAAAGCCTCCCTTGTTATAATTTCCACATTTTTCTGTCTATGACCCCTCCCCGCTACCCCCACTCCGATTTACCAAAAATTCGAAGCAATCATTATTCTAGCTGGATGATTAAGTCCTATCAGTCAAAAAGAAAAAGAAAAGAAAAGAAAAAGAAAAAAAAGAAAGAAAAAAGTAAAAAAAAGTAAAGAAAAAGAAAAAAAAAAAAGAAAAAAAAGAAAAGAAAAGAAAAAAAAAGTAAAGAAGAAGAAAAGAAAAGAAAAAATAAGAAAAAAAATAAGAAAAGAAAAAAAAGTAAAGAAAAAAAGAAAAGAAAAGAAAAAAAAAAAAAGAAAAAGGAAAAAAAAAGAAAGAGCAAAAAAAAGAAAAAAAAAGAAAAAAAAAGAAAAGTAAAGAAAAAAGAAAAAAGAAAAAAAGAAAAAAAAGAAAAAGAAAAGTAAAGAAAAAAAGAAAAAAAAGAAAAAAAGAAAAAAGAAAAAAAAAAAGAAAAAAAGAAAAAAAAAAAGAAAAAAAAGAAAAAGAAAAAAAGTAAAGAAAAAAAGAAAAAGAAAAGAAAAGAAAAGAAAAAAAAAAAAAGAAAAGTAAAGAAAAAAAAGAAAAAGTAAAGAAAAAAAGAAACAGTAAAGAAAAAAAAGAAAAAGAAAAAAAAAAAAAAAAAAAGAAGAGTAAAGAAAAAGAAAAGAAAAAGAAAGAAAAGAAAAAGAAATAAAAGAAAAAGAAGTGATTAAAATGCAAACATTGTTTCGCCTTTTCCTTTGAACGTTTGCATCTAAAATGGAAACGATATTCTTCAGAAGAATTTCTGTTTGTTTATTTAATATAAATAAATTCATATTAAGAGCTGAAATATTCACCGTTGTTTACGACTAATGCGAAATTGGATCGTCGACCCATGAAGAAATTCAAACGAAACACTCGCCCAATTTTTTTCTTTCTTTCTAAATCGAAACGTTAACGTAAATTTCAAAAACACAAATCGTTGTTGCCGCTTTTAAAATATTCAATGAGATTATTTTTCTAATATAACAAATCGATTAGCCGGCGTTTTTACATCTTCTTTCCATCGATTAATCGAATTTAATGTGTGAAATTGAATGACCTTTTTTTTACCGGAAAGTCGTCCACTACATTTGATATTGTTGTGTTGTATATTCAGCACAATTGAAAATACGTTGAAGTTGTCGAAAAATCAATGATTTTACTATTTGCATTCAGAAAATAAGATTTTAGATACAACGAAATTATTTTAAATTATTTAAAAGAATTTCGCCTCGTCAAATGATGTCCTGTTTTCTTTAATAAAGTTTAAAAGAAAAACAACCAAGAATTGTTTTTCTTGAAGAAATTGAATTACAGAATTCAAATTTTTGTTACACAATCAGAAAATTATTCAGAATACAAATGTGAGTCCGATGAAGTATTGACAAAACAAATAGTATCCTGTTAATACTACAGTAATATTTTTTAAAGAGTAGCCCCGTCGCCTGGGGATTTAGAATACTCCGACTGCACTCTGCAGAGAGTAAAGACCCTTCCAATGGGGCCACACAATGTCCATGGGTGGCGATTTGTGGTGCTAAGGATGGAATTCTGGTGGATGAGCAGTTTATGACATAAACTCAAAGTTGTGTGTTGCATGTTATGAACTGCTCATCCACCAGGATTTCATCCTTAAGCACCACAAATCGCCACCCATTGGCATAAACACAACTTTGGCCCTATGTCATCACCATGTCGGCTCAGGCGTTAGAATACACCGACTACAGGGTAAGATGCACCGAATGGGACCAACTGTTAGCCGTGAGTGCGATCCGTGATGCTTAAGGACGGAATCCTGGTGGATAGCAGTCCATGGCATCCAACAGTTTACTTTGGTCCTTACTTGGGATACGACGGGCGGTCGGAGAGGCCTCCTCCGATCAATCGGCTGGTCATGTAAAACCCTAGTAACTATATGATTGTCCTAACTCACCCTATGTCACCACCCTGACGGTTCGGGCGTTAGAATACACCGACTGCATCTCTGCAGAGGGGTAAGACTCCCCTAATGGGGCCACCTGTTGGTCGTGGGTGACGTTCCGTGATGCTTAAGGGCGGAATCCTGGTGGATGAGCAGTCCATGACATACCACAGTCCACTTTGGCCCTTACTTAGGCTAAACAATCAATCGGCTGGCCGTGTCAAACCCTGACACCTATATGATTGTCCCAACCGTATGCCCTCATGGCAACCCCCAACCCTTTTTATCATATATGTGCTAGAAGGCGATGTTTTCATGTATTGGGAATGCCGTTAAACTGATGGTGAACTTCCAGTTCTAGAGGTCTGGAGAATGTGGGGCAACCCTTCATCACTATTGCCCCCAGTTCTACTCCGACCCGGAGTGGTACTACCTGTTAGGGTCCCATCTCTGGGTTAAATAGAAAATTTGTTTATAAAAAGATTGAGTTTAAATAATTTTCTACTAAATTATCGCTACGAATCTTTCAATAAGTCCCTAATCTATGTCTGTCTGTCTGTCTGTCTGTCTGTCTGTGTGTGTGTCATTGAAGAACTTACACTGAACTCTCTCTCTCTCTCTCATATATATATATATATATATATATATATATATATATATAGAGAGAGAGAGAGAGAGAGAGAGAGATAAAAGGTGGCTTACCGGTGAATATGGGCACGATCGTTGGAAGGTGCACAAAATCCAGGGGTCAAGTCGGCGATAAAACAATAATATATATATATATATACATATATTATATATATATATATATATATATATATATAAGATATATATATTCATACAAAACCACCAGGAAACTAAATCTAATAAGTAAAAGTGCTCAATATCTAAGTAGAGCAAATAATAAAGATAAATTTAATGGGTCAGAAAAATCTACTAAAAGTTTCGCTTAATGCTCTTCAGGGCTAAGATCCGACTAAAAGCGAAACTTTTAGTAGGTTTTTCTGACTCATTATATATATATATATATATATATATATATATATATATATCGACGATGGGGTATGTAGCATTACTTCTTGGCTTCGTTCATCTTTCTAGAAATTAAAAAGGCTTCATTTTTGAAAGCCTTCCAAATGTGTCGATTATTTTCCCACCCCCACAGGGAGGTGCCTGTAATCATGAAAGTTTTTTTCTGTTTTTTTAGGGGGGGGGTTCTAGATTCTTTGTTGTTGTTTTGTTGTTATATTTGTTTTTTTTTGTTAGTTTTTCGTGATTTATTGAAGTCTCTGTCATTAATTTGATATTTACTTCATACAGTCCCCCCACCCCCCACTCTCTCTCTCTCTCTCTCTCTCTCTCTCTCTCTCTCTCTCTCTCTCTCTCTCTCTCTCTCTCTCTCTCTTTGTATGAGCGAAAATTCATCACTTCCCTTAGGCAAATACTGACTGAGTGATCTTTCCAAATTATTTTTCCTGGTTCAAACATTGATTGACAGCCAAAATATTCTGTCAAATATATATATATATATATATATATATATATATATATATATATATATATATATTATATTATATTATATTATATTATATTATATTATTATCATACTAAAGCTGAGATTATCAACTTCCATTTCCTAAAGGATTTTTTCTATTTATGTTAAGGACACAATATTTATACTAAGATATTCTTGGTTTTAGGACTACTTAATATTTGAAAAAAATCAGTTTAATTGGTTTTAATTAGTCGTAATTAGCAATTAAGTCAACGACTGACCCGTCCATCACTCTCATTCCGCATATTGCTATCACCCTCTCTATGTATGAGTAAGATTGAGAGAGAGTGTAAGTGACGGAGAGTTATTGTGTTAGACATTTAACTATATTAAAATTAAATTTAATATAGGGGTGAACTGGTAAAGACATAGCTACCTTGGGCTAGCAGTGGACTAGGCCTTCCGAAAATCCGTCTCTCCAGTCAGCATGAAAGGATTTTTTTTTTTGCTTGGACGTCGGGGTCGGGGGGAGCAGTTTGTGGCTAGGTACCATTGTGTTGTGAAATCTGTCTTGTTCAGGCTAAAAGAGTTTGTAAGTCGTTACTGCTATTGAGTGAAACATTATCTATTTCAATTTAAATTCAGTCAAACGTTTCCTTTTTTTAAATCTTACAAAATGATGTTAATGTTTTTTCGTTTTTTTTTAACTCTCTGGTCGTATTTTTAACCTGCCCTCGCCAACTAAGCGTATGAGTAGAACGGGGATCTGTGTAGTAAAGTGAGAGCAGACGGTAGGTGTCGCGCTCCTTGGTATAGTGTAAGTGGAAAGAGGATAGACACTCACTGTATGACTGATACTGGCTCTAGGCCTCCCCCGACGACATTACTTATCTATTTTTTTAAATTTAATTCATTTTGCAAACTCTTTTTTCCCATAATTCCCGGGATTGCCAAAATGTTTTCTCTTTTTCCTTTTAAAAAGGAATTAAAGTTAATTAAATCGATTATTTTCGTCGGTTCCTATCACATAAATGCGTCCTGGCCTCCTGCCCTAAATAAAAATGCTATGTGGTGCCTGCTGAAAATCCAAGTTGGTCAATGTTTGTCTTTGCTCAACAGTAGGCACGCCAGTGTGTACATGTGATGGTTTCCATAGAAAAATATTACTTCCGAGTAGTGCAGTAGCAATGATACAACAAGGGCTTGGAAGAAAACCTTTTTCACTTAAAACGTGGAGGGGAGTCAACGTTTTCTCACTTGAAGAAAATTCCATAATTTCTAAATATATAGAAAATATATTAACTACCTTTTTACTCGACCGGAAATATTTTTAAAGATTCATCTGATGTATTAAAATAAAGAAAAATGTTTAATCATGGTATATCAGACGTGTTTTCCGAATTTTCATATTGAATTTTAAAAATTTTTTTAGTAACGGCTGTTCTCATTTACTTACAACATTTACTTACAATTAAACATTACTAGAAGCAAATAAAAAAATATTGTCATCTTCAGATATGATTTGTTTAAAAGGATTGTGCTATAGTTTAGGGTCATCAACTTAAACAGTAAAAACGCCTTTTGGGCGAATTTAATTGTTTAAAAGTCTTATTTCGCTTATTTTCGTCCGTGCATATCACATAAATGCGTCCTGTCCTAAAAAAACGCTATGCGGTGCCTGCTGAAAATACAAGTTGGTCAATGTATGTATTTGCTTGACAGTACACACTGGAGTGCCTATGTGATGGTTTCCATAGAAATGTTACTTCCGAGTAGTGCAGTAGCAATGATACAACTAGGGCTTGGAAGAAAACCTTTTTCACTTAAAACTTGTTCAATATTAGCTCACTTGAAGAAAATCCCATAATTTTTAAATATCTAGAAAATACATTAACTACCTTTACTCGACATGAAATAATTTTAAAGATTCATCTAATGTATTAAAATAAAGAAAAAGGTTTAATAATCATTGTATATCAGACATGTTTTCCGAATTTTCATATTGATTTTTTTTTTTTTTTTTACGGTTGTTCTCATTTATTTACAGCAGACTATAAAAATTACTTGAAGCAAATAAAAAAAATATTGTCAGTTTCAGATATGATTTATTAAAAAGGATTGTGCTATAGTTTAGGGTCATCAACTTAAACAATAAAACGCCTTTTGGGACGAATTTAATTGTTTAAAAGTCTATTTTTAAAAATAGATGTAGTTTTAATGGGGTTTTTTTCTTTCTTTTTTTACTGGTGCCAGTATGTTTATTACTTTTCGACTAAAACAAAAATCTGATATTAAATGGATCTTAATGGATTTAAACAATGTAATTCCTTTTTAAATTGAAAATAAGCCAACATATAAGTAAATATAAATATTTGTTTTTATTTAATAATATATTTTTATTTTCGAAACTCGGTAGTATTTATTTAAATAAATTTGACAGTTGTGAATCAAAATAAAATGAAAATACAAAAAGAAAGTTGGTGGGTAAAATATTTGCATTTACTTGTCAATAAAAAAAACTGGGGGTGGGTGGGCTTACTTTTAACGCCTTCAAACCACAAAAAGTTATTTGTCGATAAAAACGCTTTCAAAATGCTAAAAGATATTTTAAAGAGTGAGGAGGGTAATATATTTACATTTTCTTATCGAGAAAACTTGGTGGGTGGCGGCTTAAAATATCGCATTCATATTACCAAGAATCTGGGTATTATCCGATTTTAATGAAATTCTTCAATGTTGATTTATCAATGAATGAATTTATAATGCATCAGTTATTTTATTTAAAAACTTTGATTTTTTTTTCACGTCATTCAACTTTGCACACCCTCTATTTTGGGGGCGTAAAAATCGGGGGGGGTATATACGGTGCTATTCGCTGAATTGCGTCCCGGCCTCCTGCCTTTAAAAAAACGATAGACAGTGATAGCCGAAAAAACAACCCCGCCTACTAATGAAGTCCTTATATGAAGCGGTGCCTGCTGAAAAACAACCAACGCTTAAGGTGTTTTTCCCCCGAAAAGTTTATGCGATATTTTACCCCTCCAGTCTTTTTCGATAAGTAAATGTAAATATTTTACCCCCCTCCCTCTTTAAAATATTTTTGTGGGAGGCTAAATATTTACATTTACTTGTCGATAAAAAATATACCTTAATTTTAATGTCTTCAAACCACTAAAAAAAATAATTTGTCGATAAAAACGCCTTCAGTCCGCTACAAAAATCTTTTTTTTTGTTTTTGTATTCTCATTTATTTTAATATCTTTATTTCCAACCAACAATTACAAATAAAAAAAAATAAAAATATTTAGACATTCTTTTTTATTTCAACTAAAAACCAGACATAAAGAAAAAATAAATAAATAAAATATCTGAAGATTTAAATATTCTTTCATATCTAAAAAAAAAAAAAAATGTCATTCTTATTTGAAAAAGTCTTTGCAATCGTACAGTAGCTACGATCAAATTACGTCACGTGATTAGTTAGAGGCCACATTGATCAAAGAAACGTAAATATTTTTTAACTTTATATTTCAAAATCTTGCAAAAAAGAAATAATGAACATAAAGAGTTGTTACAAAGAAAAACAGTTAATTCAAATATCACATTATCCGATTGGGGAGAAATTATCCATCGTTATCTTGAAAATTAAGTAAAACAGTCAGTTTTTTTTTAATTATAATCCTCTGATACAATTATTCAGACCCTTATCTTTATAGAAAAAAAAGTAAAAATCGTTTTTTGTGGGTTCATTTTTTAATATTTCATAAAATGAAATATGAGGGGGGGGGGTAAAGCTCGTAAGCAAACTGTTCACAATGTATGGTTGTTTATCATCGACCCTACCATCACATTTGGACGAGTTTATTTGGCGACTGCATACGGTATTCGCAATTGTACAATGTAAATTAAAAATTAATATTTTGTACCAGATAAATTTACGTTGTACAATAGGTACCACTAATTTGCCCGCTGAACCCCCCCCCTATATTTAACACAATGAAACTTGCATAAAAGTTAATATTATCTTGAAAATATTTATTTACTTTTTTATTCTTTCTGATGGGGTGTGTAGCTAGTAAGTCCTGTTAATGATGCCACAGGTGTTATATATATATAATACACACAATGTTGGTATAACACTTTTTACTGAAGACATGATTACTATAATGGTCCAAATCTCGAATGAAATGGCTCTAAAAGTATTGTTATTGGCATTTCAGTCTCGGAAGACTATAAATGTAGTTTTTGTATCCCTCAAGTTACAGCGCCTCCTGTGACTGTAAAGGTCAATGTTAGAAAAACATTCTCGACCACAGATGTCGCATGTGAAGGCTGTCCCTGAAGATGTTGATGTGCCGGTGCTTTGTTGCCGCTGCTTTCTTCTTGATCTGTCAGCTTCATGGTGTTGCGTCAGGGTAACATCAGACATGAACAGTCCTCTAGGGAGAGCCTGTCGCCACCGAGGGCGGTCCTGAGCCAATTTTTTCCAGTTGGAAGGGGCAATGCCAAAGCACCTGAGATCATTCTTGCAGATATCATTGAAACGCACCTGGAGGCGACCAATCTGTCTCTTACCAGACTAATCATATTCTGCCTAACTAGTCATATTAGTGTGATTAAAAAACACCGATAAATATCACCAGACTTATGAATCCTTTCGTTTACGAAATTTCCCACAAAACGAATGATTGTTTAAAAAATATCACATTAAAACTTTGGAGGCGCTCATAACGTAACGGTTGGTTTGTTATGCATCCTTCTGTCTATGAAAGACGTAGTGTCCAATTTTTTTGACAACGTAGCCTGGGTGGGTTGATATGGAGGATGTGCTGTTGCACATATCCTTCCTCTCCACACTGCTGTTGTCGTCCAAAGAAAAGGTACGAAGCCAGTGCAATTTGGCAGCGACAGTGTCACAGGAGTTGCTGTATAGCGCTGAAATTAAGGGTTTTTTTCTTTCTTTTTATTTTGATAATCGTTGGGTCAGTAAAATGGTAATTCCTGTGTATAGATTTAATTGAGGGAGAGGCTTTCTGTGATTGGATATACCAATCGCGTGATGAGCCCAGAAGTTTTGGCGCAAAATATCAAAAATCCACACAGGCAGATCCGGGACCAGGTCACGAGACAGTGACTTTAAAACCTCTCCGAGAAATCACCCTAAGATACCAGATATTTTCACCAGCACGCCGGTAAGTCCATTAATCTTTTGGTTTGTTTTGTTTTACGGCATATCAACCTCAGTGGGTCATTTAATGCCGATAAAGTTTTGAAATAAATCAATTCTTAATGGATAATACAATTTTTTATAAATACATTTTTCTATTTAACCCATAGATGGGACCCTAACAGGTACTACCACTCCGGGTCAGAGTGGATCAGGGAGCAATGGTGATGAAGGGGTGCTCTACATTCCCCAAACCTCCAAAACTGGATAGAGTTTAACGTCATTCCCAGGACATGTAGACCCGCAGCCACCGCCTTCTAGCACCCATATGATAAAAAGGGGTTGGGGCTTGCCATAAGGGCAGTAGGGTTGGGAAAATCATATAGGTGCTAGGGCTTGACATGACCAGCCGATTGATCGGAGGGTGCCTCTCCGACCGCCCGTCTAACCCAAGATAGGGCCAAAGTGGAGTATTGCATGTCATGAACTGCTCATCCACCTGGGCTCTATCCTTAAGCATCACGGGTCGCCACCCACGGCCAACAGGTGGCCCCATTGGGGGAGTCTTACCCCTCTGCAGAGGTGCAGTCGGTGCATTCTAACGCCCCAGCCGCCAGGGCGGCCATTAATCTCAACTTTATACATAGGATATTGCTACTCATTGTTTTATTTGTCTCTTATAAATTGTTAGAATTAAACTAAGTTATAATTCATTTATTTGTTGTTGTTAGCCTTAGAATTAAATGATAGACTAACGCATAATATGAAATAGACTATATGTGTCCAGAGAAAAAAAAAGAGGAAGAGGCTTAGCCAACATTGAGGATTACAACATATGGACAAGCAGAAAGGCAGCAAAAACTAGAAAACAGAAATGGCAATTACACGTATTTGGGAATGTTGCCAGTGGACTCGAAGAATACACAAAAAGCACAAAAAGACTAATCACAGCAGCTAGTAAGAGTAATTGCAACATATAGACAATCAGAAAAGCAACAAAAATTAGCTAACAGAAATCGAAAGAAAAACAACTATATGTATACTTCGAATGACAAACTTGGGAGAGATGACATATACAGGGCTAAGAAAGGGAAACCTCAAGAAAGTGACTGAGTCTCTGATAATAGCAGCACAAAATTAGGCCATATTCACAATATTTAAACAAATTAAACTTAAACTTAATTTGAGTAATAAAAATAAAATTCTCATATTCTCCCAAATTAAAAAGAAAAAAGAGAAAACGAAAAAATTGTGAGAGAGAACACGTACCGTGTAGCAGAAATGGGGATGTACCGTATTCTTGAATGAAGCGGATTAAGCTTTGTTTGGTGTGTGGAACGTTGACCTAAAAATCGAACCCGCGCTCTTCTGAATAGGAAAAGGCGATACTTGAGCTTAACGCTGAAGATTGAGCTATCTCAAGTTCCCCGTATGTTAAAAAAAATTGATTTTTAATTCCATATCAAATTATCTAGGCCATGTCACCCACCCCCCTTCAATTTTTCTGAAATTTTGTCAATGTGTAGATTATCATTAGCCAATTCCCAAATACAAATAATGTTCAATATATGTGAAATAATAATAGAAAAAAAATGTTGTCATAGATGCAGTGCCACATCGGGATATTGATCTTGCTATGAAAAAATCGGAAATCATTAATAACTTTGATTCTAAGACTTTTTGAAAGCATTTTTGGATTTTCCTGTGTAAAAATGCTTTTATAAACCAATTTTTAGGAGTAGGGAAGTTCTAGAACTCATTTTATAGACAAAAATAGATTACAAAAAGTCGCCATTTTTTGCAAACCCCACCAAATTTGGAGAGCTAAAAATCAACATAACTCGGTCAATTTTTGTAATTGGAAGCTCAAATTTTGGGGATTGTCTAATGTTTACATAGTCCACGCCTGGAAAGAGATTTCAGAAAAATTGAAGGGAGTGGGCGTCAATTTTACTTTTTTCTGGATTACTTGACATGGAATTGTGAATGTTACATAAATTTCCAGCAACATTTAGGAGAGGCATGGGCAAACCAATTTCAAGAAGTGGGCCGCACTAGGAAACAAGGTTCATTATCATGAGGGCCGCACTACTAAAAAAAAATTTCCAGTTGATTTTGCTTCAACCATTTTCATTACAGATGACGATATTCGTAAGCATCTGCCTTAGAAATTGGAAAGAGTTAATTTGTTTACTCTTTAGTAAGAATATCATTCCTTTCTTTATTATAAAGAAAGAAAGGGAAGAAAAACTACACGCTACACAAAAATATAACTAGAAAGAGGGAGGGGAAGAGAGAGAGAGAGTAGGGGTGAGCGCAAGGAAGCAATAACGCTGTTTTAATCAGTCATTTAACAAGCAATTAAACTGGCACTCTCAACAGGTATGTCTTGGATGTCTGGGGAGGAGGGTGGGTAAACATCGGTATCACAAAAAACAGGAGTTGGAAAAGAGCAGACGATGTGGCACAAGGCCAGAAGTATAGGGCGCCCAGTGAGAATCGAACTCACTAACAATGGTCTGCAAATGTAGCTTGCTAACAATTACACCATGTGAGGTGCCCTGAATATTTTGTATATAGTTATTTACTAAGCATATCTTAGATATGGCACAAGGCCAGATTATGGGGCACCCAATGAGAACCGAACTCACTAACAATAGTCAGCGAGTCTAGCTTGCTAACCATTACACCACGTGTGGTGCCCTTGAACATTTTGTATATAAGGTGTGCTCTAATTCCCCACTTGGATGCATAGACTAGCCTAGGTCACGTGTTTTACTCCTCCAGCCAATCAACAAGCCATACTGCGTGGCTGATACATTACATAAACACGGATATTTGCCACAGTCCACTTGCAATCATTGACGAAGGAACTGAGGACTCTTTACCAGAGGAACCAAAGGATTCATTATCAAAGGACTCTTTACCAAGGATTCAATTCCACTGGGCAAGTACTCTTGCTTAAGGGCTCAACGATGGCTCAAAAGATTCTAACAACGAGCTCTAAGGGGAGCCATCATGTCGCGCAGTCAGCACGGATATCCGATAATCTCTCGCCAAACTTCTCTATCATTCATTGTCCCAGGGAGGTCCTCTGCACAGCATCCAGTATCCTCGCACAGTTGGTCAATTTAGGTCTTTCGTGGGCGGCTCACATTAGCATGTCCATGTATTGGTAGGAGAACATCGCTTATGAGTTCTTCCTTGCTCCTCCAGCAGTGTCCAGCATGTCTTGTCCGTCTCACTAGGATGGTTTGTGAGACAGAGGACAGGTGGCTGTACAGCTATTTCCTTGTGGGGTGCTGTTTCCACGACTTGTTCAAGACGCTGCGTGCGGTCTTGGTGTACACACATAAACCACCCAAATCGGTCCTGGTCATCAAGACATCTAGGACCAGGAATAGTGTTATAAAACAATCACTTCTGATCGGCTTACGTGATCCCGAGGCAACAGTACGTCTCAAAAAGGGTAAGAAGTCACAGTTATGAAAGCTAACACCTTTACACCCAGAGACTAAGTCTTGACGGTTTTTTGTCTTTGTATCCACAAAAAAGACCGTGACAGTTTTATTTTCTTGTTTTGTTTTGTTTTGTTTTGTTTTACGGCATATCAACCTCAGTGGGTCATTTAATGCCGACAAAGTTGTGAAATAAATCAATTCTTAATGGATAATACAATTTTTTTATAAATACATTTTTCTATTTAACCCATAGACGGGACCCTAACAGGTACTACCACTCCGAGTTAGAGTGGACCAGGGAGCAATGGTGATGAAGGGGTGCTCTACATTCCCCAAACCTCCAGAACTGGAACCTCACCATCAGATAGAGTTTAACGTCATTCCCAGGACATGTAGACCCGCAGCCACCGCCTTCTAGCACCCATATGATAAAGAGGGGTTGGGGCTTGCCATAAGGGCAATAGGGTTATTTTCTTGTCTTCGCCGCTTTGATTTGTTTGCTTGGCATCCTTCCCTCTACAAAAAACGTAGTGTCCAATTTTTTTAACTACATAGCCTGGGCGGGTTTATATGGAGGGTGTGCTGTTGCCCAAGCAGCAGATCCCGCCCTCTCCACAATGCTGCTGCTCCAAATTTAACAAAAGTCCCTTCTCCTGTATTTAGGATGAAATAGCTTTTACCCGCAGGAGCAATGCTTCGCTGTCGACCAGAACTTTTGGAGGAGTACTCCACACATTTTTCGGAGAGCCCCCACTTGTCGTTTTGTCTGGATTTTTTTTTTTTTTTTGGGGGGGGGTCTTGCCCCATATTGGTGACGTGTTGTATACCCTTCTTTACTTACTTCTATTCTTCTTCTGGCGTCTTTGACATCTTAAGTTCTTCTAGCGTCTCTTCTATCGTCTGGACTTCGTCTTGGTGGTCGGTCGCATTTAACTCATTTCTTCTTCTAGATCAGTCTTGTTACCAAGACATTCATTAACCACAAAACAGTGTTATTTTTCTTAAGCTTTTATTTACTTAACTAAACATTTCATGTAACTAAACATAGCGCGCGTATGCAGTGAGTTCCAGTTAAGGCAGGACATCTTCTCTGCCCGACGTCCAAACTGAAACTGAGGACCCAACCAGGTCCCACGTGACTTCACGTATTTCGCGGGCTTTCTGTACTATTCCATGGAAAGTCCAGCCCGTGATATGAAAAGGGACATCCCATTTAGAAATACAGGGGATTGACAATAATCTTATTCAACCGCATAGATTATGTAACAGACGTAGTTTCGGTTACAGACAGACATACAATCTCCATTATAATAAGAAGATACTATTTTGTATCGGACAAAAATATAAATATATATATATATATATATATATATATATATATATATATATATATATATATATATATATATATATATATATATATATATATATATATATATATATATAATATAAAAAAAATATATATATATATATATAAAATAAAAATAAAAATATATATATATAAAAATATAAATAAAATAAATATATATATATATATAAATATAAATAAAAATAAATATATATATATATATATATATATATATATATATATTTAAATAAATAACAAAAGACTTATAGATCTTGCATTATAGACTATTTCAGGGAGCTTAGACAAAAATGTCTAATTCTCCCGACTCATCAAATATATATATATATATATAAAAATATAAATAAAAATAAATATATATATAAAAATATAAATAAAAATAAAAAATAAAAAAATAAATATATATATATATATATATATATATATATATATATATATATATATATATATATAATTCTCTCTTATCAACCATTCCTCTCGATCATTCCTGCTAACAGGTCTTCCACATGGCATCCAGAATTGTAGGTTTTTTGCTGGTCAGCCTACACTGTCTTGTCTAAATGTAGTCGTCCACAGGAGAATGTCATATGTTTGTTTGTTTGTTTTTGTTTTTTTTGGGGGGGGGGTCTTGTCCCAGATTGATGACGTAGTTTCGGTTACAGACAGACAGACATACAATCTCCATTATAATAAGAAAATACTATTTTGTATCGGACAAGACTTTCGTTCCAATCCTATGTATTATCTGTCGAATATCTTTATATATTTTTGAGATCTTTTTTAAATGTCTGAGGATTTTTATTTCTTCTGATTTATCGACACAAAAAGTTTATAAATTAGAGGAAGAAAAATTATAGGAAATTCCAGCAAAGAAAATTTTCTCTAAAAGGTTTTGAGAGTCTCGTGAGAAACGAACAAAAATCTCTGGTCCGTCTTCAAAGAAAAAGAAAAAACAAAAGAAAGGAAAACCTCCAGACTGGAAAGAAATGACACGATTAAAAAAAAAAAAAAAAAAAAAAAAACAAAAAAAAAAACACACAAAACACAAAACACAAAAGAGACGAAAAAGAAAATGAAAACAAAATTGACATTTTTCATTTATTTATTTACATCTGCTTCGTTGAAGGAAAGGAATCTTTGTTTTTATTTTTTATTTTTTTGTGTTATTTTTATGTGTTTGTTTTTTTTAATTTAAGAGAAACTAAAATATTTTAAGGACGCTCGTAAATAAGTGTTTATTCTTGAACTTTAAAACATATTTCTAATCTCTTATATATATATATATATATATATATATATATATATATATATATATATGCACACATTGATATCTATAAATATATACACATACATATGTATACTCATATATATGCATACATATATATACCCGTATATATATATATATATATATATATATATATATATATATATATATATATATATATAAGAGTTTTGTAATTTGCTTGACAAACTGACCAACAAGCCAATATACGTATATATATATATATATATATATATATATATATATATATAAATATGTACACAATATATATATAAATATGTACACAATATATATATGAATATAAATACACACATATATATATCTGATACATACACGCATATATATAAGCACTTACATATATATGAATATATGCACTCACACACACATATATATAAATATATATACACACATATATATAA
Source organism: Doryteuthis pealeii (assembly GCA_023376005.1). Classification (NCBI taxonomy): domain Eukaryota; kingdom Metazoa; phylum Mollusca; class Cephalopoda; order Myopsida; family Loliginidae; genus Doryteuthis; species Doryteuthis pealeii. The sequence continues at coordinate 17,580,299 of CM042182.1, forward strand.
AGATAAATATATACACTGATATATTTCAATACATTACACGCGCATATATATATGTATATATATACATATATATGCGTGTGTAGTGTATGTTTATTCATATATATGAGTGTATATATATTATATATATATATATATATATATATATATATATGCTTGTATGTATAATGTAAATTTAAACAAGTAAAAAAATAAACGCAACTTAATTTGTTGTTTTCGTTGTTGTTTTGCTGTGTTTTTTTGTTTTGTTTTTTGTTTTGTTTTTTGTTTTTTGTTGTTGTTGTTGTTTTTTAGATAAAACAACACTAAAGTTATATTAAGTCCGTGGTTAGAAAAAGAAACATCTAACAAAACGTCTAAAACCATCTGAAATATATAATGTCTAAAATACAACGTGCTTTAAAAAATTTGATTGATATCATTTCCTAATCTAATAACTTGATAAATTTTCCTTCAAACCATCCAAATTTTAACCACATGTGTAGAAATAACTAAAAGTTCTATGTTTAAAGTTTTTTCATTTCCAGTGAAAATATTATACCCGTAAAGAAAAAAAAACATTTTTCTATTTATAACGAAGCACCTCAATATATATAACGGTATCTCAAAAAAGTTCCAGGGCTGGTGTCACAAAAACTTTATTTCCAATCTAAACTACAAACTACAAGTTATTCCCTTCAAAGTAATCCCCGGCCCCCTCCGATCAATCGACTGGTCACGTCAAGCCCTAGCACCTATATGATTTTCCCAACCCTATTGCCCTTATGGTAAGCCCCAACCCTTTTTATCATATGAGTGCTAGAAGGCGGTGGCTGCGGGTCTACATGTCCTGGGAATGACATTAAACTCTATCTGATGGTGAGGTTCCAGTTTTAGAGGTTTAGGGAATGTGGAGCACCCCTTCATCACCATTGCTCCCTGGTCTACTCTGACCCAGAGTGGTAGTACCTGTTAGGGTCCCATCTATGGGTTAAATAGAAAAATGTATTTATAAAAAAATTGTATTATCCATTAAGAATTGATTTATTTCAAAACTTTATCGGCATTAAATGACCCACTGAGGTTGATATGCCTCAAAACAAAACAAAACAAAACCAAAAGTAATCCCCCTGGAATCTAATGCACTTTCCCATCCTTCTCTGCCATGTTTGTATGTACTCCTGGAAGGATTCTTCCGGATTCTCCGTAGCTCTGTCGTCACGGCCTTTTTGATGTCATGCACATCTCAAAACTGGTTCCCTTGATGAACCCCCTGGCTTGGGGAAGAGGGCCAGGTCGGGCGAGTAGGAGGTTTCTCTAGCACAGGATGTTCTTCTGAGCCAGGAACTCTCGGATACTCAGGGCAGTGTGGGCATTTGCGTTGTGATGGTGAATCACTCACGAGTTGTCCTGCACATCTCTTCCGCGCGCTGAACGAAGCAAACGCCGCAGTATCTCTTTGTAGACATGCTGGTTGGCTGGTTTGAAGGGGAAATTAGTAGTTTGCAGTTTGAACTTGAACTAGATCTTTTGTGAGATGAGTCCTGGAACTTTTCTGACATATCTCGTAAATCTGTATATACATCAAAGGGAGATTGTTAATAGAGCATTCAAAATGCACAATTCGGTAATTTTCACCTTTAGTTGTCAAAATTCCTAGCAAATAAGGTAATTAGAGTAACCTCCCTTGACTTTCACTTTGAACAAGCCCGTAGCTATTTTGAAAGTCTCCGTGCGAAATAAACAAATCTTAGAAACTTTTTCGAAAACAATACAACTGCATCTTTTACACAAAAATATCATAAAATGTGTTCTTAATGACAATTAAGTTCATTTCAGATAATTTTATGCTAGGAATTTAGCCAACTGACTTTCACTTTGAAACAAGACGGTAGCCATTTTGAATGTGTTCGTGCGAAATATACAAATCTTAACACAAAAACATCATAAAATGTGTTCTTAATAACAATTAAGTTCATTTCAGATAATGCGCACGCACAATTTTATACTAGGAATTTTGACAACTAAAGGTTAAATTACCCACAATTCCATTCAAAATGATGCAATTTCCAGTTCCATTTACAGAGGAATAATAATTTTGTGGGGTCTCCATTCACACTAAAACAAGATATTAAAGGATGGATGAAGGGAGATTTTATTAAGACAATTATTCAAATAGGAATTTGCCTACGTAACAAGAAATCATATTTAGATTTCCATGTCTTAATCTCGGATTGACAACTTCTAATAATATAGGATTGGAACGAAAGTCTTGTCCGATACAAAAAATGTTTTATTAAATATTTTGTTTAAATGTTTAATGTTGTATTTATTGGTTAAATAAATACTATTTTGTATCGGACAAGACTTTCGTTCCAATCCTATATAAACCCGTTCGGTATTTTTTGTCAGTTATTACGGGTCGCTATATACTGCCAACAAGCAGCCCCTTTAGGGGGCGTCTTGCTCCTCTGCAGGGGTGCACTCTTGTTTATTCTACTGCCCCAGCCGAGTTTTCCTTCTCTTAGACTGGTTGCCTAACCAAGGTTAAAGAGCCTAGCCTGCCCTACTATTTACCCATAGCTGGAGGGAGAATAATTGGATCCAGGCGTTTCCTATGGTATTAGCG